>JARDYH010000005.1:1615000-1967500 GCA_029215795.1 Anniella stebbinsi
ACAGTAAAAATACACAAAAATGTCAGAAACAAGTGAAATCTCTGGACATAGGGTAATGCTTCAAACGAGTACACAACAGGACATTCGCTTATAATATGCAGGGTTTCTGTACATTTTACCCATTTCTTTCATATTTGGCTTTCAAGGAAAAAAATGTTCCTTTTTTGCGAGGGTTCAGTAAAGTAACATAAGGTGTCCGAAAGAAGTGAAATCACTGGAAATAGGGTAAATGCTTCAAACGAGGGTAAAATACGACATTTGTTGATAATATGCAGTGCTTCTGTAAATTTCACCCATTTCTCTCATTCTGGGCTTTCCAGAATAGAAAATGAGCCCAAATAGCGAAGATTAAGTAAAAATACACAAAAATGTCAGAAACAAGTAAAAATACTGGACATAGGGTAAATGCTTCCAACTAGGGTGAAAGAGGACATTTGTTTATAATATGCAGGGCTTCTGTAAATTTCACCCATTTCAAGCATTTTAGGATTGCAGAATAGAAAATGTGCCCAAATAGCGAAGATACAGTAAAAATACACAAAAATGTCAGAAACAAGTGAAATCTCTGGACATAGGGTGATGCTTCAAACGAGTACACAACAGGACATTCGCTTATAATATGCAGGGTTTCTGTACATTTTACCCATTTCTTTCATATTTGGCTTTTAAGGAAAAAAATGTTCCTTTTTTGCGAGGGTTCAGTAAAGTAACATAAGGTGTCCGAAAGAAGTGAAATCACTGGAAATAGGGTAAATGCTTCAAACGAGGGTAAAATACGACATTTGTTGATAATATGCAGTGCTTCTGTAAATTTCACCCATTTCTCTCATTCTGGGCTTTCCAGAATAGAAAATGTGCCCAAATAGCGAAGATTAAGTAAAAATACACAAAAATGTCAGAAACAAGTGAAATCTCTGGACATAGGGTAAATGCTTCAAACGAGTGCAAAACAGGACATTCGCTTATACTATGCAGGGTTTCTGTACATTTCACCCATTTCTCTCATTCTGGGATTTCCAGAAAAGAAAATGTGCCCAAATAGCGAAGATTAAGTAAAAACACACAAATATGTCAGAAACAAGTAAAAATACTGGAAATAGGGTAAATGCTTCCAACTAGGGTGAAAGAGGACATATGTTGAGAATATGCAGGGTTTCTGTAAATTTCACCATTTCAAGCATTTTGGGATTTGCAGAATACAAAATGTGCCCAATAGCGAAGATACAGTAAAAATACACAAACATGTCAGAAACAAGTGAAATCTCTGGACATAGGGTAAATGCTTCAAACGAGTGCCCAACAGGACATTCGCTTATACTATGCAGGGTTTCTGTACATTTCACCCATTTCTCTCATTCTGGGCTTTCCAGAATAGAAAATGTGCCCAAATAGCGAAGATTAAGTAAAAATACACAAATATGTCAGAAACAAGTAAAAATACTGGACATAGGGAGATGCTTCCAACTAGGGTGAAAGAGGACATATGTTGATAATATGCAGGGTTTCTGTAAATTTCACCCATTTCAAGCATTTTAGGATTGCAGAATAGAAAATGTGCCCAAATAGCGAAGATACAGTAAAAATACACAAAAATGTCAGAAACAAGTGAAATCTCTGGACATAGGGTGATGCTTCAAACGAGTACACAACAGGACATTCGCTTATAATATGCAGGGTTTCTGTACATTTTACCCATTTCTTTCATATTTGGCTTTTAAGGAAAAAAATGTTCCTTTTTTGCGAGGGTTCAGTAAAGTAACATAAGGTGTCCGAAAGAAGTGAAATCACTGGAAATAGGGTAAATGCTTCAAACGAGGGTAAAATACGACATTTGTTGATAATATGCAGTGCTTCTGTAAATTTCACCCATTTCTCTCATTCTGGGCTTTCCAGAATAGAAAATGTGCCCAAATAGCGAAGATTAAGTAAAAATACACAAAAATGTCAGAAACAAGTGAAATCTCTGGACATAGGGTAAATGCTTCAAACGAGTGCAAAACAGGACATTCGCTTATACTATGCAGGGTTTCTGTACATTTCACCCATTTCTCTCATTCTGGGCTTTCCAGAATAGAAAATGTGCCCAAATAGCGAAGATTAAGTAAAAATACACAAATATGTCAGAAACAAGTAAAAATACTGGACATAGGGTAAATGCTTCCAACTAGGGTGAAAGAGGACATTTGTTTATAATATGCAGGGCTTCTGTAAATTTCACCCATTTCAAGCATTTTAGGATTGCAGAATAGAAAATGTGCCCAAATAGCGAAGATACAGTAAAAATACACAAAAATGTCAGAAACAAGTGAAATCTCTGGACATAGGGTAATGCTTCAAACGAGTACACAACAGGACATTCGCTTATAATATGCAGGGTTTCTGTACATTTTACCCATTTCTTTCATATTTGGCTTTTAAGGAAAAAAATGTTCCTTTTTTGCGAGGGTTCAGTAAAGTAACATAAGGTGTCCGAAAGAAGTGAAATCACTGGAAATAGGGTAAATGCTTCAAACGAGGGTAAAATACGACATTTGTTGATAATATGCAGTGCTTCTGTAAATTTCACCCATTTCTCTCATTCTGGGCTTTCCAGAATAGAAAATGTGCCCAAATAGCGAAGATTAAGTAAAAATACACAAAAATGTCAGAAACAAGTGAAATCTCTGGACATAGGGTAAATGCTTCAAACGAGTGCAAAACAGGACATTCGCTTATACTATGCAGGGTTTCTGTACATTTCACCCATTTCTCTCATTCTGGGATTTCCAGAAAAGAAAATGTGCCCAAATAGCGAAGATTAAGTAAAAATACACAAATATGTCAGAAACAAGTAAAAATACTGGAAATAGGGTAAATGCTTCCAACTAGGGTGAAAGAGGACATATGTTGAGAATATGCAGGGTTTCTGTAAATTTCACCATTTCAAGCATTTTGGGATTTGCAGAATACAAAATGTGCCCAATAGCGAAGATACAGTAAAAATACACAAACATGTCAGAAACAAGTGAAATCTCTGGACATAGGGTAAATGCTTCAAACGAGTGCCCAACAGGACATTCGCTTATACTATGCAGGGTTTCTGTACATTTCACCCATTTCTCTCATTCTGGGCTTTCCAGAATAGAAAATGTGCCCAAATAGCGAAGATTAAATAAAAATACACAAATATGTCAGAAACAAGTAAAAATACTGGACATAGGGAGATGCTTCCAACTAGGGTGAAAGAGGACATATGTTGATAATATGCAGGGTTTCTGTAAATTTTACCCATTTCAAGCATTTTGGGATTTCCAGAATAGAAAATGTGCCAAATAGCGAAGATACAGTAAAAATACACAAAAATGTCAGAAACAAGTAAAAATACTGGAAATAGGGTAGATGCTTCCAACTAGGGTGAAAGAGGACATATGTAGATAATATGCAGGGTTTCTGTAATGTGATGCTTCAAACGAGTACACAACAGGACATTCGCTTATAATATGCAGGGTTTCTGTACATTTTACCCATTTCTTTCATATTTGGCTTTTAAGGAAAAAAATGTTCCTTTTTTGCGAGGGTTCAGTAAAGTAACATAAGGTGTCCGAAAGAAGTGAAATCACTGGAAATAGGGTAAATGCTTCAAACGAGGGTAAAATACGACATTTGTTGATAATATGCAGTGCTTCTGTAAATTTCACCCATTTCTCTCATTCTGGGCTTTCCAGAATAGAAAATGTGCCCAAATAGCGAAGATTAAGTAAAAATACACAAAAATGTCAGAAACAAGTGAAATCTCTGGACATAGGGTAAATGCTTCAAACGAGTGCAAAACAGGACATTCGCTTATACTATGCAGGGTTTCTGTACATTTCACCCATTTCTCTCATTCTGGGATTTCCAGAAAAGAAAATGTGCCCAAATAGCGAAGATTAAGTAAAAATACACAAATATGTCAGAAACAAGTAAAAATACTGGAAATAGGGTAAATGCTTCCAACTAGGGTGAAAGAGGACATATGTTGATAATATGCAGGGCTTCTGTAAATTTCACCCATTTCAAGCATTTTGGGATTTCCAGAATAGAAAATGTGCCAAATAGCGAAGATACAGTAAAAATACACAAAAATGTCAGAAACAAGTGAAATCTCTGGACATAGGGTAATGCTTCAAACGAGTACACAACAGGACATTCGCTTATAATATGCAGGGTTTCTGTACATTTTACCCATTTCTTTCATATTTGGCTTTTAAGGAAAAAAATGTTCCTTTTTTGCGAGGGTTCAGTAAAGTAACATAAGGTGTCCGAAAGAAGTGAAATCACTGGAAATAGGGTAAATGCTTCAAACGAGGGTAAAATACGACATTTGTTGATAATATGCAGTGCTTCTGTAAATTTCACCCATTTCTCTCATTCTGGGCTTTCCAGAATAGAAAATGTGCCCAAATAGCGAAGATTAAGTAAAAATACACAAAAATGTCAGAAACAAGTGAAATCTCTGGACATAGGGTAAATGCTTCAAACGAGTGCAAAACAGGACATTCGCTTATACTATGCAGGGTTTCTGTACATTTCACCCATTTCTCTCATTCTGGGATTTCCAGAAAAGAAAATGTGCCCAAATAGCGAAGATTAAGTAAAAATACACAAATATGTCAGAAACAAGTAAAAATACTGGAAATAGGGTAAATGCTTCCAACTAGGGTGAAAGAGGACATATGTTGAGAATATGCAGGGTTTCTGTAAATTTCACCATTTCAAGCATTTTGGGATTTGCAGAATACAAAATGTGCCCAATAGCGAAGATACAGTAAAAATACACAAACATGTCAGAAACAAGTGAAATCTCTGGACATAGGGTAAATGCTTCAAACGAGTGCCCAACAGGACATTCGCTTATACTATGCAGGGTTTCTGTACATTTCACCCATTTCTCTCATTCTGGGCTTTCCAGAATAGAAAATGTGCCCAAATAGCGAAGATTAAGTAAAAATACACAAATATGTCAGAAACAAGTAAAAATACTGGACATAGGGAGATGCTTCCAACTAGGGTGAAAGAGGACATATGTTGATAATATGCAGGGTTTCTGTAAATTTTACCCATTTCAAGCATTTTGGGATTTCCAGAATAGAAAATGTGCCAAATAGCGAAGATACAGTAAAAATACACAAAAATGTCAGAAACAAGTAAAAATACTGGAAATAGGGTAGATGCTTCCAACTAGGGTGAAAGAGGACATATGTAGATAATATGCAGGGTTTCTGTAATGTGATGCTTCAAACGAGTACACAACAGGACATTCGCTTATAATATGCAGGGTTTCTGTACATTTTACCCATTTCTTTCATATTTGGCTTTTAAGGAAAAAAATGTTCCTTTTTTGCGAGGGTTCAGTAAAGTAACATAAGGTGTCCGAAAGAAGTGAAATCACTGGAAATAGGGTAAATGCTTCAAACGAGGGTAAAATACGACATTTGTTGATAATATGCAGTGCTTCTGTAAATTTCACCCATTTCTCTCATTCTGGGCTTTCCAGAATAGAAAATGTGCCCAAATAGCGAAGATTAAGTAAAAATACACAAAAATGTCAGAAACAAGTGAAATCTCTGGACATAGGGTAAATGCTTCAAACGAGTGCAAAACAGGACATTCGCTTATACTATGCAGGGTTTCTGTACATTTCACCCATTTCTCTCATTCTGGGATTTCCAGAAAAGAAAATGTGCCCAAATAGCGAAGATTAAGTAAAAATACACAAATATGTCAGAAACAAGTAAAAATACTGGAAATAGGGTAAATGCTTCCAACTAGGGTGAAAGAGGACATATGTTGAGAATATGCAGGGTTTCTGTAAATTTCACCATTTCAAGCATTTTGGGATTTGCAGAATACAAAATGTGCCCAATAGCGATGATACAGTAAAAATACACAAACATGTCAGAAACAAGTGAAATCTCTGGACATAGGGTAAATGCTTCAAACGAGTGCCCAACAGGACATTCGCTTATACTATGCAGGGTTTCTGTACATTTCACCCATTTCCCTCATTCTGGGCTTTCCAGAATAGAAAATGTGCCCAAATAGCGAAGATTAAGTAAAAATACACAAATATGTCAGAAACAAGTAAAAATACTGGACATAGGGAGATGCTTCCAACAAGGGTGAAAGAGGACATATGTTGATAATATGCAGGGTTTCTGTAAATTTTACCCATTTCAAGCATTTTGGGATTTCCAGAATAGAAAATGTGCCAAATAGCGAAGATACAGTAAAAATACACAAAAATGTCAGAAACAAGTAAAAATACTGGAAATGGGGTAGATGCTTCCAACTAGGGTGAAAGAGGACATATGTTGATAATATGCAGGGCTTCTGTAAATTTCACCCATTTCAAGCATTTTGGGATTTCCAGAATAGAAAATGTGCCAAATAGCGAAGATACAGTAAAAATATACAAAAATGTCAGAAACAAGTGAAATCTCTGGACATAGGGTAAATGCTTCAAACAGGTGCAAAACAGGACATTCGCTTATAATATGCAGGGTTTCTGTACATTTCACCCATTTCTCTCATTCTGGGATTTCCAGAAAAGAAAATGTGCCCAAATAGCGAAGATTAAGTAAAAATACACAAATATGTCAGAAACAAGTAAAAATACTGGAAATAGGGTAAATGCTTCCAACTAGGGTGAAAGAGGACATATGTTGAGAATATGCAGGGTTTCTGTAAATTTCACCATTTCAAGCATTTTGGGATTTGCAGAATAGAAAATGTGCCCAATAGCGAAGATACAGTAAAAATACACAAACATGTCAGAAACAAGTGAAATCTCTGGACATAGGGTAAATGCTTCAAACGAGTGCCCAACAGGACATTCGCTTATACTATGCAGGGTTTCTGTACATTTCACCCATTTCTCTCATTCTGGGCTTTCCAGAATAGAAAATGTGCCCAAATAGCGAAGATTAAGTAAAAATACACAAATATGTCAGAAACAAGTAAAAATACTGGACATAGGGAGATGCTTCCAACTAGGGTGAAAGAGGACATATGTTGATAATATGCAGGGTTTCTGTAAATTTTACCCATTTCAAGCATTTTGGGATTTCCAGAATAGAAAATGTGCCAAATAGCGAAGATACAGTAAAAATACACAAAAATGTCAGAAACAAGTAAAAATACTGGAAATGGGGTAGATGCTTCCAACTAGGGTGAAAGAGGACATATGTTGATAATATGCAGGGTTTCTGTAAATTTCACCCATTTCAAGCATTTTGGGATTTCCAGAATAGAAAATGTGCCCAAATAGCGAAGATACAGTAAAAATACACAAAAATGTCAGAAACAAGTGAAATCTCTGGACATAGGGTAAATGCTTCAAACGAGTGCAAAACAGGACATTCGCTTATAATATGCAGGGTTTCTGTACATTTTACCCATTTCTCTCATATTTGGCTTTTAAGGAAAAAAATGTTCCTTTATTACGAGGGTTCAGTCAAATAACACAAGCTGTCCGAAAGAAGTGAAATCACTGGAAGTAGGGTAAATGCTTCAAACGAATGCAAAACAGGAGATTCGCTCATTATATGCAGGGTTTCTGTACATTTTACCCATTTCTCTCATTCTGGGCTTTCCAGAATAGAAAATGTGCCCAAATAGCGAAGATTAAGTAAAAATACACAAATATGTCAGAAACAAGTAAAAATACTGGACATAGGGTAAATGCTTCCAACTAGGGTGAAAGAGGACATTTGTTTATAATATGCAGGGCTTCTGTAAATTTCACCCATTTCAAGCATTTTAGGATTGCAGAATAGAAAATGTGCCCAAATAGCGAAGATACAGTAAAAATACACAAAAATGTCAGAAACAAGTGAAATCTCTGGACATAGGGTAATGCTTCAAACGAGTACACAACAGGACATTCGCTTATAATATGCAGGGTTTCTGTACATTTTACCCATTTCTTTCATATTTGGCTTTTAAGGAAAAAAATGTTCCTTTTTTGCGAGGGTTCAGTAAAGTAACATAAGGTGTCCGAAAGAAGTGAAATCACTGGAAATAGGGTAAATGCTTCAAACGAGGGTAAAATACGACATTTGTTGATAATATGCAGTGCTTCTGTAAATTTCACCCATTTCTCTCATTCTGGGCTTTCCAGAATAGAAAATGTGCCCAAATAGCGAAGATTAAGTAAAAATACACAAAAATGTCAGAAACAAGTGAAATCTCTGGACATAGGGTAAATGCTTCAAACGAGTGCAAAACAGGACATTCGCTTATACTATGCAGGGTTTCTGTACATTTCACCCATTTCTCTCATTCTGGGCTTTCCAGAATAGAAAATGTGCCCAAATAGCGAAGATTAAGTAAAAATACACAAATATGTCAGAAACAAGTAAAAATACTGGACATAGGGTAAATGCTTCCAACTAGGGTGAAAGAGGACATTTGTTTATAATATGCAGGGCTTCTGTAAATTTCACCCATTTCAAGCATTTTAGGATTGCAGAATAGAAAATGTGCCCAAATAGCGAAGATACAGTAAAAATACACAAAAATGTCAGAAACAAGTGAAATCTCTGGACATAGGGTAATGCTTCAAACGAGTACACAACAGGACATTCGCTTATAATATGCAGGGTTTCTGTACATTTTACCCATTTCTTTCATATTTGGCTTTTAAGGAAAAAAATGTTCCTTTTTTGCGAGGGTTCAGTAAAGTAACATAAGGTGTCCAAAAGAAGTGAAATCACTGGAAATAGGGTAAATGCTTCAAACGAGGGTAAAATACGACATTTGTTGATAATATGCAGTGCTTCTGTAAATTTCACCCATTTCTCTCATTCTGGGCTTTCCAGAATAGAAAATGTGCCCAAATAGCGAAGATTAAGTAAAAATACACAAAAATGTCAGAAACAAGTGAAATCTCTGGACATAGGGTAAATGCTTCAAACGAGTGCAAAACAGGACATTCGCTTATACTATGCAGGGTTTCTGTACATTTCACCCATTTCTCTCATTCTGGGATTTCCAGAAAAGAAAATGTGCCCAAATAGCGAAGATTAAGTAAAAATACACAAATATGTCAGAAACAAGTAAAAATACTGGAAATAGGGTAAATGCTTCCAACTAGGGTGAAAGAGGACATATGTTGAGAATATGCAGGGTTTCTGTAAATTTCACCATTTCAAGCATTTTGGGATTTGCAGAATACAAAATGTGCCCAATAGCGAAGATACAGTAAAAATACACAAACATGTCAGAAACAAGTGAAATCTCTGGACATAGGGTAAATGCTTCAAACGAGTGCCCAACAGGACATTCGCTTATACTATGCAGGGTTTCTGTACATTTCACCCATTTCTCTCATTCTGGGCTTTCCAGAATAGAAAATGTGCCCAAATAGCGAAGATTAAGTAAAAATACACAAATATGTCAGAAACAAGTAAAAATACTGGACATAGGGAGATGCTTCCAACTAGGGTGAAAGAGGACATATGTTGATAATATGCAGGGTTTCTGTAAATTTTACCCATTTCAAGCATTTTGGGATTTCCAGAATAGAAAATGTGCCAAATAGCGAAGATACAGTAAAAATACACAAAAATGTCAGAAACAAGTAAAAATACTGGAAATAGGGTAGATGCTTCCAACTAGGGTGAAAGAGGACATATGTAGATAATATGCAGGGTTTCTGTAATGTGATGCTTCAAACGAGTACACAACAGGACATTCGCTTATAATATGCAGGGTTTCTGTACATTTTACCCATTTCTTTCATATTTGGCTTTTAAGGAAAAAAATGTTCCTTTTTTGCGAGGGTTCAGTAAAGTAACATAAGGTGTCCGAAAGAAGTGAAATCACTGGAAATAGGGTAAATGCTTCAAACGAGGGTAAAATACGACATTTGTTGATAATATGCAGTGCTTCTGTAAATTTCACCCATTTCTCTCATTCTGGGCTTTCCAGAATAGAAAATGTGCCCAAATAGCGAAGATTAAGTAAAAATACACAAAAATGTCAGAAACAAGTGAAATCTCTGGACATAGGGTAAATGCTTCAAACGAGTGCAAAACAGGACTTTCGCTTATACTATGCAGGGTTTCTGTACATTTCACCCATTTCTCTCATTCTGGGATTTCCAGAAAAGAAAATGTGCCCAAATAGCGAAGATTAAGTAAAAATACACAAATATGTCAGAAACAAGTAAAAATACTGGAAATAGGGTAAATGCTTCCAACTAGGGTGAAAGAGGACATATGTTGAGAATATGCAGGGTTTCTGTAAATTTCACCATTTCAAGCATTTTGGGATTTGCAGAATACAAAATGTGCCCAATAGCGAAGATACAGTAAAAATACACAAACATGTCAGAAACAAGTGAAATCTCTGGACATAGGGTAAATGCTTCAAACGAGTGCCCAACAGGACATTCGCTTATACTATGCAGGGTTTCTGTACATTTCACCCATTTCCCTCATTCTGGGCTTTCCAGAATAGAAAATGTGCCCAAATAGCGAAGATTAAGTAAAAATACACAAATATGTCAGAAACAAGTAAAAATACTGGACATAGGGAGATGCTTCCAACAAGGGTGAAAGAGGACATATGTTGATAATATGCAGGGTTTCTGTAAATTTTACCCATTTCAAGCATTTTGGGATTTCCAGAATAGAAAATGTGCCAAATAGCGAAGATACAGTAAAAATACACAAAAATGTCAGAAACAAGTAAAAATACTGGAAATGGGGTAGATGCTTCCAACTAGGGTGAAAGAGGACATATGTTGATAATATGCAGGGCTTCTGTAAATTTCACCCATTTCAAGCATTTTGGGATTTCCAGAATAGAAAATGTGCCAAATAGCGAAGATACAGTAAAAATATACAAAAATGTCAGAAACAAGTGAAATCTCTGGACATAGGGTAAATGCTTCAAACAGGTGCAAAACAGGACATTCGCTTATAATATGCAGGGTTTCTGTACATTTCACCCATTTCTCTCATTCTGGGATTTCCAGAAAAGAAAATGTGCCCAAATAGCGAAGATTAAGTAAAAATACACAAATATGTCAGAAACAAGTAAAAATACTGGAAATAGGGTAAATGCTTCCAACTAGGGTGAAAGAGGACATATGTTGAGAATATGCAGGGTTTCTGTAAATTTCACCATTTCAAGCATTTTGGGATTTGCAGAATAGAAAATGTGCCCAATAGCGAAGATACAGTAAAAATACACAAACATGTCAGAAACAAGTGAAATCTCTGGACATAGGGTAAATGCTTCAAACGAGTGCAAAACAGGACATTCGCTTATACTATGCAGGGTTTCTGTACATTTCACCCATTTCTCTCATTCTGGGATTTCCAGAAAAGAAAATGTGCCCAAATAGCGAAGATTAAGTAAAAATACACAAATATGTCAGAAACAAGTAAAAATACTGGAAATAGGGTAAATGCTTCCAACTAGGGTGAAAGAGGACATATGTTGAGAATATGCAGGGTTTCTGTAAATTTCACCATTTCAAGCATTTTGGGATTTGCAGAATACAAAATGTGCCCAATAGCGAAGATACAGTAAAAATACACAAACATGTCAGAAACAAGTGAAATCTCTGGACATAGGGTAAATGCTTCAAACGAGTGCCCAACAGGACATTCGCTTATACTATGCAGGGTTTCTGTACATTTCACCCATTTCTCTCATTCTGGGCTTTCCAGAATAGAAAATGTGCCCAAATAGCGAAGATTAAGTAAAAATACACAAATATGTCAGAAACAAGTAAAAATACTGGACATAGGGAGATGCTTCCAACTAGGGTGAAAGAGGACATATGTTGATAATATGCAGGGTTTCTGTAAATTTTACCCATTTCAAGCATTTTGGGATTTCCAGAATAGAAAATGTGCCAAATAGCGAAGATACAGTAAAAATACACAAAAATGTCAGAAACAAGTAAAAATACTGGAAATAGGGTAGATGCTTCCAACTAGGGTGAAAGAGGACATATGTAGATAATATGCAGGGTTTCTGTAATGTGATGCTTCAAACGAGTACACAACAGGACATTCGCTTATAATATGCAGGGTTTCTGTACATTTTACCCATTTCTTTCATATTTGGCTTTTAAGGAAAAAAATGTTCCTTTTTTGCGAGGGTTCAGTAAAGTAACATAAGGTGTCCGAAAGAAGTGAAATCACTGGAAATAGGGTAAATGCTTCAAACGAGGGTAAAATACGACATTTGTTGATAATATGCAGTGCTTCTGTAAATTTCACCCATTTCTCTCATTCTGGGCTTTCCAGAATAGAAAATGTGCCCAAATAGCGAAGATTAAGTAAAAATACACAAAAATGTCAGAAACAAGTGAAATCTCTGGACATAGGGTAAATGCTTCAAACGAGTGCAAAACAGGACATTCGCTTATACTATGCAGGGTTTCTGTACATTTCACCCATTTCTCTCATTCTGGGATTTCCAGAAAAGAAAATGTGCCCAAATAGCGAAGATTAAGTAAAAATACACAAATATGTCAGAAACAAGTAAAAATACTGGAAATAGGGTAAATGCTTCCAACTAGGGTGAAAGAGGACATATGTTGATAATATGCAGGGCTTCTGTAAATTTCACCCATTTCAAGCATTTTGGGATTTCCAGAATAGAAAATGTGCCAAATAGCGAAGATACAGTAAAAATACACAAAAATGTCAGAAACAAGTGAAATCTCTGGACATAGGGTAATGCTTCAAACGAGTACACAACAGGACATTCGCTTATAATATGCAGGGTTTCTGTACATTTTACCCATTTCTTTCATATTTGGCTTTTAAGGAAAAAAATGTTCCTTTTTTGCGAGGGTTCAGTAAAGTAACATAAGGTGTCCGAAAGAAGTGAAATCACTGGAAATAGGGTAAATGCTTCAAACGAGGGTAAAATACGACATTTGTTGATAATATGCAGTGCTTCTGTAAATTTCACCCATTTCTCTCATTCTGGGCTTTCCAGAATAGAAAATGTGCCCAAATAGCGAAGATTAAGTAAAAATACACAAAAATGTCAGAAACAAGTGAAATCTCTGGACATAGGGTAAATGCTTCAAACGAGTGCAAAACAGGACATTCGCTTATACTATGCAGGGTTTCTGTACATTTCACCCATTTCTCTCATTCTGGGATTTCCAGAAAAGAAAATGTGCCCAAATAGCGAAGATTAAGTAAAAATACACAAATATGTCAGAAACAAGTAAAAATACTGGAAATAGGGTAAATGCTTCCAACTAGGGTGAAAGAGGACATATGTTGAGAATATGCAGGGTTTCTGTAAATTTCACCATTTCAAGCATTTTGGGATTTGCAGAATACAAAATGTGCCCAATAGCGAAGATACAGTAAAAATACACAAACATGTCAGAAACAAGTGAAATCTCTGGACATAGGGTAAATGCTTCAAACGAGTGCCCAACAGGACATTCGCTTATACTATGCAGGGTTTCTGTACATTTCACCCATTTCCCTCATTCTGGGCTTTCCAGAATAGAAAATGTGCCCAAATAGCGAAGATTAAGTAAAAATACACAAATATGTCAGAAACAAGTAAAAATACTGGACATAGGGAGATGCTTCCAACAAGGGTGAAAGAGGACATATGTTGATAATATGCAGGGTTTCTGTAAATTTTACCCATTTCAAGCATTTTGGGATTTCCAGAATAGAAAATGTGCCAAATAGCGAAGATACAGTAAAAATACACAAAAATGTCAGAAACAAGTAAAAATACTGGAAATGGGGTAGATGCTTCCAACTAGGGTGAAAGAGGACATATGTTGATAATATGCAGGGCTTCTGTAAATTTCACCCATTTCAAGCATTTTGGGATTTCCAGAATAGAAAATGTGCCAAATAGCGAAGATACAGTAAAAATATACAAAAATGTCAGAAACAAGTGAAATCTCTGGACATAGGGTAAATGCTTCAAACAGGTGCAAAACAGGACATTCGCTTATAATATGCAGGGTTTCTGTACATTTCACCCATTTCTCTCATTCTGGGATTTCCAGAAAAGAAAATGTGCCCAAATAGCGAAGATTAAGTAAAAATACACAAATATGTCAGAAACAAGTAAAAATACTGGAAATAGGGTAAATGCTTCCAACTAGGGTGAAAGAGGACATATGTTGAGAATATGCAGGGTTTCTGTAAATTTCACCATTTCAAGCATTTTGGGATTTGCAGAATAGAAAATGTGCCCAATAGCGAAGATACAGTAAAAATACACAAACATGTCAGAAACAAGTGAAATCTCTGGACATAGGGTAAATGCTTCAAACGAGTGCAAAACAGGACATTCGCTTATACTATGCAGGGTTTCTGTACATTTCACCCATTTCTCTCATTCTGGGATTTCCAGAAAAGAAAATGTGCCCAAATAGCGAAGATTAAGTAAAAATACACAAATATGTCAGAAACAAGTAAAAATACTGGAAATAGGGTAAATGCTTCCAACTAGGGTGAAAGAGGACATATGTTGAGAATATGCAGGGTTTCTGTAAATTTCACCATTTCAAGCATTTTGGGATTTGCAGAATACAAAATGTGCCCAATAGCGAAGATACAGTAAAAATACACAAACATGTCAGAAACAAGTGAAATCTCTGGACATAGGGTAAATGCTTCAAACGAGTGCCCAACAGGACATTCGCTTATACTATGCAGGGTTTCTGTACATTTCACCCATTTCTCTCATTCTGGGCTTTCCAGAATAGAAAATGTGCCCAAATAGCGAAGATTAAGTAAAAATACACAAATATGTCAGAAACAAGTAAAAATACTGGACATAGGGAGATGCTTCCAACTAGGGTGAAAGAGGACATATGTTGATAATATGCAGGGTTTCTGTAAATTTTACCCATTTCAAGCATTTTGGGATTTCCAGAATAGAAAATGTGCCAAATAGCGAAGATACAGTAAAAATACACAAAAATGTCAGAAACAAGTAAAAATACTGGAAATAGGGTAGATGCTTCCAACTAGGGTGAAAGAGGACATATGTAGATAATATGCAGGGTTTCTGTAATGTGATGCTTCAAACGAGTACACAACAGGACATTCGCTTATAATATGCAGGGTTTCTGTACATTTTACCCATTTCTTTCATATTTGGCTTTTAAGGAAAAAAATGTTCCTTTTTTGCGAGGGTTCAGTAAAGTAACATAAGGTGTCCGAAAGAAGTGAAATCACTGGAAATAGGGTAAATGCTTCAAACGAGGGTAAAATACGACATTTGTTGATAATATGCAGTGCTTCTGTAAATTTCACCCATTTCTCTCATTCTGGGCTTTCCAGAATAGAAAATGTGCCCAAATAGCGAAGATTAAGTAAAAATACACAAAAATGTCAGAAACAAGTGAAATCTCTGGACATAGGGTAAATGCTTCAAACGAGTGCAAAACAGGACATTCGCTTATACTATGCAGGGTTTCTGTACATTTCACCCATTTCTCTCATTCTGGGATTTCCAGAAAAGAAAATGTGCCCAAATAGCGAAGATTAAGTAAAAATACACAAATATGTCAGAAACAAGTAAAAATACTGGAAATAGGGTAAATGCTTCCAACTAGGGTGAAAGAGGACATATGTTGATAATATGCAGGGCTTCTGTAAATTTCACCCATTTCAAGCATTTTGGGATTTCCAGAATAGAAAATGTGCCAAATAGCGAAGATACAGTAAAAATACACAAAAATGTCAGAAACAAGTGAAATCTCTGGACATAGGGTAATGCTTCAAACGAGTACACAACAGGACATTCGCTTATAATATGCAGGGTTTCTGTACATTTTACCCATTTCTTTCATATTTGGCTTTTAAGGAAAAAAATGTTCCTTTTTTGCGAGGGTTCAGTAAAGTAACATAAGGTGTCCGAAAGAAGTGAAATCACTGGAAATAGGGTAAATGCTTCAAACGAGGGTAAAATACGACATTTGTTGATAATATGCAGTGCTTCTGTAAATTTCACCCATTTCTCTCATTCTGGGCTTTCCAGAATAGAAAATGTGCCCAAATAGCGAAGATTAAGTAAAAATACACAAAAATGTCAGAAACAAGTGAAATCTCTGGACATAGGGTAAATGCTTCAAACGAGTGCAAAACAGGACATTCGCTTATACTATGCAGGGTTTCTGTACATTTCACCCATTTCTCTCATTCTGGGATTTCCAGAAAAGAAAATGTGCCCAAATAGCGAAGATTAAGTAAAAATACACAAATATGTCAGAAACAAGTAAAAATACTGGAAATAGGGTAAATGCTTCCAACTAGGGTGAAAGAGGACATATGTTGAGAATATGCAGGGTTTCTGTAAATTTCACCATTTCAAGCATTTTGGGATTTGCAGAATACAAAATGTGCCCAATAGCGAAGATACAGTAAAAATACACAAACATGTCAGAAACAAGTGAAATCTCTGGACATAGGGTAAATGCTTCAAACGAGTGCCCAACAGGACATTCGCTTATACTATGCAGGGTTTCTGTACATTTCACCCATTTCTCTCATTCTGGGCTTTCCAGAATAGAAAATGTGCCCAAATAGCGAAGATTAAGTAAAAATACACAAATATGTCAGAAACAAGTAAAAATACTGGACATAGGGAGATGCTTCCAACTAGGGTGAAAGAGGACATATGTTGATAATATGCAGGGTTTCTGTAAATTTTACCCATTTCAAGCATTTTGGGATTTCCAGAATAGAAAATGTGCCAAATAGCGAAGATACAGTAAAAATACACAAAAATGTCAGAAACAAGTAAAAATACTGGAAATAGGGTAGATGCTTCCAACTAGGGTGAAAGAGGACATATGTAGATAATATGCAGGGTTTCTGTAATGTGATGCTTCAAACGAGTACACAACAGGACATTCGCTTATAATATGCAGGGTTTCTGTACATTTTACCCATTTCTTTCATATTTGGCTTTTAAGGAAAAAAATGTTCCTTTTTTGCGAGGGTTCAGTAAAGTAACATAAGGTGTCCGAAAGAAGTGAAATCACTGGAAATAGGGTAAATGCTTCAAACGAGGGTAAAATACGACATTTGTTGATAATATGCAGTGCTTCTGTAAATTTCACCCATTTCTCTCATTCTGGGCTTTCCAGAATAGAAAATGTGCCCAAATAGCGAAGATTAAGTAAAAATACACAAAAATGTCAGAAACAAGTGAAATCTCTGGACATAGGGTAAATGCTTCAAACGAGTGCAAAACAGGACATTCGCTTATACTATGCAGGGTTTCTGTACATTTCACCCATTTCTCTCATTCTGGGATTTCCAGAAAAGAAAATGTGCCCAAATAGCGAAGATTAAGTAAAAATACACAAATATGTCAGAAACAAGTAAAAATACTGGAAATAGGGTAAATGCTTCCAACTAGGGTGAAAGAGGACATATGTTGAGAATATGCAGGGTTTCTGTAAATTTCACCATTTCAAGCATTTTGGGATTTGCAGAATACAAAATGTGCCCAATAGCGATGATACAGTAAAAATACACAAACATGTCAGAAACAAGTGAAATCTCTGGACATAGGGTAAATGCTTCAAACGAGTGCCCAACAGGACATTCGCTTATACTATGCAGGGTTTCTGTACATTTCACCCATTTCCCTCATTCTGGGCTTTCCAGAATAGAAAATGTGCCCAAATAGCGAAGATTAAGTAAAAATACACAAATATGTCAGAAACAAGTAAAAATACTGGACATAGGGAGATGCTTCCAACAAGGGTGAAAGAGGACATATGTTGATAATATGCAGGGTTTCTGTAAATTTTACCCATTTCAAGCATTTTGGGATTTCCAGAATAGAAAATGTGCCAAATAGCGAAGATACAGTAAAAATACACAAAAATGTCAGAAACAAGTAAAAATACTGGAAATGGGGTAGATGCTTCCAACTAGGGTGAAAGAGGACATATGTTGATAATATGCAGGGCTTCTGTAAATTTCACCCATTTCAAGCATTTTGGGATTTCCAGAATAGAAAATGTGCCAAATAGCGAAGATACAGTAAAAATATACAAAAATGTCAGAAACAAGTGAAATCTCTGGACATAGGGTAAATGCTTCAAACAGGTGCAAAACAGGACATTCGCTTAAAATATGCAGGGTTTCTGTACATTTCACCCATTTCTCTCATTCTGGGATTTCCAGAAAAGAAAATGTGCCCAAATAGCGAAGATTAAGTAAAAATACACAAATATGTCAGAAACAAGTAAAAATACTGGAAATAGGGTAAATGCTTCCAACTAGGGTGAAAGAGGACATATGTTGAGAATATGCAGGGTTTCTGTAAATTTCACCATTTCAAGCATTTTGGGATTTGCAGAATAGAAAATGTGCCCAATAGCGAAGATACAGTAAAAATACACAAACATGTCAGAAACAAGTGAAATCTCTGGACATAGGGTAAATGCTTCAAACGAGTGCCCAACAGGACATTCGCTTATACTATGCAGGGTTTCTGTACATTTCACCCATTTCTCTCATTCTGGGCTTTCCAGAATAGAAAATGTGCCCAAATAGCGAAGATTAAGTAAAAATACACAAATATGTCAGAAACAAGTAAAAATACTGGACATAGGGAGATGCTTCCAACTAGGGTGAAAGAGGACATATGTTGATAATATGCAGGGTTTCTGTAAATTTTACCCATTTCAAGCATTTTGGGATTTCCAGAATAGAAAATGTGCCAAATAGCGAAGATACAGTAAAAATACACAAAAATGTCAGAAACAAGTAAAAATACTGGAAATGGGGTAGATGCTTCCAACTAGGGTGAAAGAGGACATATGTTGATAATATGCAGGGCTTCTGTAAATTTCACCCATTTCAAGCATTTTGGGATTTCCAGAATAGAAAATGTGCCAAATAGCGAAGATACAGTAAAAATATACAAAAATGTCAGAAACAAGTGAAATCTCTGGACATAGGGTAAATGCTTCAAACAGGTGCAAAACAGGACATTCGCTTAAAATATGCAGGGTTTCTGTACATTTCACCCATTTCTCTCATTCTGGGATTTCCAGAAAAGAAAATGTGCCCAAATAGCGAAGATTAAGTAAAAATACACAAATATGTCAGAAACAAGTAAAAATACTGGAAATAGGGTAAATGCTTCCAACTAGGGTGAAAGAGGACATATGTTGAGAATATGCAGGGTTTCTGTAAATTTCACCATTTCAAGCATTTTGGGATTTGCAGAATACAAAATGTGCCCAATAGCGATGATACAGTAAAAATACACAAACATGTCAGAAACAAGTGAAATCTCTGGACATAGGGTAAATGCTTCAAACGAGTGCCCAACAGGACATTCGCTTATACTATGCAGGGTTTCTGTACATTTCACCCATTTCCCTCATTCTGGGCTTTCCAGAATAGAAAATGTGCCCAAATAGCGAAGATTAAGTAAAAATACACAAATATGTCAGAAACAAGTAAAAATACTGGACATAGGGAGATGCTTCCAACTAGGGTGAAAGAGGACATATGTTGATAATATGCAGGGTTTCTGTAAATTTTACCCATTTCAAGCATTTTGGGATTTCCAGAATAGAAAATGTGCCAAATAGCGAAGATACAGTAAAAATACACAAAAATGTCAGAAACAAGTAAAAATACTGGAAATGGGGTAGATGCTTCCAACTAGGGTGAAAGAGGACATATGTTGATAATATGCAGGGCTTCTGTAAATTTCACCCATTTCAAGCATTTTGGGATTTCCAGAATAGAAAATGTGCCAAATAGCGAAGATACAGTAAAAATATACAAAAATGTCAGAAACAAGTGAAATCTCTGGACATAGGGTAAATGCTTCAAACAGGTGCAAAACAGGACATTCGCTTAAAATATGCAGGGTTTCTGTACATTTCACCCATTTCTCTCATTCTGGGATTTCCAGAAAAGAAAATGTGCCCAAATAGCGAAGATTAAGTAAAAATACACAAATATGTCAGAAACAAGTAAAAATACTGGAAATAGGGTAAATGCTTCCAACTAGGGTGAAAGAGGACATATGTTGAGAATATGCAGGGTTTCTGTAAATTTCACCATTTCAAGCATTTTGGGATTTGCAGAATAGAAAATGTGCCCAATAGCGAAGATACAGTAAAAATACACAAACATGTCAGAAACAAGTGAAATCTCTGGACATAGGGTAAATGCTTCAAACGAGTGCCCAACAGGACATTCGCTTATACTATGCAGGGTTTCTGTACATTTCACCCATTTCTCTCATTCTGGGCTTTCCAGAATAGAAAATGTGCCCAAATAGCGAAGATTAAGTAAAAATACACAAATATGTCAGAAACAAGTAAAAATACTGGACATAGGGAGATGCTTCCAACTAGGGTGAAAGAGGACATATGTTGATAATATGCAGGGTTTCTGTAAATTTTACCCATTTCAAGCATTTTGGGATTTCCAGAATAGAAAATGTGCCAAATAGCGAAGATACAGTAAAAATACACAAAAATGTCAGAAACAAGTAAAAATACTGGAAATGGGGTAGATGCTTCCAACTAGGGTGAAAGAGGACATATGTTGATAATATGCAGGGCTTCTGTAAATTTCACCCATTTCAAGCATTTTGGGATTTCCAGAATAGAAAATGTGCCAAATAGCGAAGATACAGTAAAAATATACAAAAATGTCAGAAACAAGTGAAATCTCTGGACATAGGGTAAATGCTTCAAACAGGTGCAAAACAGGACATTCGCTTAAAATATGCAGGGTTTCTGTACATTTCACCCATTTCTCTCATTCTGGGATTTCCAGAAAAGAAAATGTGCCCAAATAGCGAAGATTAAGTAAAAATACACAAATATGTCAGAAACAAGTAAAAATACTGGAAATAGGGTAAATGCTTCCAACTAGGGTGAAAGAGGACATATGTTGAGAATATGCAGGGTTTCTGTAAATTTCACCATTTCAAGCATTTTGGGATTTGCAGAATACAAAATGTGCCCAATAGCGATGATACAGTAAAAATACACAAACATGTCAGAAACAAGTGAAATCTCTGGACATAGGGTAAATGCTTCAAACGAGTGCCCAACAGGACATTCGCTTATACTATGCAGGGTTTCTGTACATTTCACCCATTTCCCTCATTCTGGGCTTTCCAGAATAGAAAATGTGCCCAAATAGCGAAGATTAAGTAAAAATACACAAATATGTCAGAAACAAGTAAAAATACTGGACATAGGGAGATGCTTCCAACTAGGGTGAAAGAGGACATATGTTGATAATATGCAGGGTTTCTGTAAATTTTACCCATTTCAAGCATTTTGGGATTTCCAGAATAGAAAATGTGCCAAATAGCGAAGATACAGTAAAAATACACAAAAATGTCAGAAACAAGTAAAAATACTGGAAATGGGGTAGATGCTTCCAACTAGGGTGAAAGAGGACATATGTTGATAATATGCAGGGCTTCTGTAAATTTCACCCATTTCAAGCATTTTGGGATTTCCAGAATAGAAAATGTGCCAAATAGCGAAGATACAGTAAAAATATACAAAAATGTCAGAAACAAGTGAAATCTCTGGACATAGGGTAAATGCTTCAAACAGGTGCAAAACAGGACATTCGCTTAAAATATGCAGGGTTTCTGTACATTTCACCCATTTCTCTCATTCTGGGATTTCCAGAAAAGAAAATGTGCCCAAATAGCGAAGATTAAGTAAAAATACACAAATATGTCAGAAACAAGTAAAAATACTGGAAATAGGGTAAATGCTTCCAACTAGGGTGAAAGAGGACATATGTTGAGAATATGCAGGGTTTCTGTAAATTTCACCATTTCAAGCATTTTGGGATTTGCAGAATAGAAAATGTGCCCAATAGCGAAGATACAGTAAAAATACACAAACATGTCAGAAACAAGTGAAATCTCTGGACATAGGGTAAATGCTTCAAACGAGTGCCCAACAGGACATTCGCTTATACTATGCAGGGTTTCTGTACATTTCACCCATTTCTCTCATTCTGGGCTTTCCAGAATAGAAAATGTGCCCAAATAGCGAAGATTAAGTAAAAATACACAAATATGTCAGAAACAAGTAAAAATACTGGACATAGGGAGATGCTTCCAACTAGGGTGAAAGAGGACATATGTTGATAATATGCAGGGTTTCTGTAAATTTTACCCATTTCAAGCATTTTGGGATTTCCAGAATAGAAAATGTGCCAAATAGCGAAGATACAGTAAAAATACACAAAAATGTCAGAAACAAGTAAAAATACTGGAAATGGGGTAGATGCTTCCAACTAGGGTGAAAGAGGACATATGTTGATAATATGCAGGGCTTCTGTAAATTTCACCCATTTCAAGCATTTTGGGATTTCCAGAATAGAAAATGTGCCAAATAGCGAAGATACAGTAAAAATATACAAAAATGTCAGAAACAAGTGAAATCTCTGGACATAGGGTAAATGCTTCAAACAGGTGCAAAACAGGACATTCGCTTAAAATATGCAGGGTTTCTGTACATTTCACCCATTTCTCTCATTCTGGGATTTCCAGAAAAGAAAATGTGCCCAAATAGCGAAGATTAAGTAAAAATACACAAATATGTCAGAAACAAGTAAAAATACTGGAAATAGGGTAAATGCTTCCAACTAGGGTGAAAGAGGACATATGTTGAGAATATGCAGGGTTTCTGTAAATTTCACCATTTCAAGCATTTTGGGATTTGCAGAATACAAAATGTGCCCAATAGCGATGATACAGTAAAAATACACAAACATGTCAGAAACAAGTGAAATCTCTGGACATAGGGTAAATGCTTCAAACGAGTGCCCAACAGGACATTCGCTTATACTATGCAGGGTTTCTGTACATTTCACCCATTTCCCTCATTCTGGGCTTTCCAGAATAGAAAATGTGCCCAAATAGCGAAGATTAAGTAAAAATACACAAATATGTCAGAAACAAGTAAAAATACTGGACATAGGGAGATGCTTCCAACTAGGGTGAAAGAGGACATATGTTGATAATATGCAGGGTTTCTGTAAATTTTACCCATTTCAAGCATTTTGGGATTTCCAGAATAGAAAATGTGCCAAATAGCGAAGATACAGTAAAAATACACAAAAATGTCAGAAACAAGTAAAAATACTGGAAATGGGGTAGATGCTTCCAACTAGGGTGAAAGAGGACATATGTTGATAATATGCAGGGCTTCTGTAAATTTCACCCATTTCAAGCATTTTGGGATTTCCAGAATAGAAAATGTGCCAAATAGCGAAGATACAGTAAAAATATACAAAAATGTCAGAAACAAGTGAAATCTCTGGACATAGGGTAAATGCTTCAAACAGGTGCAAAACAGGACATTCGCTTAAAATATGCAGGGTTTCTGTACATTTCACCCATTTCTCTCATTCTGGGATTTCCAGAAAAGAAAATGTGCCCAAATAGCGAAGATTAAGTAAAAATACACAAATATGTCAGAAACAAGTAAAAATACTGGAAATAGGGTAAATGCTTCCAACTAGGGTGAAAGAGGACATATGTTGAGAATATGCAGGGTTTCTGTAAATTTCACCATTTCAAGCATTTTGGGATTTGCAGAATAGAAAATGTGCCCAATAGCGAAGATACAGTAAAAATACACAAACATGTCAGAAACAAGTGAAATCTCTGGACATAGGGTAAATGCTTCAAACGAGTGCCCAACAGGACATTCGCTTATACTATGCAGGGTTTCTGTACATTTCACCCATTTCTCTCATTCTGGGCTTTCCAGAATAGAAAATGTGCCCAAATAGCGAAGATTAAGTAAAAATACACAAATATGTCAGAAACAAGTAAAAATACTGGACATAGGGAGATGCTTCCAACTAGGGTGAAAGAGGACATATGTTGATAATATGCAGGGTTTCTGTAAATTTTACCCATTTCAAGCATTTTGGGATTTCCAGAATAGAAAATGTGCCAAATAGCGAAGATACAGTAAAAATACACAAAAATGTCAGAAACAAGTAAAAATACTGGAAATGGGGTAGATGCTTCCAACTAGGGTGAAAGAGGACATATGTTGATAATATGCAGGGCTTCTGTAAATTTCACCCATTTCAAGCATTTTGGGATTTCCAGAATAGAAAATGTGCCAAATAGCGAAGATACAGTAAAAATATACAAAAATGTCAGAAACAAGTGAAATCTCTGGACATAGGGTAAATGCTTCAAACAGGTGCAAAACAGGACATTCGCTTAAAATATGCAGGGTTTCTGTACATTTCACCCATTTCTCTCATATTTGGCTTTTAAGGAAAAAAATGTTCCTTTATTACGAGGGTTCAGTCAAATAACACAAGCTGTCCGAAAGAAGTGAAATCACTGGAAGTAGGGTAAATGCTTCAAACGAATGCAAAACAGGAGATTCGCTCATTATATGCAGGGTTTCTGTACATTTTACCCATTTCTCTCATTCTGGGCTTTCCAGAATAGAAAATGTGCCCAAATAGCGAAGATTAAGTAAAAATACACAAATATGTCAGAAACAAGTAAAAATACTGGACATAGGGTAAATGCTTCCAACTAGGGTGAAAGAGGACATTTGTTTATAATATGCAGGGCTTCTGTAAATTTCACCCATTTCAAGCATTTTAGGATTGCAGAATAGAAAATGTGCCCAAATAGCGAAGATACAGTAAAAATACACAAAAATGTCAGAAACAAGTGAAATCTCTGGACATAGGGTAATGCTTCAAACGAGTACACAACAGGACATTCGCTTATAATATGCAGGGTTTCTGTACATTTTACCCATTTCTTTCATATTTGGCTTTTAAGGAAAAAAATGTTCCTTTTTTGCGAGGGTTCAGTAAAGTAACATAAGGTGTCCGAAAGAAGTGAAATCACTGGAAATAGGGTAAATGCTTCAAACGAGGGTAAAATACGACATTTGTTGATAATATGCAGTGCTTCTGTAAATTTCACCCATTTCTCTCATTCTGGGCTTTCCAGAATAGAAAATGTGCCCAAATAGCGAAGATTAAGTAAAAATACACAAAAATGTCAGAAACAAGTGAAATCTCTGGACATAGGGTAAATGCTTCAAACGAGTGCAAAACAGGACATTCGCTTATACTATGCAGGGTTTCTGTACATTTCACCCATTTCTCTCATTCTGGGCTTTCCAGAATAGAAAATGTGCCCAAATAGCGAAGATTAAGTAAAAATACACAAATATGTCAGAAACAAGTAAAAATACTGGACATAGGGTAAATGCTTCCAACTAGGGTGAAAGAGGACATTTGTTTATAATATGCAGGGCTTCTGTAAATTTCACCCATTTCAAGCATTTTAGGATTGCAGAATAGAAAATGTGCCCAAATAGCGAAGATACAGTAAAAATACACAAAAATGTCAGAAACAAGTGAAATCTCTGGACATAGGGTAATGCTTCAAACGAGTACACAACAGGACATTCGCTTATAATATGCAGGGTTTCTGTACATTTTACCCATTTCTTTCATATTTGGCTTTTAAGGAAAAAAATGTTCCTTTTTTGCGAGGGTTCAGTAAAGTAACATAAGGTGTCCGAAAGAAGTGAAATCACTGGAAATAGGGTAAATGCTTCAAACGAGGGTAAAATACGACATTTGTTGATAATATGCAGTGCTTCTGTAAATTTCACCCATTTCTCTCATTCTGGGCTTTCCAGAATAGAAAATGTGCCCAAATAGCGAAGATTAAGTAAAAATACACAAAAATGTCAGAAACAAGTGAAATCTCTGGACATAGGGTAAATGCTTCAAACGAGTGCAAAACAGGACATTCGCTTATACTATGCAGGGTTTCTGTACATTTCACCCATTTCTCTCATTCTGGGATTTCCAGAAAAGAAAATGTGCCCAAATAGCGAAGATTAAGTAAAAATACACAAATATGTCAGAAACAAGTAAAAATACTGGAAATAGGGTAAATGCTTCCAACTAGGGTGAAAGAGGACATATGTTGAGAATATGCAGGGTTTCTGTAAATTTCACCATTTCAAGCATTTTGGGATTTGCAGAATACAAAATGTGCCCAATAGCGAAGATACAGTAAAAATACACAAACATGTCAGAAACAAGTGAAATCTCTGGACATAGGGTAAATGCTTCAAACGAGTGCCCAACAGGACATTCGCTTATACTATGCAGGGTTTCTGTACATTTCACCCATTTCTCTCATTCTGGGCTTTCCAGAATAGAAAATGTGCCCAAATAGCGAAGATTAAGTAAAAATACACAAATATGTCAGAAACAAGTAAAAATACTGGACATAGGGAGATGCTTCCAACTAGGGTGAAAGAGGACATATGTTGATAATATGCAGGGTTTCTGTAAATTTTACCCATTTCAAGCATTTTGGGATTTCCAGAATAGAAAATGTGCCAAATAGCGAAGATACAGTAAAAATACACAAAAATGTCAGAAACAAGTAAAAATACTGGAAATAGGGTAGATGCTTCCAACTAGGGTGAAAGAGGACATATGTAGATAATATGCAGGGTTTCTGTAATGTGATGCTTCAAACGAGTACACAACAGGACATTCGCTTATAATATGCAGGGTTTCTGTACATTTTACCCATTTCTTTCATATTTGGCTTTTAAGGAAAAAAATGTTCCTTTTTTGCGAGGGTTCAGTAAAGTAACATAAGGTGTCCGAAAGAAGTGAAATCACTGGAAATAGGGTAAATGCTTCAAACGAGGGTAAAATACGACATTTGTTGATAATATGCAGTGCTTCTGTAAATTTCACCCATTTCTCTCATTCTGGGCTTTCCAGAATAGAAAATGTGCCCAAATAGCGAAGATTAAGTAAAAATACACAAAAATGTCAGAAACAAGTGAAATCTCTGGACATAGGGTAAATGCTTCAAACGAGTGCAAAACAGGACATTCGCTTATACTATGCAGGGTTTCTGTACATTTCACCCATTTCTCTCATTCTGGGATTTCCAGAAAAGAAAATGTGCCCAAATAGCGAAGATTAAGTAAAAATACACAAATATGTCAGAAACAAGTAAAAATACTGGAAATAGGGTAAATGCTTCCAACTAGGGTGAAAGAGGACATATGTTGAGAATATGCAGGGTTTCTGTAAATTTCACCATTTCAAGCATTTTGGGATTTGCAGAATACAAAATGTGCCCAATAGCGAAGATACAGTAAAAATACACAAACATGTCAGAAACAAGTGAAATCTCTGGACATAGGGTAAATGCTTCAAACGAGTGCCCAACAGGACATTCGCTTATACTATGCAGGGTTTCTGTACATTTCACCCATTTCCCTCATTCTGGGCTTTCCAGAATAGAAAATGTGCCCAAATAGCGAAGATTAAGTAAAAATACACAAATATGTCAGAAACAAGTAAAAATACTGGACATAGGGAGATGCTTCCAACAAGGGTGAAAGAGGACATATGTTGATAATATGCAGGGTTTCTGTAAATTTTACCCATTTCAAGCATTTTGGGATTTCCAGAATAGAAAATGTGCCAAATAGCGAAGATACAGTAAAAATACACAAAAATGTCAGAAACAAGTAAAAATACTGGAAATGGGGTAGATGCTTCCAACTAGGGTGAAAGAGGACATATGTTGATAATATGCAGGGCTTCTGTAAATTTCACCCATTTCAAGCATTTTGGGATTTCCAGAATAGAAAATGTGCCAAATAGCGAAGATACAGTAAAAATATACAAAAATGTCAGAAACAAGTGAAATCTCTGGACATAGGGTAAATGCTTCAAACAGGTGCAAAACAGGACATTCGCTTATAATATGCAGGGTTTCTGTACATTTCACCCATTTCTCTCATTCTGGGATTTCCAGAAAAGAAAATGTGCCCAAATAGCGAAGATTAAGTAAAAATACACAAATATGTCAGAAACAAGTAAAAATACTGGAAATAGGGTAAATGCTTCCAACTAGGGTGAAAGAGGACATATGTTGAGAATATGCAGGGTTTCTGTAAATTTCACCATTTCAAGCATTTTGGGATTTGCAGAATAGAAAATGTGCCCAATAGCGAAGATACAGTAAAAATACACAAACATGTCAGAAACAAGTGAAATCTCTGGACATAGGGTAAATGCTTCAAACGAGTGCCCAACAGGACATTCGCTTATACTATGCAGGGTTTCTGTACATTTCACCCATTTCTCTCATTCTGGGCTTTCCAGAATAGAAAATGTGCCCAAATAGCGAAGATTAAGTAAAAATACACAAATATGTCAGAAACAAGTAAAAATACTGGACATAGGGAGATGCTTCCAACTAGGGTGAAAGAGGACATATGTTGATAATATGCAGGGTTTCTGTAAATTTTACCCATTTCAAGCATTTTGGGATTTCCAGAATAGAAAATGTGCCAAATAGCGAAGATACAGTAAAAATACACAAAAATGTCAGAAACAAGTAAAAATACTGGAAATGGGGTAGATGCTTCCAACTAGGGTGAAAGAGGACATATGTTGATAATATGCAGGGTTTCTGTAAATTTCACCCATTTCAAGCATTTTGGGATTTCCAGAATAGAAAATGTGCCCAAATAGCGAAGATACAGTAAAAATACACAAAAATGTCAGAAACAAGTGAAATCTCTGGACATAGGGTAAATGCTTCAAACGAGTGTAAAACAGGACATTCGCTTATAATATGCAGGGTTTCTGTACATTTTACCCATTTCTCTCATATTTGGCATTTAAGGAAAAAAATGTTCCTTTATTACGAGGGTTCAGTCAAATAACACAAGCTGTCCGAAAGAAGTGAAATCACTGGAAGTAGGGTAAATGCTTCAAACGAATGCAAAACAGGAGATTCGCTCAGCATATGCAGGGTTTCTGTACATTTTACCCATTTCTCTCATTCTGGGCTTTCCAGAATAGAAAATGTGCCCAAATAGCGAAGATTAAGTAAAAATACACAAATATGTCAGAAACAAGTAAAAATACTGGACATAGGGTAAATGCTTCCAACTAGGGTGAAAGAGGACATTTGTTTATAATATGCAGGGCTTCTGTAAATTTCACCCATTTCAAGCATTTTAGGATTGCAGAATAGAAAATGTGCCCAAATAGCGAAGATACAGTAAAAATACACAAAAATGTCAGAAACAAGTGAAATCTCTGGACATAGGGTAATGCTTCAAACGAGTACACAACAGGACATTCGCTTATAATATGCAGGGTTTCTGTACATTTTACCCATTTCTTTCATATTTGGCTTTTAAGGAAAAAAATGTTCCTTTTTTGCGAGGGTTCAGTAAAGTAACATAAGGTGTCCGAAAGAAGTGAAATCACTGGAAATAGGGTAAATGCTTCAAACGAGGGTAAAATACGACATTTGTTGATAATATGCAGTGCTTCTGTAAATTTCACCCATTTCTCTCATTCTGGGCTTTCCAGAATAGAAAATGAGCCCAAATAGCGAAGATTAAGTAAAAATACACAAAAATGTCAGAAACAAGTAAAAATACTGGACATAGGGTAAATGCTTCCAACTAGGGTGAAAGAGGACATTTGTTTATAATATGCAGGGCTTCTGTAAATTTCACCCATTTCAAGCATTTTAGGATTGCAGAATAGAAAATGTGCCCAAATAGCGAAGATACAGTAAAAATACACAAAAATGTCAGAAACAAGTGAAATCTCTGGACATAGGGTGATGCTTCAAACGAGTACACAACAGGACATTCGCTTATAATATGCAGGGTTTCTGTACATTTTACCCATTTCTTTCATATTTGGCTTTTAAGGAAAAAAATGTTCCTTTTTTGCGAGGGTTCAGTAAAGTAACATAAGGTGTCCGAAAGAAGTGAAATCACTGGAAATAGGGTAAATGCTTCAAACGAGGGTAAAATACGACATTTGTTGATAATATGCAGTGCTTCTGTAAATTTCACCCATTTCTCTCATTCTGGGCTTTCCAGAATAGAAAATGTGCCCAAATAGCGAAGATTAAGTAAAAATACACAAAAATGTCAGAAACAAGTGAAATCTCTGGACATAGGGTAAATGCTTCAAACGAGTGCAAAACAGGACATTCGCTTATACTATGCAGGGTTTCTGTACATTTCACCCATTTCTCTCATTCTGGGATTTCCAGAAAAGAAAATGTGCCCAAATAGCGAAGATTAAGTAAAAACACACAAATATGTCAGAAACAAGTAAAAATACTGGACATAGGGTAAATGCTTCCAACTAGGGTGAAAGAGGACATTTGTTTATAATATGCAGGGCTTCTGTAAATTTCACCCATTTCAAGCATTTTAGGATTGCAGAATAGAAAATGTGCCCAAATAGCGAAGATACAGTAAAAATACACAAAAATGTCAGAAACAAGTGAAATCTCTGGACATAGGGTAATGCTTCAAACGAGTACACAACAGGACATTCGCTTATAATATGCAGGGTTTCTGTACATTTTACCCATTTCTTTCATATTTGGCTTTTAAGGAAAAAAATGTTCCTTTTTTGCGAGGGTTCAGTAAAGTAACATAAGGTGTCCGAAAGAAGTGAAATCACTGGAAATAGGGTAAATGCTTCAAACGAGGGTAAAATACGACATTTGTTGATAATATGCAGTGCTTCTGTAAATTTCACCCATTTCTCTCATTCTGGGCTTTCCAGAATAGAAAATGTGCCCAAATAGCGAAGATTAAGTAAAAATACACAAAAATGTCAGAAACAAGTGAAATCTCTGGACATAGGGTAAATGCTTCAAACGAGTGCAAAACAGGACATTCGCTTATACTATGCAGGGTTTCTGTACATTTCACCCATTTCTCTCATTCTGGGATTTCCAGAAAAGAAAATGTGCCCAAATAGCGAAGATTAAGTAAAAATACACAAATATGTCAGAAACAAGTAAAAATACTGGAAATAGGGTAAATGCTTCCAACTAGGGTGAAAGAGGACATATGTTGAGAATATGCAGGGTTTCTGTAAATTTCACCATTTCAAGCATTTTGGGATTTGCAGAATACAAAATGTGCCCAATAGCGAAGATACAGTAAAAATACACAAACATGTCAGAAACAAGTGAAATCTCTGGACATAGGGTAAATGCTTCAAACGAGTGCCCAACAGGACATTCGCTTATACTATGCAGGGTTTCTGTACATTTCACCCATTTCTCTCATTCTGGGCTTTCCAGAATAGAAAATGTGCCCAAATAGCGAAGATTAAGTAAAAATACACAAATATGTCAGAAACAAGTAAAAATACTGGACATAGGGAGATGCTTCCAACTAGGGTGAAAGAGGACATATGTTGATAATATGCAGGGTTTCTGTAAATTTTACCCATTTCAAGCATTTTGGGATTTCCAGAATAGAAAATGTGCCAAATAGCGAAGATACAGTAAAAATACACAAAAATGTCAGAAACAAGTAAAAATACTGGAAATAGGGTAGATGCTTCCAACTAGGGTGAAAGAGGACATATGTAGATAATATGCAGGGTTTCTGTAATGTGATGCTTCAAACGAGTACACAACAGGACATTCGCTTATAATATGCAGGGTTTCTGTACATTTTACCCATTTCTTTCATATTTGGCTTTTAAGGAAAAAAATGTTCCTTTTTTGCGAGGGTTCAGTAAAGTAACATAAGGTGTCCGAAAGAAGTGAAATCACTGGAAATAGGGTAAATGCTTCAAACGAGGGTAAAATACGACATTTGTTGATAATATGCAGTGCTTCTGTAAATTTCACCCATTTCTCTCATTCTGGGCTTTCCAGAATAGAAAATGTGCCCAAATAGCGAAGATTAAGTAAAAATACACAAAAATGTCAGAAACAAGTGAAATCTCTGGACATAGGGTAAATGCTTCAAACGAGTGCAAAACAGGACATTCGCTTATACTATGCAGGGTTTCTGTACATTTCACCCATTTCTCTCATTCTGGGATTTCCAGAAAAGAAAATGTGCCCAAATAGCGAAGATTAAGTAAAAATACACAAATATGTCAGAAACAAGTAAAAATACTGGAAATAGGGTAAATGCTTCCAACTAGGGTGAAAGAGGACATATGTTGAGAATATGCAGGGTTTCTGTAAATTTCACCATTTCAAGCATTTTGGGATTTGCAGAATACAAAATGTGCCCAATAGCGAAGATACAGTAAAAATACACAAACATGTCAGAAACAAGTGAAATCTCTGGACATAGGGTAAATGCTTCAAACGAGTGCCCAACAGGACATTCGCTTATACTATGCAGGGTTTCTGTACATTTCACCCATTTCCCTCATTCTGGGCTTTCCAGAATAGAAAATGTGCCCAAATAGCGAAGATTAAGTAAAAATACACAAATATGTCAGAAACAAGTAAAAATACTGGACATAGGGAGATGCTTCCAACAAGGGTGAAAGAGGACATATGTTGATAATATGCAGGGTTTCTGTAAATTTTACCCATTTCAAGCATTTTGGGATTTCCAGAATAGAAAATGTGCCAAATAGCGAAGATACAGTAAAAATACACAAAAATGTCAGAAACAAGTAAAAATACTGGAAATGGGGTAGATGCTTCCAACTAGGGTGAAAGAGGACATATGTTGATAATATGCAGGGCTTCTGTAAATTTCACCCATTTCAAGCATTTTGGGATTTCCAGAATAGAAAATGTGCCAAATAGCGAAGATACAGTAAAAATATACAAAAATGTCAGAAACAAGTGAAATCTCTGGACATAGGGTAAATGCTTCAAACAGGTGCAAAACAGGACATTCGCTTATAATATGCAGGGTTTCTGTACATTTCACCCATTTCTCTCATTCTGGGATTTCCAGAAAAGAAAATGTGCCCAAATAGCGAAGATTAAGTAAAAATACACAAATATGTCAGAAACAAGTAAAAATACTGGAAATAGGGTAAATGCTTCCAACTAGGGTGAAAGAGGACATATGTTGAGAATATGCAGGGTTTCTGTAAATTTCACCATTTCAAGCATTTTGGGATTTGCAGAATAGAAAATGTGCCCAATAGCGAAGATACAGTAAAAATACACAAACATGTCAGAAACAAGTGAAATCTCTGGACATAGGGTAAATGCTTCAAACGAGTGCCCAACAGGACATTCGCTTATACTATGCAGGGTTTCTGTACATTTCACCCATTTCTCTCATTCTGGGCTTTCCAGAATAGAAAATGTGCCCAAATAGCGAAGATTAAGTAAAAATACACAAATATGTCAGAAACAAGTAAAAATACTGGACATAGGGAGATGCTTCCAACTAGGGTGAAAGAGGACATATGTTGATAATATGCAGGGTTTCTGTAAATTTTACCCATTTCAAGCATTTTGGGATTTCCAGAATAGAAAATGTGCCAAATAGCGAAGATACAGTAAAAATACACAAAAATGTCAGAAACAAGTAAAAATACTGGAAATGGGGTAGATGCTTCCAACTAGGGTGAAAGAGGACATATGTTGATAATATGCAGGGTTTCTGTAAATTTCACCCATTTCAAGCATTTTGGGATTTCCAGAATAGAAAATGTGCCCAAATAGCGAAGATACAGTAAAAATACACAAAAATGTCAGAAACAAGTGAAATCTCTGGACATAGGGTAAATGCTTCAAACGAGTGCAAAACAGGACATTCGCTTATAATATGCAGGGTTTCTGTACATTTTACCCATTTCTCTCATATTTGGCTTTTAAGGAAAAAAATGTTCCTTTATTACGAGGGTTCAGTCAAATAACACAAGCTGTCCGAAAGAAGTGAAATCACTGGAAGTAGGGTAAATGCTTCAAACGAATGCAAAACAGGAGATTCGCTCATTATATGCAGGGTTTCTGTACATTTTACCCATTTCTCTCATTCTGGGCTTTCCAGAATAGAAAATGTGCCCAAATAGCGAAGATTAAGTAAAAATACACAAATATGTCAGAAACAAGTAAAAATACTGGACATAGGGTAAATGCTTCCAACTAGGGTGAAAGAGGACATTTGTTTATAATATGCAGGGCTTCTGTAAATTTCACCCATTTCAAGCATTTTAGGATTGCAGAATAGAAAATGTGCCCAAATAGCGAAGATACAGTAAAAATACACAAAAATGTCAGAAACAAGTGAAATCTCTGGACATAGGGTAATGCTTCAAACGAGTACACAACAGGACATTCGCTTATAATATGCAGGGTTTCTGTACATTTTACCCATTTCTTTCATATTTGGCTTTTAAGGAAAAAAATGTTCCTTTTTTGCGAGGGTTCAGTAAAGTAACATAAGGTGTCCGAAAGAAGTGAAATCACTGGAAATAGGGTAAATGCTTCAAACGAGGGTAAAATACACAAATATGTCAGAAACAAGTAAAAATACTGGACATAGGGAGATGCTTCCAACTAGGGTGAAAGAGGACATATGTTGATAATATGCAGGGTTTCTGTAAATTTTACCCATTTCAAGCATTTTGGGATTTCCAGAATAGAAAATGTGCCAAATAGCGAAGATACAGTAAAAATACACAAAAATGTCAGAAACAAGTAAAAATACTGGAAATAGGGTAGATGCTTCCAACTAGGGTGAAAGAGGACATATGTAGATAATATGCAGGGTTTCTGTAATGTGATGCTTCAAACGAGTACACAACAGGACATTCGCTTATAATATGCAGGGTTTCTGTACATTTTACCCATTTCTTTCATATTTGGCTTTTAAGGAAAAAAATGTTCCTTTTTTGCGAGGGTTCAGTAAAGTAACATAAGGTGTCCGAAAGAAGTGAAATCACTGGAAATAGGGTAAATGCTTCAAACGAGGGTAAAATACGACATTTGTTGATAATATGCAGTGCTTCTGTAAATTTCACCCATTTCTCTCATTCTGGGCTTTCCAGAATAGAAAATGTGCCCAAATAGCGAAGATTAAGTAAAAATACACAAAAATGTCAGAAACAAGTGAAATCTCTGGACATAGGGTAAATGCTTCAAACGAGTGCAAAACAGGACATTCGCTTATACTATGCAGGGTTTCTGTACATTTCACCCATTTCTCTCATTCTGGGATTTCCAGAAAAGAAAATGTGCCCAAATAGCGAAGATTAAGTAAAAATACACAAATATGTCAGAAACAAGTAAAAATACTGGAAATAGGGTAAATGCTTCCAACTAGGGTGAAAGAGGACATATGTTGAGAATATGCAGGGTTTCTGTAAATTTCACCATTTCAAGCATTTTGGGATTTGCAGAATACAAAATGTGCCCAATAGCGAAGATACAGTAAAAATACACAAACATGTCAGAAACAAGTGAAATCTCTGGACATAGGGTAAATGCTTCAAACGAGTGCCCAACAGGACATTCGCTTATACTATGCAGGGTTTCTGTACATTTCACCCATTTCCCTCATTCTGGGCTTTCCAGAATAGAAAATGTGCCCAAATAGCGAAGATTAAGTAAAAATACACAAATATGTCAGAAACAAGTAAAAATACTGGACATAGGGAGATGCTTCCAACAAGGGTGAAAGAGGACATATGTTGATAATATGCAGGGTTTCTGTAAATTTTACCCATTTCAAGCATTTTGGGATTTCCAGAATAGAAAATGTGCCAAATAGCGAAGATACAGTAAAAATACACAAAAATGTCAGAAACAAGTAAAAATACTGGAAATGGGGTAGATGCTTCCAACTAGGGTGAAAGAGGACATATGTTGATAATATGCAGGGCTTCTGTAAATTTCACCCATTTCAAGCATTTTGGGATTTCCAGAATAGAAAATGTGCCAAATAGCGAAGATACAGTAAAAATATACAAAAATGTCAGAAACAAGTGAAATCTCTGGACATAGGGTAAATGCTTCAAACAGGTGCAAAACAGGACATTCGCTTATAATATGCAGGGTTTCTGTACATTTCACCCATTTCTCTCATTCTGGGATTTCCAGAAAAGAAAATGTGCCCAAATAGCGAAGATTAAGTAAAAATACACAAATATGTCAGAAACAAGTAAAAATACTGGAAATAGGGTAAATGCTTCCAACTAGGGTGAAAGAGGACATATGTTGAGAATATGCAGGGTTTCTGTAAATTTCACCATTTCAAGCATTTTGGGATTTGCAGAATAGAAAATGTGCCCAATAGCGAAGATACAGTAAAAATACACAAACATGTCAGAAACAAGTGAAATCTCTGGACATAGGGTAAATGCTTCAAACGAGTGCCCAACAGGACATTCGCTTATACTATGCAGGGTTTCTGTACATTTCACCCATTTCTCTCATTCTGGGCTTTCCAGAATAGAAAATGTGCCCAAATAGCGAAGATTAAGTAAAAATACACAAATATGTCAGAAACAAGTAAAAATACTGGACATAGGGAGATGCTTCCAACTAGGGTGAAAGAGGACATATGTTGATAATATGCAGGGTTTCTGTAAATTTTACCCATTTCAAGCATTTTGGGATTTCCAGAATAGAAAATGTGCCAAATAGCGAAGATACAGTAAAAATACACAAAAATGTCAGAAACAAGTAAAAATACTGGAAATGGGGTAGATGCTTCCAACTAGGGTGAAAGAGGACATATGTTGATAATATGCAGGGTTTCTGTAAATTTCACCCATTTCAAGCATTTTGGGATTTCCAGAATAGAAAATGTGCCCAAATAGCGAAGATACAGTAAAAATACACAAAAATGTCAGAAACAAGTGAAATCTCTGGACATAGGGTAAATGCTTCAAACGAGTGCAAAACAGGACATTCGCTTATAATATGCAGGGTTTCTGTACATTTTACCCATTTCTCTCATATTTGGCTTTTAAGGAAAAAAATGTTCCTTTATTACGAGGGTTCAGTCAAATAACACAAGCTGTCCGAAAGAAGTGAAATCACTGGAAGTAGGGTAAATGCTTCAAACGAATGCAAAACAGGAGATTCGCTCATTATATGCAGGGTTTCTGTACATTTTACCCATTTCTCTCATTCTGGGCTTTCCAGAATAGAAAATGTGCCCAAATAGCGAAGATTAAGTAAAAATACACAAATATGTCAGAAACAAGTAAAAATACTGGACATAGGGTAAATGCTTCCAACTAGGGTGAAAGAGGACATTTGTTTATAATATGCAGGGCTTCTGTAAATTTCACCCATTTCAAGCATTTTAGGATTGCAGAATAGAAAATGTGCCCAAATAGCGAAGATACAGTAAAAATACACAAAAATGTCAGAAACAAGTGAAATCTCTGGACATAGGGTAATGCTTCAAACGAGTACACAACAGGACATTCGCTTATAATATGCAGGGTTTCTGTACATTTTACCCATTTCTTTCATATTTGGCTTTTAAGGAAAAAAATGTTCCTTTTTTGCGAGGGTTCAGTAAAGTAACATAAGGTGTCCGAAAGAAGTGAAATCACTGGAAATAGGGTAAATGCTTCAAACGAGGGTAAAATACGACATTTGTTGATAATATGCAGTGCTTCTGTAAATTTCACCCATTTCTCTCATTCTGGGCTTTCCAGAATAGAAAATGAGCCCAAATAGCGAAGATTAAGTAAAAATACACAAAAATGTCAGAAACAAGTAAAAATACTGGACATAGGGTAAATGCTTCCAACTAGGGTGAAAGAGGACATTTGTTTATAATATGCAGGGCTTCTGTAAATTTCACCCATTTCAAGCATTTTAGGATTGCAGAATAGAAAATGTGCCCAAATAGCGAAGATACAGTAAAAATACACAAAAATGTCAGAAACAAGTGAAATCTCTGGACATAGGGTGATGCTTCAAACGAGTACACAACAGGACATTCGCTTATAATATGCAGGGTTTCTGTACATTTTACCCATTTCTTTCATATTTGGCTTTTAAGGAAAAAAATGTTCCTTTTTTGCGAGGGTTCAGTAAAGTAACATAAGGTGTCCGAAAGAAGTGAAATCACTGGAAATAGGGTAAATGCTTCAAACGAGGGTAAAATACGACATTTGTTGATAATATGCAGTGCTTCTGTAAATTTCACCCATTTCTCTCATTCTGGGCTTTCCAGAATAGAAAATGTGCCCAAATAGCGAAGATTAAGTAAAAATACACAAAAATGTCAGAAACAAGTGAAATCTCTGGACATAGGGTAAATGCTTCAAACGAGTGCAAAACAGGACATTCGCTTATACTATGCAGGGTTTCTGTACATTTCACCCATTTCTCTCATTCTGGGATTTCCAGAAAAGAAAATGTGCCCAAATAGCGAAGATTAAGTAAAAACACACAAATATGTCAGAAACAAGTAAAAATACTGGAAATAGGGTAAATGCTTCCAACTAGGGTGAAAGAGGACATATGTTGAGAATATGCAGGGTTTCTGTAAATTTCACCATTTCAAGCATTTTGGGATTTGCAGAATACAAAATGTGCCCAATAGCGAAGATACAGTAAAAATACACAAACATGTCAGAAACAAGTGAAATCTCTGGACATAGGGTAAATGCTTCAAACGAGTGCCCAACAGGACATTCGCTTATACTATGCAGGGTTTCTGTACATTTCACCCATTTCTCTCATTCTGGGCTTTCCAGAATAGAAAATGTGCCCAAATAGCGAAGATTAAGTAAAAATACACAAATATGTCAGAAACAAGTAAAAATACTGGACATAGGGAGATGCTTCCAACTAGGGTGAAAGAGGACATATGTTGATAATATGCAGGGTTTCTGTAAATTTCACCCATTTCAAGCATTTTAGGATTGCAGAATAGAAAATGTGCCCAAATAGCGAAGATACAGTAAAAATACACAAAAATGTCAGAAACAAGTGAAATCTCTGGACATAGGGTGATGCTTCAAACGAGTACACAACAGGACATTCGCTTATAATATGCAGGGTTTCTGTACATTTTACCCATTTCTTTCATATTTGGCTTTTAAGGAAAAAAATGTTCCTTTTTTGCGAGGGTTCAGTAAAGTAACATAAGGTGTCCGAAAGAAGTGAAATCACTGGAAATAGGGTAAATGCTTCAAACGAGGGTAAAATACGACATTTGTTGATAATATGCAGTGCTTCTGTAAATTTCACCCATTTCTCTCATTCTGGGCTTTCCAGAATAGAAAATGTGCCCAAATAGCGAAGATTAAGTAAAAATACACAAAAATGTCAGAAACAAGTGAAATCTCTGGACATAGGGTAAATGCTTCAAACGAGTGCAAAACAGGACATTCGCTTATACTATGCAGGGTTTCTGTACATTTCACCCATTTCTCTCATTCTGGGCTTTCCAGAATAGAAAATGAGCCCAAATAGCGAAGATTAAGTAAAAATACACAAAAATGTCAGAAACAAGTAAAAATACTGGACATAGGGTAAATGCTTCCAACTAGGGTGAAAGAGGACATTTGTTTATAATATGCAGGGCTTCTGTAAATTTCACCCATTTCAAGCATTTTAGGATTGCAGAATAGAAAATGTGCCCAAATAGCGAAGATACAGTAAAAATACACAAAAATGTCAGAAACAAGTGAAATCTCTGGACATAGGGTGATGCTTCAAACGAGTACACAACAGGACATTCGCTTATAATATGCAGGGTTTCTGTACATTTTACCCATTTCTTTCATATTTGGCTTTTAAGGAAAAAAATGTTCCTTTTTTGCGAGGGTTCAGTAAAGTAACATAAGGTGTCCGAAAGAAGTGAAATCACTGGAAATAGGGTAAATGCTTCAAACGAGGGTAAAATACGACATTTGTTGATAATATGCAGTGCTTCTGTAAATTTCACCCATTTCTCTCATTCTGGGCTTTCCAGAATAGAAAATGTGCCCAAATAGCGAAGATTAAGTAAAAATACACAAAAATGTCAGAAACAAGTGAAATCTCTGGACATAGGGTAAATGCTTCAAACGAGTGCAAAACAGGACATTCGCTTATACTATGCAGGGTTTCTGTACATTTCACCCATTTCTCTCATTCTGGGATTTCCAGAAAAGAAAATGTGCCCAAATAGCGAAGATTAAGTAAAAACACACAAATATGTCAGAAACAAGTAAAAATACTGGAAATAGGGTAAATGCTTCCAACTAGGGTGAAAGAGGACATATGTTGAGAATATGCAGGGTTTCTGTAAATTTCACCATTTCAAGCATTTTGGGATTTGCAGAATACAAAATGTGCCCAATAGCGAAGATACAGTAAAAATACACAAACATGTCAGAAACAAGTGAAATCTCTGGACATAGGGTAAATGCTTCAAACGAGTGCCCAACAGGACATTCGCTTATACTATGCAGGGTTTCTGTACATTTCACCCATTTCTCTCATTCTGGGCTTTCCAGAATAGAAAATGTGCCCAAATAGCGAAGATTAAGTAAAAATACACAAATATGTCAGAAACAAGTAAAAATACTGGACATAGGGAGATGCTTCCAACTAGGGTGAAAGAGGACATATGTTGATAATATGCAGGGTTTCTGTAAATTTCACCCATTTCAAGCATTTTAGGATTGCAGAATAGAAAATGTGCCCAAATAGCGAAGATACAGTAAAAATACACAAAAATGTCAGAAACAAGTGAAATCTCTGGACATAGGGTGATGCTTCAAACGAGTACACAACAGGACATTCGCTTATAATATGCAGGGTTTCTGTACATTTTACCCATTTCTTTCATATTTGGCTTTTAAGGAAAAAAATGTTCCTTTTTTGCGAGGGTTCAGTAAAGTAACATAAGGTGTCCGAAAGAAGTGAAATCACTGGAAATAGGGTAAATGCTTCAAACGAGGGTAAAATACGACATTTGTTGATAATATGCAGTGCTTCTGTAAATTTCACCCATTTCTCTCATTCTGGGCTTTCCAGAATAGAAAATGTGCCCAAATAGCGAAGATTAAGTAAAAATACACAAAAATGTCAGAAACAAGTGAAATCTCTGGACATAGGGTAAATGCTTCAAACGAGTGCAAAACAGGACATTCGCTTATACTATGCAGGGTTTCTGTACATTTCACCCATTTCTCTCATTCTGGGCTTTCCAGAATAGAAAATGTGCCCAAATAGCGAAGATTAAGTAAAAATACACAAATATGTCAGAAACAAGTAAAAATACTGGACATAGGGTAAATGCTTCCAACTAGGGTGAAAGAGGACATTTGTTTATAATATGCAGGGCTTCTGTAAATTTCACCCATTTCAAGCATTTTAGGATTGCAGAATAGAAAATGTGCCCAAATAGCGAAGATACAGTAAAAATACACAAAAATGTCAGAAACAAGTGAAATCTCTGGACATAGGGTAATGCTTCAAACGAGTACACAACAGGACATTCGCTTATAATATGCAGGGTTTCTGTACATTTTACCCATTTCTTTCATATTTGGCTTTTAAGGAAAAAAATGTTCCTTTTTTGCGAGGGTTCAGTAAAGTAACATAAGGTGTCCGAAAGAAGTGAAATCACTGGAAATAGGGTAAATGCTTCAAACGAGGGTAAAATACGACATTTGTTGATAATATGCAGTGGTTCTGTAAATTTCACCCATTTCTCTCATTCTGGGCTTTCCAGAATAGAAAATGAGCCCAAATAGCGAAGATTAAGTAAAAATACACAAAAATGTCAGAAACAAGTGAAATCTCTGGACATAGGGTAAATGCTTCAAACGAGTGCAAAACAGGACATTCGCTTATACTATGCAGGGTTTCTGTACATTTCACCCATTTCTCTCATTCTGGGATTTCCAGAAAAGAAAATGTGCCCAAATAGCGAAGATTAAGTAAAAATACACAAATATGTCAGAAACAAGTAAAAATACTGGAAATAGGGTAAATGCTTCCAACTAGGGTGAAAGAGGACATATGTTGAGAATATGCAGGGTTTCTGTAAATTTCACCATTTCAAGCATTTTGGGATTTGCAGAATACAAAATGTGCCCAATAGCGAAGATACAGTAAAAATACACAAACATGTCAGAAACAAGTGAAATCTCTGGACATAGGGTAAATGCTTCAAACGAGTGCCCAACAGGACATTCGCTTATACTATGCAGGGTTTCTGTACATTTCACCCATTTCTCTCATTCTGGGCTTTCCAGAATAGAAAATGTGCCCAAATAGCGAAGATTAAGTAAAAATACACAAATATGTCAGAAACAAGTAAAAATACTGGACATAGGGAGATGCTTCCAACTAGGGTGAAAGAGGACATATGTTGATAATATGCAGGGTTTCTGTAAATTTTACCCATTTCAAGCATTTTGGGATTTCCAGAATAGAAAATGTGCCAAATAGCGAAGATACAGTAAAAATACACAAAAATGTCAGAAACAAGTAAAAATACTGGAAATAGGGTAGATGCTTCCAACTAGGGTGAAAGAGGACATATGTAGATAATATGCAGGGTTTCTGTAATGTGATGCTTCAAACGAGTACACAACAGGACATTCGCTTATAATATGCAGGGTTTCTGTACATTTTACCCATTTCTTTCATATTTGGCTTTTAAGGAAAAAAATGTTCCTTTTTTGCGAGGGTTCAGTAAAGTAACATAAGGTGTCCGAAAGAAGTGAAATCACTGGAAATAGGGTAAATGCTTCAAACGAGGGTAAAATACGACATTTGTTGATAATATGCAGTGCTTCTGTAAATTTCACCCATTTCTCTCATTCTGGGCTTTCCAGAATAGAAAATGTGCCCAAATAGCGAAGATTAAGTAAAAATACACAAAAATGTCAGAAACAAGTGAAATCTCTGGACATAGGGTAAATGCTTCAAACGAGTGCAAAACAGGACATTCGCTTATACTATGCAGGGTTTCTGTACATTTCACCCATTTCTCTCATTCTGGGATTTCCAGAAAAGAAAATGTGCCCAAATAGCGAAGATTAAGTAAAAACACACAAATATGTCAGAAACAAGTAAAAATACTGGAAATAGGGTAAATGCTTCCAACTAGGGTGAAAGAGGACATATGTTGAGAATATGCAGGGTTTCTGTAAATTTCACCATTTCAAGCATTTTGGGATTTGCAGAATACAAAATGTGCCCAATAGCGAAGATACAGTAAAAATACACAAACATGTCAGAAACAAGTGAAATCTCTGGACATAGGGTAAATGCTTCAAACGAGTGCCCAACAGGACATTCGCTTATACTATGCAGGGTTTCTGTACATTTCACCCATTTCTCTCATTCTGGGCTTTCCAGAATAGAAAATGTGCCCAAATAGCGAAGATTAAGTAAAAATACACAAATATGTCAGAAACAAGTAAAAATACTGGACATAGGGAGATGCTTCCAACTAGGGTGAAAGAGGACATATGTTGATAATATGCAGGGTTTCTGTAAATTTCACCCATTTCAAGCATTTTAGGATTGCAGAATAGAAAATGTGCCCAAATAGCGAAGATACAGTAAAAATACACAAAAATGTCAGAAACAAGTGAAATCTCTGGACATAGGGTGATGCTTCAAACGAGTACACAACAGGACATTCGCTTATAATATGCAGGGTTTCTGTACATTTTACCCATTTCTTTCATATTTGGCTTTTAAGGAAAAAAATGTTCCTTTTTTGCGAGGGTTCAGTAAAGTAACATAAGGTGTCCGAAAGAAGTGAAATCACTGGAAATAGGGTAAATGCTTCAAACGAGGGTAAAATACGACATTTGTTGATAATATGCAGTGCTTCTGTAAATTTCACCCATTTCTCTCATTCTGGGCTTTCCAGAATAGAAAATGTGCCCAAATAGCGAAGATTAAGTAAAAATACACAAAAATGTCAGAAACAAGTGAAATCTCTGGACATAGGGTAAATGCTTCAAACGAGTGCAAAACAGGACATTCGCTTATACTATGCAGGGTTTCTGTACATTTCACCCATTTCTCTCATTCTGGGCTTTCCAGAATAGAAAATGTGCCCAAATAGCGAAGATTAAGTAAAAATACACAAATATGTCAGAAACAAGTAAAAATACTGGACATAGGGTAAATGCTTCCAACTAGGGTGAAAGAGGACATTTGTTTATAATATGCAGGGCTTCTGTAAATTTCACCCATTTCAAGCATTTTAGGATTGCAGAATAGAAAATGTGCCCAAATAGCGAAGATACAGTAAAAATACACAAAAATGTCAGAAACAAGTGAAATCTCTGGACATAGGGTAATGCTTCAAACGAGTACACAACAGGACATTCGCTTATAATATGCAGGGTTTCTGTACATTTTACCCATTTCTTTCATATTTGGCTTTTAAGGAAAAAAATGTTCCTTTTTTGCGAGGGTTCAGTAAAGTAACATAAGGTGTCCGAAAGAAGTGAAATCACTGGAAATAGGGTAAATGCTTCAAACGAGGGTAAAATACGACATTTGTTGATAATATGCAGTGGTTCTGTAAATTTCACCCATTTCTCTCATTCTGGGCTTTCCAGAATAGAAAATGAGCCCAAATAGCGAAGATTAAGTAAAAATACACAAAAATGTCAGAAACAAGTGAAATCTCTGGACATAGGGTAAATGCTTCAAACGAGTGCAAAACAGGACATTCGCTTATACTATGCAGGGTTTCTGTACATTTCACCCATTTCTCTCATTCTGGGATTTCCAGAAAAGAAAATGTGCCCAAATAGCGAAGATTAAGTAAAAATACACAAATATGTCAGAAACAAGTAAAAATACTGGAAATAGGGTAAATGCTTCCAACTAGGGTGAAAGAGGACATATGTTGAGAATATGCAGGGTTTCTGTAAATTTCACCATTTCAAGCATTTTGGGATTTGCAGAATACAAAATGTGCCCAATAGCGAAGATACAGTAAAAATACACAAACATGTCAGAAACAAGTGAAATCTCTGGACATAGGGTAAATGCTTCAAACGAGTGCCCAACAGGACATTCGCTTATACTATGCAGGGTTTCTGTACATTTCACCCATTTCTCTCATTCTGGGCTTTCCAGAATAGAAAATGTGCCCAAATAGCGAAGATTAAGTAAAAATACACAAATATGTCAGAAACAAGTAAAAATACTGGACATAGGGAGATGCTTCCAACTAGGGTGAAAGAGGACATATGTTGATAATATGCAGGGTTTCTGTAAATTTTACCCATTTCAAGCATTTTGGGATTTCCAGAATAGAAAATGTGCCAAATAGCGAAGATACAGTAAAAATACACAAAAATGTCAGAAACAAGTAAAAATACTGGAAATAGGGTAGATGCTTCCAACTAGGGTGAAAGAGGACATATGTAGATAATATGCAGGGTTTCTGTAATGTGATGCTTCAAACGAGTACACAACAGGACATTCGCTTATAATATGCAGGGTTTCTGTACATTTTACCCATTTCTTTCATATTTGGCTTTTAAGGAAAAAAATGTTCCTTTTTTGCGAGGGTTCAGTAAAGTAACATAAGGTGTCCGAAAGAAGTGAAATCACTGGAAATAGGGTAAATGCTTCAAACGAGGGTAAAATACGACATTTGTTGATAATATGCAGTGCTTCTGTAAATTTCACCCATTTCTCTCATTCTGGGCTTTCCAGAATAGAAAATGTGCCCAAATAGCGAAGATTAAGTAAAAATACACAAAAATGTCAGAAACAAGTGAAATCTCTGGACAAAGGGTAAATGCTTCAAACGAGTGCCCAACAGGACATTCGCTTATACTATGCAGGGTTTCTGTACATTTCACCCATTTCTCTCATTCTGGGATTTCCAGAAAAGAAAATGTGCCCAAATAGCGAAGATTAAGTAAAAATACACAAATATGTCAGAAACAAGTAAAAATACTGGAAATAGGGTAAATGCTTCCAACTAGGGTGAAAGAGGACATATGTTGAGAATATGCAGGGTTTCTGTAAATTTCACCATTTCAAGCATTTTGGGATTTGCAGAATACAAAATGTGCCCAATAGCGAAGATACAGTAAAAATACACAAACATGTCAGAAACAAGTGAAATCTCTGGACATAGGGTAAATGCTTCAAAGGAGTGGCCAACAGGACATTCGCTTATACTATGCAGGGTTTCTGTACATTTCACCCATTTCTCTCATTCTGGGCTTTCCAGAATAGAAAATGTGCCCAAATAGCGAAGATTAAGTAAAAATACACAAATATGTCAGAAACAAGTAAAAATACTGGACATAGGGAGATGCTTCCAACTAGGGTGAAAGAGGACATATGTTGATAATATGCAGGGTTTCTGTAAATTTTACCCATTTCAAGCATTTTGGGATTTCCAGAATAGAAAATGTGCCAAATAGCGAAGATACAGTAAAAATACACAAAAATGTCAGAAACAAGTAAAAATACTGGAAATAGGGTAGATGCTTCCAACTAGGGTGAAAGAGGACATATGTTGATAATATGCAGGGTTTCTGTAAATTTCACCCATTTCAAGCATTTTGGGATTTCCAGAATAGAAAATGTGCCAAATAGCGAAGATACAGTTAAAATATACAAAAATGTCAGAAACAAGTGAAATCTCTGGACATAGGGTAAATACTTCAAAAAGGTGCAAAACAGGACATTCGCTTATAATATGCAGGGTTTCTGTACATTTTACCCATTTCTCTCATATTTGGCTTTTAAGGAAAAAAATGTTCCTTTATTGCGAGGGTTCAGTCAAATAACACAAGCTGTCCGAAAGAAGTGAAATCACTGGAAGTAGGGTAAATGCTTCAAACGAGTCCAAAACAGGAGATTCGCTCATTATATGCCGGGTTTCTGTACATTTTACCCATTTCTCTCATTCTGGGCTTTCCAGAATAGAAAATGTGCCCAAATAGCGAAGATTAAGTAAAAATACACAAATATGTCAGAAACAAGTAAAAATACTGGACATAGGGTAAATGCTTCCAACTAGGGTGAAAGAGGACATTTGTTTATAATATGCAGGGCTTCTGTAAATTTCACCCATTTCAAGCATTTTAGGATTGCAGAATAGAAAATGTGCCCAAATAGCGAAGATACAGTAAAAATACACAAAAATGTCAGAAACAAGTAAAAATACTGGAAATAGGGTAGATGCTTCCAACTAGGGTGAAAGAGGACATATGTAGATAATATGCAGGGTTTCTGTAATGTGATGCTTCAAACGAGTACACAACAGGACATTCGCTTATAATATGCAGGGTTTCTGTACATTTTACCCATTTCTTTCATATTTGGCTTTTAAGGAAAAAAATGTTCCTTTTTTGCGAGGGTTCAGTAAAGTAACATAAGGTGTCCGAAAGAAGTGAAATCACTGGAAATAGGGTAAATGCTTCAAACGAGGGTAAAATACGACATTTGTTGATAATATGCAGTGCTTCTGTAAATTTCACCCATTTCTCTCATTCTGGGCTTTCCAGAATAGAAAATGTGCCCAAATAGCGAAGATTAAGTAAAAATACACAAAAATGTCAGAAACAAGTGAAATCTCTGGACATAGGGTAAATGCTTCAAACGAGTGCAAAACAGGACATTCGCTTATACTATGCAGGGTTTCTGTACATTTCACCCATTTCTCTCATTCTGGGATTTCCAGAAAAGAAAATGTGCCCAAATAGCGAAGATTAAGTAAAAATACACAAATATGTCAGAAACAAGTAAAAATACTGGAAATAGGGTAAATGCTTCCAACTAGGGTGAAAGAGGACATATGTTGAGAATATGCAGGGTTTCTGTAAATTTCACCATTTCAAGCATTTTGGGATTTGCAGAATACAAAATGTGCCCAATAGCGAAGATACAGTAAAAATACACAAACATGTCAGAAACAAGTGAAATCTCTGGACATAGGGTAAATGCTTCAAACGAGTGCCCAACAGGACATTCGCTTATACTATGCAGGGTTTCTGTACATTTCACCCATTTCTCTCATTCTGGGCTTTCCAGAATAGAAAATGTGCCCAAATAGCGAAGATTAAGTAAAAATACACAAATATGTCAGAAACAAGTAAAAATACTGGACATAGGGAGATGCTTCCAACAAGGGTGAAAGAGGACATATGTTGATAATATGCAGGGTTTCTGTAAATTTTACCCATTTCAAGCATTTTGGGATTTCCAGAATAGAAAATGTGCCAAATAGCGAAGATACAGTAAAAATACACAAAAATGTCAGAAACAAGTAAAAATACTGGAAATGGGGTAGATGCTTCCAACTAGGGTGAAAGAGGACATATGTTGATAATATGCAGGGCTTCTGTAAATTTCACCCATTTCAAGCATTTTGGGATTTCCAGAATAGAAAATGTGCCAAATAGCGAAGATACAGTAAAAATATACAAAAATGTCAGAAACAAGTGAAATCTCTGGACATAGGGTAAATGCTTCAAACAGGTGCAAAACAGGACATTCGCTTATAATATGCAGGGTTTCTGTACATTTTACCCATTTCTCTCATATTTGGCTTTTAAGGAAAAAAATGTTCCTTTATTGCGAGGGTTCAGTCAAATAACACAAGCTGTCCGAAAGAAGTGAAATCACTGGAAGTAGGGTAAATGCTTCAAACGAGTCCAAAACAGGAGATTCGCTCATTATATGCCGGGTTTCTGTACATTTTACCCATTTCTCTCATTCTGGGCTTTCCAGAATAGAAAATGTGCCCAAATAGCGAAGATTAAGTAAAAATACACAAATATTTCAGAAACAAGTAAAAATACTGGACATAGGGTAAATGCTTCCAACTAGGGTGAAAGAGGACATTTGTTTATAATATGCAGGGCTTCTGTAAATTTCACCCATTTCAAGCATTTTAGGATTGCAGAATAGAAAATGTGCCCAAATAGCGAAGATACAGTAAAAATACACAAAAATGTCAGAAACAAGTGAAATCTCTGGACATAGGGTAATGCTTCAAACGAGTACACAACAGGACATTCGCTTATAATATGCAGGGTTTCTGTACATTTTACCCATTTCTTTCATATTTGGCTTTTAAGGAAAAAAATGTTCCTTTTTTGCGAGGGTTCAGTAAAGTAACATAAGGTGTCCGAAAGAAGTGAAATCACTGGAAATAGGGTAAATGCTTCAAACGAGGGTAAAATACGACATTTGTTGATAATATGCAGTGCTTCTGTAAATTTCACCCATTTCTCTCATTCTGGGCTTTCCAGAATAGAAAATGTGCCCAAATAGCGAAGATTAAGTAAAAATACACAAAAATGTCAGAAACAAGTGAAATCTCTGGACATAGGGTAAATGCTTCAAACGAGTGCAAAACAGGACATTCGCTTATACTATGCAGGGTTTCTGTACATTTCACCCATTTCTCTCATTCTGGGATTTCCAGAAAAGAAAATGTGCCCAAATAGCGAAGATTAAGTAAAAATACACAAATATGTCAGAAACAAGTAAAAATACTGGAAATAGGGTAAATGCTTCCAACTAGGGTGAAAGAGGACATATGTTGAGAATATGCAGGGTTTCTGTAAATTTCACCATTTCAAGCATTTTGGGATTTGCAGAATACAAAATGTGCCCAATAGCGAAGATACAGTAAAAATACACAAACATGTCAGAAACAAGTGAAATCTCTGGACATAGGGCAAATGCTTCAAAGGAGTGCCCAACAGGACATTCGCTTATACTATGCAGGGTTTCTGTACATTTCACCCATTTCTCTCATTCTGGGCTTTCCAGAATAGAAAATGTGCCCAAATAGCGAAGATTAAGTAAAAATACACAAATATGTCAGAAACAAGTAAAAATACTGGACATAGGGAGATGCTTCCAACTAGGGTGAAAGAGGACATATGTTGATAATATGCAGGGTTTCTGTAAATTTTACCCATTTCAAGCATTTTGGGATTTCCAGAATAGAAAATGTGCCAAATAGCGAAGATACAGTAAAAATACACAAAAATGTCAGAAACAAGTAAAAATACTGGAAATGGGGTAGATGCTTCCAACTAGGGTGAAAGAGGACATATGTTGATAATATGCAGGGTTTCTGTAAATTTCACCCATTTCAAGCATTTTGGGATTTCCAGAATAGAAAATGTGCCCAAATAGCGAAGATACAGTAAAAATACACAAAAATGTCAGAAACAAGTGAAATCTCTGGACATAGGGTAAATGCTTCAAACGAGTGCAAAACAGGACATTCGCTTATAATATGCAGGGTTTCTGTACATTTTACCCATTTCTCTCATATTTGGCTTTTAAGGAAAAAAATGTTCCTTTATTACGAGGGTTCAGTCAAATAACACAAGCTGTCCGAAAGAAGTGAAATCACTGGAAGTAGGGTAAATGCTTCAAACGAATGCAAAACAGGAGATTCGCTCATTATATGCAGGGTTTCTGTACATTTTACCCATTTCTCTCATTCTGGGCTTTCCAGAATAGAAAATGTGCCCAAATAGCGAAGATTAAGTAAAAATACACAAATATGTCAGAAACAAGTAAAAATACTGGACATAGGGTAAATGCTTCCAACTAGGGTGAAAGAGGACATTTGTTTATAATATGCAGGGCTTCTGTAAATTTCACCCATTTCAAGCATTTTAGGATTGCAGAATAGAAAATGTGCCCAAATAGCGAAGATACAGTAAAAATACACAAAAATGTCAGAAACAAGTGAAATCTCTGGACATAGGGTAATGCTTCAAACGAGTACACAACAGGACATTCGCTTATAATATGCAGGGTTTCTGTACATTTTACCCATTTCTCTCATATTTGGCTTTTAAGGAAAAAAATGTTCCTTTATTACGAGGGTTCAGTCAAATAACACAAGCTGTCCGAAAGAAGTGAAATCACTGGAAGTAGGGTAAATGCTTCAAACGAGTCCAAAACAGGAGATTCGCTCATTATATGCCGGGTTTCTGTACATTTTACCCATTTCTCTCATTCTGGGCTTTCCAGAATAGAAAATGTGCCCAAATAGCGAAGATTAAGTAAAAATACACAAATATGTCAGAAACAAGTAAAAATACTGGACATAGGGTAAATGCTTCCAACTAGGGTGAAAGAGGACATTTGTTTATAATATGCAGGGCTTCTGTAAATTTCACCCATTTCAAGCATTTTAGGATTGCAGAATAGAAAATGTGCCCAAATAGCGAAGATACAGTAAAAATACACAAAAATGTCAGAAACAAGTGAAATCTCTGGACATAGGGTAATGCTTCAAACGAGTACACAACAGGACATTCGCTTATAATATGCAGGGTTTCTGTACATTTTACCCATTTCTTTCATATTTGGCTTTTAAGGAAAAAAATGTTCCTTTTTTGCGAGGGTTCAGTAAAGTAACATAAGGTGTCCGAAAGAAGTGAAATCACTGGAAATAGGGTAAATGCTTCAAACGAGGGTAAAATACGACATTTGTTGATAATATGCAGTGCTTCTGTAAATTTCACCCATTTCTCTCATTCTGGGCTTTCCAGAATAGAAAATGTGCCCAAATAGCGAAGATTAAGTAAAAATACACAAAAATGTCAGAAACAAGTGAAATCTCTGGACAAAGGGTAAATGCTTCAAACGAGTGCCCAACAGGACATTCGCTTATACTATGCAGGGTTTCTGTACATTTCACCCATTTCTCTCATTCTGGGATTTCCAGAAAAGAAAATGTGCCCAAATAGCGAAGATTAAGTAAAAATACACAAATATGTCAGAAACAAGTAAAAATACTGGAAATAGGGTAAATGCTTCCAACTAGGGTGAAAGAGGACATATGTTGAGAATATGCAGGGTTTCTGTAAATTTCACCATTTCAAGCATTTTGGGATTTGCAGAATACAAAATGTGCCCAATAGCGAAGATACAGTAAAAATACACAAACATGTCAGAAACAAGTGAAATCTCTGGACATAGGGTAAATGCTTCAAAGGAGTGGCCAACAGGACATTCGCTTATACTATGCAGGGTTTCTGTACATTTCACCCATTTCTCTCATTCTGGGCTTTCCAGAATAGAAAATGTGCCCAAATAGCGAAGATTAAGTAAAAATACACAAATATGTCAGAAACAAGTAAAAATACTGGACATAGGGAGATGCTTCCAACTAGGGTGAAAGAGGACATATGTTGATAATATGCAGGGTTTCTGTAAATTTTACCCATTTCAAGCATTTTGGGATTTCCAGAATAGAAAATGTGCCAAATAGCGAAGATACAGTAAAAATACACAAAAATGTCAGAAACAAGTAAAAATACTGGAAATAGGGTAGATGCTTCCAACTAGGGTGAAAGAGGACATATGTTGATAATATGCAGGGTTTCTGTAAATTTCACCCATTTCAAGCATTTTGGGATTTCCAGAATAGAAAATGTGCCAAATAGCGAAGATACAGTTAAAATATACAAAAATGTCAGAAACAAGTGAAATCTCTGGACATAGGGTAAATACTTCAAAAAGGTGCAAAACAGGACATTCGCTTATAATATGCAGGGTTTCTGTACATTTTACCCATTTCTCTCATATTTGGCTTTTAAGGAAAAAAATGTTCCTTTATTGCGAGGGTTCAGTCAAATAACACAAGCTGTCCGAAAGAAGTGAAATCACTGGAAGTAGGGTAAATGCTTCAAACGAGTCCAAAACAGGAGATTCGCTCATTATATGCCGGGTTTCTGTACATTTTACCCATTTCTCTCATTCTGGGCTTTCCAGAATAGAAAATGTGCCCAAATAGCGAAGATTAAGTAAAAATACACAAATATGTCAGAAACAAGTAAAAATACTGGACATAGGGTAAATGCTTCCAACTAGGGTGAAAGAGGACATTTGTTTATAATATGCAGGGCTTCTGTAAATTTCACCCATTTCAAGCATTTTAGGATTGCAGAATAGAAAATGTGCCCAAATAGCGAAGATACAGTAAAAATACACAAAAATGTCAGAAACAAGTAAAAATACTGGAAATAGGGTAGATGCTTCCAACTAGGGTGAAAGAGGACATATGTAGATAATATGCAGGGTTTCTGTAATGTGATGCTTCAAACGAGTACACAACAGGACATTCGCTTATAATATGCAGGGTTTCTGTACATTTTACCCATTTCTTTCATATTTGGCTTTTAAGGAAAAAAATGTTCCTTTTTTGCGAGGGTTCAGTAAAGTAACATAAGGTGTCCGAAAGAAGTGAAATCACTGGAAATAGGGTAAATGCTTCAAACGAGGGTAAAATACGACATTTGTTGATAATATGCAGTGCTTCTGTAAATTTCACCCATTTCTCTCATTCTGGGCTTTCCAGAATAGAAAATGTGCCCAAATAGCGAAGATTAAGTAAAAATACACAAAAATGTCAGAAACAAGTGAAATCTCTGGACATAGGGTAAATGCTTCAAACGAGTGCAAAACAGGACATTCGCTTATACTATGCAGGGTTTCTGTACATTTCACCCATTTCTCTCATTCTGGGATTTCCAGAAAAGAAAATGTGCCCAAATAGCGAAGATTAAGTAAAAATACACAAATATGTCAGAAACAAGTAAAAATACTGGAAATAGGGTAAATGCTTCCAACTAGGGTGAAAGAGGACATATGTTGAGAATATGCAGGGTTTCTGTAAATTTCACCATTTCAAGCATTTTGGGATTTGCAGAATACAAAATGTGCCCAATAGCGAAGATACAGTAAAAATACACAAACATGTCAGAAACAAGTGAAATCTCTGGACATAGGGTAAATGCTTCAAACGAGTGCCCAACAGGACATTCGCTTATACTATGCAGGGTTTCTGTACATTTCACCCATTTCTCTCATTCTGGGCTTTCCAGAATAGAAAATGTGCCCAAATAGCGAAGATTAAGTAAAAATACACAAATATGTCAGAAACAAGTAAAAATACTGGACATAGGGAGATGCTTCCAACAAGGGTGAAAGAGGACATATGTTGATAATATGCAGGGTTTCTGTAAATTTTACCCATTTCAAGCATTTTGGGATTTCCAGAATAGAAAATGTGCCAAATAGCGAAGATACAGTAAAAATACACAAAAATGTCAGAAACAAGTAAAAATACTGGAAATGGGGTAGATGCTTCCAACTAGGGTGAAAGAGGACATATGTTGATAATATGCAGGGCTTCTGTAAATTTCACCCATTTCAAGCATTTTGGGATTTCCAGAATAGAAAATGTGCCAAATAGCGAAGATACAGTAAAAATATACAAAAATGTCAGAAACAAGTGAAATCTCTGGACATAGGGTAAATGCTTCAAACAGGTGCAAAACAGGACATTCGCTTATAATATGCAGGGTTTCTGTACATTTTACCCATTTCTCTCATATTTGGCTTTTAAGGAAAAAAATGTTCCTTTATTGCGAGGGTTCAGTCAAATAACACAAGCTGTCCGAAAGAAGTGAAATCACTGGAAGTAGGGTAAATGCTTCAAACGAGTCCAAAACAGGAGATTCGCTCATTATATGCCGGGTTTCTGTACATTTTACCCATTTCTCTCATTCTGGGCTTTCCAGAATAGAAAATGTGCCCAAATAGCGAAGATTAAGTAAAAATACACAAATATGTCAGAAACAAGTAAAAATACTGGACATAGGGTAAATGCTTCCAACTAGGGTGAAAGAGGACATTTGTTTATAATATGCAGGGCTTCTGTAAATTTCACCCATTTCAAGCATTTTAGGATTGCAGAATAGAAAATGTGCCCAAATAGCGAAGATACAGTAAAAATACACAAAAATGTCAGAAACAAGTGAAATCTCTGGACATAGGGTAATGCTTCAAACGAGTACACAACAGGACATTCGCTTATAATATGCAGGGTTTCTGTACATTTTACCCATTTCTTTCATATTTGGCTTTTAAGGAAAAAAATGTTCCTTTTTTGCGAGGGTTCAGTAAAGTAACATAAGGTGTCCGAAAGAAGTGAAATCACTGGAAATAGGGTAAATGCTTCAAACGAGGGTAAAATACGACATTTGTTGATAATATGCAGTGCTTCTGTAAATTTCACCCATTTCTCTCATTCTGGGCTTTCCAGAATAGAAAATGTGCCCAAATAGCGAAGATTAAGTAAAAATACACAAAAATGTCAGAAACAAGTGAAATCTCTGGACATAGGGTAAATGCTTCAAACGAGTGCAAAACAGGACATTCGCTTATACTATGCAGGGTTTCTGTACATTTCACCCATTTCTCTCATTCTGGGATTTCCAGAAAAGAAAATGTGCCCAAATAGCGAAGATTAAGTAAAAATACACAAATATGTCAGAAACAAGTAAAAATACTGGAAATAGGGTAAATGCTTCCAACTAGGGTGAAAGAGGACATATGTTGAGAATATGCAGGGTTTCTGTAAATTTCACCATTTCAAGCATTTTGGGATTTGCAGAATACAAAATGTGCCCAATAGCGAAGATACAGTAAAAATACACAAACATGTCAGAAACAAGTGAAATCTCTGGACATAGGGTAAATGCTTCAAAGGAGTGCCCAACAGGACATTCGCTTATACTATGCAGGGTTTCTGTACATTTCACCCATTTCTCTCATTCTGGGCTTTCCAGAATAGAAAATGTGCCCAAATAGCGAAGATTAAGTAAAAATACACAAATATGTCAGAAACAAGTAAAAATACTGGACATAGGGAGATGCTTCCAACTAGGGTGAAAGAGGACATATGTTGATAATATGCAGGGTTTCTGTAAATTTTACCCATTTCAAGCATTTTGGGATTTCCAGAATAGAAAATGTGCCAAATAGCGAAGATACAGTAAAAATACACAAAAATGTCAGAAACAAGTAAAAATACTGGAAATGGGGTAGATGCTTCCAACTAGGGTGAAAGAGGACATATGTTGATAATATGCAGGGTTTCTGTAAATTTCACCCATTTCAAGCATTTTGGGATTTCCAGAATAGAAAATGTGCCCAAATAGCGAAGATACAGTAAAAATACACAAAAATGTCAGAAACAAGTGAAATCTCTGGACATAGGGTAAATGCTTCAAACGAGTGCAAAACAGGACATTCGCTTATAATATGCAGGGTTTCTGTACATTTTACCCATTTCTCTCATATTTGGCTTTTAAGGAAAAAAATGTTCCTTTATTACGAGGGTTCAGTCAAATAACACAAGCTGTCCGAAAGAAGTGAAATCACTGGAAGTAGGGTAAATGCTTCAAACGAATGCAAAACAGGAGATTCGCTCATTATATGCAGGGTTTCTGTACATTTTACCCATTTCTCTCATTCTGGGCTTTCCAGAATAGAAAATGTGCCCAAATAGCGAAGATTAAGTAAAAATACACAAATATGTCAGAAACAAGTAAAAATACTGGACATAGGGTAAATGCTTCCAACTAGGGTGAAAGAGGACATTTGTTTATAATATGCAGGGCTTCTGTAAATTTCACCCATTTCAAGCATTTTAGGATTGCAGAATAGAAAATGTGCCCAAATAGCGAAGATACAGTAAAAATACACAAAAATGTCAGAAACAAGTGAAATCTCTGGACATAGGGTAATGCTTCAAACGAGTACACAACAGGACATTCGCTTATAATATGCAGGGTTTCTGTACATTTTACCCATTTCTCTCATATTTGGCTTTTAAGGAAAAAAATGTTCCTTTATTACGAGGGTTCAGTCAAATAACACAAGCTGTCCGAAAGAAGTGAAATCACTGGAAGTAGGGTAAATGCTTCAAACGAGTCCAAAACAGGAGATTCGCTCATTATATGCCGGGTTTCTGTACATTTTACCCATTTCTCTCATTCTGGGCTTTCCAGAATAGAAAATGTGCCCAAATAGCGAAGATTAAGTAAAAATACACAAATATGTCAGAAACAAGTAAAAATACTGGACATAGGGTAAATGCTTCCAACTAGGGTGAAAGAGGACATTTGTTTATAATATGCAGGGCTTCTGTAAATTTCACCCATTTCAAGCATTTTAGGATTGCAGAATAGAAAATGTGCCCAAATAGCGAAGATACAGTAAAAATACACAAAAATGTCAGAAACAAGTGAAATCTCTGGACATAGGGTAATGCTTCAAACGAGTACACAACAGGACATTCGCTTATAATATGCAGGGTTTCTGTACATTTTACCCATTTCTTTCATATTTGGCTTTTAAGGAAAAAAATGTTCCTTTTTTGCGAGGGTTCAGTAAAGTAACATAAGGTGTCCGAAAGAAGTGAAATCACTGGAAATAGGGTAAATGCTTCAAACGAGGGTAAAATACGACATTTGTTGATAATATGCAGTGCTTCTGTAAATTTCACCCATTTCTCTCATTCTGGGCTTTCCAGAATAGAAAATGTGCCCAAATAGCGAAGATTAAGTAAAAATACACAAAAATGTCAGAAACAAGTGAAATCTCTGGACAAAGGGTAAATGCTTCAAACGAGTGCCCAACAGGACATTCGCTTATACTATGCAGGGTTTCTGTACATTTCACCCATTTCTCTCATTCTGGGATTTCCAGAAAAGAAAATGTGCCCAAATAGCGAAGATTAAGTAAAAATACACAAATATGTCAGAAACAAGTAAAAATACTGGAAATAGGGTAAATGCTTCCAACTAGGGTGAAAGAGGACATATGTTGAGAATATGCAGGGTTTCTGTAAATTTCACCATTTCAAGCATTTTGGGATTTGCAGAATACAAAATGTGCCCAATAGCGAAGATACAGTAAAAATACACAAACATGTCAGAAACAAGTGAAATCTCTGGACATAGGGTAAATGCTTCAAAGGAGTGGCCAACAGGACATTCGCTTATACTATGCAGGGTTTCTGTACATTTCACCCTTTTCTCTCATTCTGGGCTTTCCAGAATAGAAAATGTGCCCAAATAGCGAAGATTAAGTAAAAATACACAAATATGTCAGAAACAAGTAAAAATACTGGACATAGGGAGATGCTTCCAACTAGGGTGAAAGAGGACATATGTTGATAATATGCAGGGTTTCTGTAAATTTTACCCATTTCAAGCATTTTGGGATTTCCAGAATAGAAAATGTGCCAAATAGCGAAGATACAGTAAAAATACACAAAAATGTCAGAAACAAGTAAAAATACTGGAAATAGGGTAGATGCTTCCAACTAGGGTGAAAGAGGACATATGTTGATAATATGCAGGGTTTCTGTAAATTTCACCCATTTCAAGCATTTTGGGATTTCCAGAATAGAAAATGTGCCAAATAGCGAAGATACAGTTAAAATATACAAAAATGTCAGAAACAAGTGAAATCTCTGGACATAGGGTAAATACTTCAAAAAGGTGCAAAACAGGACATTCGCTTATAATATGCAGGGTTTCTGTACATTTTACCCATTTCTCTCATATTTGGCTTTTAAGGAAAAAAATGTTCCTTTATTGCGAGGGTTCAGTCAAATAACACAAGCTGTCCGAAAGAAGTGAAATCACTGGAAATAGGGTAAATGCTTCAAACGAGTCCAAAACAGGAGATTCGCTCATTATATGCCGGGTTTCTGTACATTTTACCCATTTCTGTCATTCTGGGCTTTCCAGAATAGAAAATGTGCCCAAATAGCGAAGATTAAGTAAAAATACACAAATATGTCAGAAACAAGTAAAAATACTGGACATAGGGTAAATGCTTCCAACTAGGGTGAAAGAGGACATTTGTTTATAATATGCAGGGCTTCTGTAAATTTCACCCATTTCAAGCATTTTAGGATTGCAGAATAGAAAATGTGCCCAAATAGCGAAGATACAGTAAAAATACACAAAAATGTCAGAAACAAGTGAAATCTCTGGACATAGGGTAATGCTTCAAACGAGTACACAACAGGACATTCGCTTATAATATGCAGGGTTTCTGTACATTTTACCCATTTCTCTCATATTTGGCTTTTAAGGAAAAAAATGTTCCTTTATTACGAGGGTTCAGTCAAATAACACAAGCTGTCCGAAAGAAGTGAAATCACTGGAAGTAGGGTAAATGCTTCAAACGAGTCCAAAACAGGAGATTCGCTCATTATATGCCGGGTTTCTGTACATTTTACCCATTTCTCTCATTCTGGGCTTTCCAGAATAGAAAATGTGCCCAAATAGCGAAGATTAAGTAAAAATACACAAATATGTCAGAAACAAGTAAAAATACTGGACATAGGGTAAATGCTTCCAACTAGGGTGAAAGAGGACATTTGTTTATAATATGCAGGGCTTCTGTAAATTTCACCCATTTCAAGCATTTTAGGATTGCAGAATAGAAAATGTGCCCAAATAGCGAAGATACAGTAAAAATACACAAAAATGTCAGAAACAAGTGAAATCTCTGGACATAGGGTAATGCTTCAAACGAGTACACAACAGGACATTCGCTTATAATATGCAGGGTTTCTGTACATTTTACCCATTTCTTTCATATTTGGCTTTTAAGGAAAAAAATGTTCCTTTTTTGCGAGGGTTCAGTAAAGTAACATAAGGTGTCCGAAAGAAGTGAAATCACTGGAAATAGGGTAAATGCTTCAAACGAGGGTAAAATACGACATTTGTTGATAATATGCAGTGCTTCTGTAAATTTCACCCATTTCTCTCATTCTGGGCTTTCCAGAATAGAAAATGTGCCCAAATAGCGAAGATTAAGTAAAAATACACAAAAATGTCAGAAACAAGTGAAATCTCTGGACAAAGGGTAAATGCTTCAAACGAGTGCCCAACAGGACATTCGCTTATACTATGCAGGGTTTCTGTACATTTCACCCATTTCTCTCATTCTGGGATTTCCAGAAAAGAAAATGTGCCCAAATAGCGAAGATTAAGTAAAAATACACAAATATGTCAGAAACAAGTAAAAATACTGGAAATAGGGTAAATGCTTCCAACTAGGGTGAAAGAGGACATATGTTGAGAATATGCAGGGTTTCTGTAAATTTCACCATTTCAAGCATTTTGGGATTTGCAGAATACAAAATGTGCCCAATAGCGAAGATACAGTAAAAATACACAAACATGTCAGAAACAAGTGAAATCTCTGGACATAGGGTAAATGCTTCAAAGGAGTGGCCAACAGGACATTCGCTTATACTATGCAGGGTTTCTGTACATTTCACCCTTTTCTCTCATTCTGGGCTTTCCAGAATAGAAAATGTGCCCAAATAGCGAAGATTAAGTAAAAATACACAAATATGTCAGAAACAAGTAAAAATACTGGACATAGGGAGATGCTTCCAACTAGGGTGAAAGAGGACATATGTTGATAATATGCAGGGTTTCTGTAAATTTTACCCATTTCAAGCATTTTGGGATTTCCAGAATAGAAAATGTGCCAAATAGCGAAGATACAGTAAAAATACACAAAAATGTCAGAAACAAGTAAAAATACTGGAAATAGGGTAGATGCTTCCAACTAGGGTGAAAGAGGACATATGTTGATAATATGCAGGGTTTCTGTAAATTTCACCCATTTCAAGCATTTTGGGATTTCCAGAATAGAAAATGTGCCAAATAGCGAAGATACAGTTAAAATATACAAAAATGTCAGAAACAAGTGAAATCTCTGGACATAGGGTAAATACTTCAAAAAGGTGCAAAACAGGACATTCGCTTATAATATGCAGGGTTTCTGTACATTTTACCCATTTCTCTCATATTTGGCTTTTAAGGAAAAAAATGTTCCTTTATTGCGAGGGTTCAGTCAAATAACACAAGCTGTCCGAAAGAAGTGAAATCACTGGAAATAGGGTAAATGCTTCAAACGAGTCCAAAACAGGAGATTCGCTCATTATATGCCGGGTTTCTGTACATTTTACCCATTTCTGTCATTCTGGGCTTTCCAGAATAGAAAATGTGCCCAAATAGCGAAGATTAAGTAAAAATACACAAATATGTCAGAAACAAGTAAAAATACTGGACATAGGGTAAATGCTTCCAACTAGGGTGAAAGAGGACATTTGTTTATAATATGCAGGGCTTCTGTAAATTTCACCCATTTCAAGCATTTTAGGATTGCAGAATAGAAAATGTGCCCAAATAGCGAAGATACAGTAAAAATACACAAAAATGTCAGAAACAAGTGAAATCTCTGGACATAGGGTAAATGCTTCAAACAGGTGCAAAACAGGACATTCGCTTATAATATGCAGGGTTTCTGTACATTTTACCCATTTCTCTCATATTTGGCTTTTAAGGAAAAAAATGTTCCTTTATTACGAGGGTTCAGTCAAATAACACAAGCTGTCCGAAAGAAGTGAAATCACTGGAAGTAGGGTAAATGCTTCAAACGAGTGCCCAACAGGACATTCGCTTATACTATGCAGGGTTTCTGTACATTTCACCAATTTCTCTCATTCTGGGCTTTCCAGAATAGAAAATGTGCCCAAATAGCGAAGATTAAGTAAAAATACACAAATATGTCAGAAACAAGTAAAAATACTGGACATAGGGAGATGCTTCCAACTAGGGTGAAAGAGGACATATGTTGATAATATGCAGGGTTTCTGTAAATTTTACCCATTTCAAGCATTTTGGGATTTCCAGAATAGAAAATGTGCCAAATAGCGAAGATACAGTAAAAATACACAAAAATGTCAGAAACAAGTAAAAATACTGGAAATAGGGTAGATGCTTCCAACTAGGGTGAAAGAGGACATATGTAGATAATATGCAGGGTTTCTGTAATGTGATGCTTCAAACGAGTACACAACAGGACATTCGCTTATAATATGCAGGGTTTCTGTACATTTTACCCATTTCTTTCATATTTGGCTTTTAAGGAAAAAAATGTTCCTTTTTTGCGAGGGTTCAGTAAAGTAACATAAGGTGTCCGAAAGAAGTGAAATCACTGGAAATAGGGTAAATGCTTCAAACGAGGGTAAAATACGACATTTGTTGATAATATGCAGTGCTTCTGTAAATTTCACCCATTTCTCTCATTCTGGGCTTTCCAGAATAGAAAATGTGCCCAAATAGCGAAGATTAAGTAAAAATACACAAAAATGTCAGAAACAAGTGAAATCTCTGGACATAGGGTAAATGCTTCAAACGAGTGCAAAACAGGACATTCGCTTATACTATGCAGGGTTTCTGTACATTTCACCCATTTCTCTCATTCTGGGATTTCCAGAAAAGAAAATGTGCCCAAATAGCGAAGATTAAGTAAAAATACACAAATATGTCAGAAACAAGTAAAAATACTGGAAATAGGGTAAATGCTTCCAACTAGGGTGAAAGAGGACATATGTTGAGAATATGCAGGGTTTCTGTAAATTTCACCATTTCAAGCATTTTGGGATTTGCAGAACACAAAATGTGCCCAATAGCGAAGATACAGTAAAAATACACAAACATGTCAGAAACAAGTGAAATCTCTGGACATAGGGTAAATGCTTCAAACGAGTGCCCAACAGGACATTCGCTTATACTATGCAGGGTTTCTGTACATTTCACCCATTTCTCTCATTCTGGGCTTTCCAGAATAGAAAATGTGCCCAAATAGCGAAGATTAAGTAAAAATACACAAATATGTCAGAAACAAGTAAAAATACTGGACATAGGGAGATGCTTCCAACTAGGGTGAAAGAGGACATATGTTGATAATATGCAGGGTTTCTGTAAATTTTACCCATTTCAAGCATTTTGGGATTTCCAGAATAGAAAATGTGCCAAATAGCGAAGATACAGTAAAAATACACAAAAATGTCAGAAACAAGTAAAAATACTGGAAATGGGGTAGATGCTTCCAACTAGGGTGAAAGAGGACATATGTTGATAATATGCAGGGTTTCTGTAAATTTCACCCATTTCAAGCATTTTGGGATTTCCAGAATAGAAAATGTGCCAAATAGCGAAGATACAGTAAAAATATACAAAAATGTCAGAAACAAGTGAAATCTCTGGACATAGGGTAAATGCTTCAAATAGGTGCAAAACAGGACATTCGCTTATAATATGCAGGGTTTCTGTACATTTTACCCATTTCTCTCATATTTGGCTTTTAAGGAAAAAAATGTTCCTTTTTTGCGAGGGTTCAGTCAAATAACACAAGCTGTCCGAAAGAAGTGAAATCACTGGAAGTAGGGTAAATGCTTCAAACGAGTCCAAAACAGGAGATTCGCTCATTATATGCCGGGTTTCTGTACATTTTACCCATTTCTCTCATTCTGGGCTTTCCAGAATAGAAAATGTGCCCAAATAGCGAAGATTAAGTAAAAATACACAAATATGTCAGAAACAAGTAAAAATACTGGACATAGGGTAAATGCTTCCAACTAGGGTGAAAGAGGACATTTGTTTATAATATGCAGGGCTTCTGTAAATTTCACCCATTTCAAGCATTTTAGGATTGCAGAATAGAAAATGTGCCCAAATAGCGAAGATACAGTAAAAATACACAAAAATGTCAGAAACAAGTGAAATCTCTGGACATAGGGTAATGCTTCAAACGAGTACACAACAGGACATTCGCTTATAATATGCAGGGTTTCTGTACATTTTACCCATTTCTTTCATATTTGGCTTTTAAGGAAAAAAATGTTCCTTTTTTGCGAGGGTTCAGTAAAGTAACATAAGGTGTCCGAAAGAAGTGAAATCACTGGAAATAGGGTAAATGCTTCAAACGAGGGTAAAATACGACATTTGTTGATAATATGCAGTGCTTCTGTAAATTTCACCCATTTCTCTCATTCTGGGCTTTCCAGAATAGAAAATGTGCCCAAATAGCGAAGATTAAGTAAAAATACACAAAAATGTCAGAAACAAGTGAAATCTCTGGACATAGGGTAAATGCTTCAAACGAGTGCAAAACAGGACATTCGCTTATACTATGCAGGGTTTCTGTACATTTCACCCATTTCTCTCATTCTGGGATTTCCAGAAAAGAAAATGTGCCCAAATAGCGAAGATTAAGTAAAAATACACAAATATGTCAGAAACAAGTAAAAATACTGGAAATAGGGTAAATGCTTCCAACTAGGGTGAAAGAGGACATATGTTGAGAATATGCAGGGTTTCTGTAAATTTCACCATTTCAAGCATTTTGGGATTTGCAGAATACAAAATGTGCCCAATAGCGAAGATACAGTAAAAATACACAAACATGTCAGAAACAAGTGAAATCTCTGGACATAGGGTAAATGCTTCAAACGAGTGCCCAACAGGACATTCGCTTATACTATGCAGGGTTTCTGTACATTTCACCCATTTCTCTCATTCTGGGCTTTCCAGAATAGAAAATGTGCCCAAATAGCGAAGATTAAGTAAAAATACACAAATATGTCAGAAACAAGTAAAAATACTGGACATAGGGAGATGCTTCCAACTAGGGTGAAAGAGGACATATGTTGATAATATGCAGGGTTTCTGTAAATTTCACCCATTTCAAGCATTTTAGGATTGCAGAATAGAAAATGTGCCCAAATAGCGAAGATTAAGTAAAAATACACAAAAATGTCAGAAACAAGTGAAATCTCTGGACATAGGGTGATGCTTCAAACGAGTACACAACAGGACATTCGCTTATAATATGCAGGGTTTCTGTACATTTTACCCATTTCTTTCATATTTGGCTTTTAAGGAAAAAAATGTTCCTTTTTTGCGAGGGTTCAGTAAAGTAACATAAGGTGTCCGAAAGAAGTGAAATCACTGGAAATAGGGTAAATGCTTCAAACGAGGGTAAAATACGACATTTGTTGATAATATGCAGTGCTTCTGTAAATTTCACCCATTTCTCTCATTCTGGGCTTTCCAGAATAGAAAATGTGCCCAAATAGCGAAGATTAAGTAAAAATACACAAAAATGTCAGAAACAAGTGAAATCTCTGGACATAGGGTAAATGCTTCAAACGAGTGCAAAACAGGACATTCGCTTATACTATGCAGGGTTTCTGTACATTTCACCCATTTCTCTCATTCTGGGCTTTCCAGAATAGAAAATGTGCCCAAATAGCGAAGATTAAGTAAAAATACACAAATATGTCAGAAACAAGTAAAAATACTGGACATAGGGTAAATGCTTCCAACTAGGGTGAAAGAGGACATTTGTTTATAATATGCAGGGCTTCTGTAAATTTCACCCATTTCAAGCATTTTAGGATTGCAGAATAGAAAATGTGCCCAAATAGCGAAGATACAGTAAAAATACACAAAAATGTCAGAAACAAGTGAAATCTCTGGACATAGGGTAAATGCTTCAAACGAGTGCCCAACAGGACATTCGCTTATACTATGCAGGGTTTCTGTACATTTCACCCATTTCTCTCATTCTGGGCTTTCCAGAATAGAAAATGTGCCCAAATAGCGAAGATTAAGTAAAAATACACAAATATGTCAGAAACAAGTAAAAATACTGGACATAGGGAGATGCTTCCAACTAGGGTGAAAGAGGACATATGTTGATAATATGCAGGGTTTCTGTAAATTTCACCCATTTCAAGCATTTTAGGAATGCAGAATAGAAAATGTGCCCAAATAGCGAAGATACAGTAAAAATACACAAAAATGTCAGAAACAAGTGAAATCTCTGGACATAGGGTAATGCTTCAAACGAGTACACAACAGGACATTCGCTTATAATATGCAGGGTTTCTGTACATTTTACCCATTTCTTTCATATTTGGCTTTTAAGGAAAAAAATGTTCCTTTTTTGCGAGGGTTCAGTAAAGTAACATAAGGTGTCCGAAAGAAGTGAAATCACTGGAAATAGGGTAAATGCTTCAAACGAGGGTAAAATACGACATTTGTTGATAATATGCAGTGCTTCTGTAAATTTCACCCATTTCTCTCATTCTGGGCTTTCCAGAATAGAAAATGTGCCCAAATAGCGAAGATTAAGTAAAAATACACAAAAATGTCAGAAACAAGTGAAATCTCTGGACATAGGGTAAATGCTTCAAACGAGTGCAAAACAGGACATTCGCTTATACTATGCAGGGTTTCTGTACATTTCACCCATTTCTCTCATTCTGGGATTTCCAGAAAAGAAAATGTGCCCAAATAGCGAAGATTAAGTAAAAATACACAAATATGTCAGAAACAAGTAAAAATACTGGAAATAGGGTAAATGCTTCCAACTAGGGTGAAAGAGGACATATGTTGAGAATATGCAGGGTTTCTGTAAATTTCACCATTTCAAGCATTTTGGGATTTGCAGAATACAAAATGTGCCCAATAGCGAAGATACAGTAAAAATACACAAACATGTCAGAAACAAGTGAAATCTCTGGACATAGGGTAAATGCTTCAAACGAGTGCCCAACAGGACATTCGCTTATACTATGCAGGGTTTCTGTACATTTCACCCATTTCTCTCATTCTGGGCTTTCCAGAATAGAAAATGTGCCCAAATAGCGAAGATTAAGTAAAAATACACAAATATGTCAGAAACAAGTAAAAATACTGGACATAGGGAGATGCTTCCAACTAGGGTGAAAGAGGACATATGTTGATAATATGCAGGGTTTCTGTAAATTTTACCCATTTCAAGCATTTTGGGATTTCCAGAATAGAAAATGTGCCAAATAGCGAAGATACAGTAAAAATACACAAAAATGTCAGAAACAAGTAAAAATACTGGAAATGGGGTAGATGCTTCCAACTAGGGTGAAAGAGGACATATGTTGATAATATGCAGGGTTTCTGTAAATTTCACCCATTTCAAGCATTTTGGGATTTCCAGAATAGAAAATGTGCCAAATAGCGAAGATACAGTAAAAATATACAAAAATGTCAGAAACAAGTGAAATCTCTGGACATAGGGTAAATGCTTCAAACAGGTGCAAAACAGGACATTCGGTTATAATATGCAGGGTTTCTGTACATTTTACCCATTTCTCTCATATTTGGAATTTAAGGAAAAAAATGTTCCTTTTTTGCGAGGGTTCAGTAAAGTAACATAAGGTGTCCGAAAGAAGTGAAATCACTGGAAATAGGGTAAATGCTTCAAACGAGGGTAAAATACGACATTTGTTGATAATATGCAGTGCTTCTGTAAATTTCACCCATTTCTCTCATTCTGGGCTTTCCAGAATAGAAAATGTGCCCAAATAGCGAAGATTAAGTAAAAATAAACAAAAATGTCAGAAACAAGTAAAAATACTGGACATAGGGTAAATGCTTCCAACTAGGGTGAAAGAGGACATTTGTTTATAATATGCAGGGCTTCTGTAAATTTCACCCATTTCAAGCATTTTAGGATTGCAGAATAGAAAATGTGCCCAAATAGCGAAGATTAAGTAAAAATACACAAAAATGTCAGAAACAAGTGAAATCTCTGGACATAGGGTAAATGCTTCAAACGAGTGCAAAACAGGACATTCGGTTATAATATGCAGGGTTTCTGTACATTTTACCCATTTCTCTCATATTTGGAATTTAAGGAAAAAAATGTTCCTTTATTACGAGGGTTCAGTCAAATAACACAAGCTGTCCGAAAGAAGTGAAATCACTGGAAGTAGGGTAAATGCTTCAAACGAATGCAAAACAGGAGATTCGCTCATTATATGCCGGGTTTCTGTACATTTTACCCATTTCTCTCATTCTGGGCTTTCCAGAATAGAAAATGTGCCCAAATAGCGAAGATTAAGTAAAAATACACAAATATGTCAGAAACAAGTAAAAATACTGGACATAGGGTAAATGCTTCCAACTAGGGTGAAAGAGGACATTTGTTTATAATATGCAGGGCTTCTGTAAATTTCACCCATTTCAAGCATTTTAGGATTGCAGAATAGAAAATGTGCCCAAATAGCGAAGATACAGTAAAAATACACAAAAATGTCAGAAACAAGTGAAATCTCTGGACATAGGGTAAATGCTTCAAACGAGTGCAAAACAGGACATTCGCTTATAATATGCAGGGTTTCTGTACATTTTACCCATTTCTCTCATATTTGGCTTTTAAGGAAAAAAATGTTCCTTTATTACGAGGGTTCAGTCAAATAACACAAGCTGTCCGAAAGAAGTGAAATCACTGGAAGTAGGGTAAATGCTTCAAACGAATGCAAAACAGGAGATTCGCTCATTATATGCAGGGTTTCTGTACATTTTACCCATTTCTCTCATTCTGGGCTTTCCAGAATAGAAAATGTGCCCAAATAGCGAAGATTAAGTAAAAATACACAAATATGTCAGAAACAAGTAAAAATACTGGACATAGGGTAAATGCTTCCAACTAGGGTGAAAGAGGACATTTGTTTATAATATGCAGGGCTTCTGTAAATTTCACCCATTTCAAGCATTTTAGGATTGCAGAATAGAAAATGTGCCCAAATAGCGAAGATACAGTAAAAATACACAAAAATGTCAGAAACAAGTGAAATCTCTGGACATAGGGTAATGCTTCAAACGAGTACACAACAGGACATTCGCTTATAATATGCAGGGTTTCTGTACATTTTACCCATTTCTCTCATATTTGGCTTTTAAGGAAAAAAATGTTCCTTTATTGCGAGTGTTCAGTGAAATAACACAAGCTGTCCGAAAGAAGTGAAATCACTGGAAGTAGGGTAAATGCTTCAAACGAGTCCAAAACAGGAGATTCGCTCATTATATGCCGGGTTTCTGTACATTTTACCCATTTCTCTCATTCTGGGCTTTCCAGAATAGAAAATGTGCCCAAATAGCGAAGATTAAGTAAAAATACACAAATATGTCAGAAACAAGTAAAAATACTGGACATAGGGTAAATGCTTCCAACTAGGGTGAAAGAGGACATTTGTTTATAATATGCAGGGCTTCTGTAAATTTCACCCATTTCAAGCATTTTAGGATTGCAGAATAGAAAATGTGCCCAAATAGCGAAGATACAGTAAAAATACACAAAAATGTCAGAAACAAGTGAAATCTCTGGACATAGGGTAAATGCTTCAAACGAGTGCAAAACAGGACATTCGCTTATAATATGCAGGGTTTCTGTACATTTTACCCATTTCTCTCATATTTGGCATTTAAGGAAAAAAATGTTCCTTTATTACGAGGGTTCAGTCAAATAACACAAGCTGTCCGAAAGAAGTGAAATCACTGGAAGTAGGGTAAATGCTTCAAACGAATGCAAAACAGGAGATTCGCTCAGTATATGCAGGGTTTCTGTACATTTTACCCATTTCTCTCATTCTGGGCTTTCCAGAATAGAAAATGTGCCCAAATAGCGAAGATTAAGTAAAAATACACAAATATGTCAGAAACAAGTAAAAATACTGGACATAGGGTAAATGCTTCCAACTAGGGTGAAAGAGGACATTTGTTTATAATATGCAGGGCTTCTGTAAATTTCACCCATTTCAAGCATTTTAGGATTGCAGAATAGAAAATGTGCCCAAATAGCGAAGATACAGTAAAAATACACAAAAATGTCAGAAACAAGTGAAATCTCTGGACATAGGGTAATGCTTCAAACGAGTACACAACAGGACATTCGCTTATAATATGCAGGGTTTCTGTACATTTTACCCATTTCTTTCATATTTGGCCTTTAAGGAAAAAAATGTTCCTTTTTTGCGAGGGTTCAGTAAAGTAACATAAGGTGTCCGAAAGAAGTGAAATCACTGGAAATAGGGTAAATGCTTCAAACGAGGGTAAAATACGACATTTGTTGATAATATGCAGTGCTTCTGTAAATTTCACCCATTTCTCTCATTCTGGGCTTTCCAGAATAGAAAATGTGCCCAAATAGCGAAGATTAAGTAAAAATACACAAATATGTCAGAAACAAGTAAAAATACTGGACATAGGGAGATGCTTCCAACTAGGGTGAAAGAGGACATATGTTGATAATATGCAGGGTTTCTGTAAATTTTACCCATTTCAAGCATTTTGGGATTTCCAGAATAGAAAATGTGCCAAATAGCGAAGATACAGTAAAAATACACAAAAATGTCAGAAACAAGTAAAAATACTGGAAATGGGGTAGATGCTTCCAACTAGGGTGAAAGAGGACATATGTTGATAATATGCAGGGTTTCTGTAAATTTCACCCATTTCAAGCATTTTGGGATTTCCAGAATAGAAAATGTGCCAAATAGCGAAGATACAGTAAAAATATACAAAAATGTCAGAAACAAGTGAAATCTCTGGACATAGGGTAAATGCTTCAAACAGGTGCAAAACAGGACATTCGGTTATAATATGCAGGGTTTCTGTACATTTTACCCATTTCTCTCATATTTGGAATTTAAGGAAAAAAATGTTCCTTTTTTGCGAGGGTTCAGTAAAGTAACATAAGGTGTCCGAAAGAAGTGAAATCACTGGAAATAGGGTAAATGCTTCAAACGAGGGTAAAATACGACATTTGTTGATAATATGCAGTGCTTCTGTAAATTTCACCCATTTCTCTTATTCTGGGCTTTCCAGAATAGAAAATGTGCCCAAATAGCGAAGATTAAGTAAAAATAAACAAAAATGTCAGAAACAAGTAAAAATACTGGACATAGGGTAAATGCTTCCAACTAGGGTGAAAGAGGACATTTGTTTATAATATGCAGGGCTTCTGTAAATTTCACCCATTTCAAGCATTTTAGGATTGCAGAATAGAAAATGTGCCCAAATAGCGAAGATTAAGTAAAAATACACAAAAATGTCAGAAACAAGTGAAATCTCTGGACATAGGGTAAATGCTTCAAACGAGTGCAAAACAGGACATTCGGTTATAATATGCAGGGTTTCTGTACATTTTACCCATTTCTCTCATATTTGGAATTTAAGGAAAAAAATGTTCCTTTATTACGAGGGTTCAGTCAAATAACACAAGCTGTCCGAAAGAAGTGAAATCACTGGAAGTAGGGTAAATGCTTCAAACGAATGCAAAACAGGAGATTCGCTCATTATATGCCGGGTTTCTGTACATTTTACCCATTTCTCTCATTCTGGGCTTTCCAGAATAGAAAATGTGCCCAAATAGCGAAGATTAAGTAAAAATACACAAATATGTCAGAAACAAGTAAAAATACTGGACATAGGGTAAATGCTTCCAACTAGGGTGAAAGAGGACATTTGTTTATAATATGCAGGGCTTCTGTAAATTTCACCCATTTCAAGCATTTTAGGATTGCAGAATAGAAAATGTGCCCAAATAGCGAAGATACAGTAAAAATACACAAAAATGTCAGAAACAAGTGAAATCTCTGGACATAGGGTAAATGCTTCAAACGAGTGCAAAACAGGACATTCGCTTATAATATGCAGGGTTTCTGTACATTTTACCCATTTCTCTCATATTTGGCTTTTAAGGAAAAAAATGTTCCTTTATTACGAGGGTTCAGTCAAATAACACAAGCTGTCCGAAAGAAGTGAAATCACTGGAAGTAGGGTAAATGCTTCAAACGAATGCAAAACAGGAGATTCGCTCATTATATGCAGGGTTTCTGTACATTTTACCCATTTCTCTCATTCTGGGCTTTCCAGAATAGAAAATGTGCCCAAATAGCGAAGATTAAGTAAAAATACACAAATATGTCAGAAACAAGTAAAAATACTGGACATAGGGTAAATGCTTCCAACTAGGGTGAAAGAGGACATTTGTTTATAATATGCAGGGCTTCTGTAAATTTCACCCATTTCAAGCATTTTAGGATTGCAGAATAGAAAATGTGCCCAAATTGCGAAGATACAGTAAAAATACACAAAAATGTCAGAAACAAGTGAAATCTCTGGACATAGGGTAATGCTTCAAACGAGTACACAACAGGACATTCGCTTATAATATGCAGGGTTTCTGTACATTTTACCCATTTCTCTCATATTTGGCTTTTAAGGAAAAAAATGTTCCTTTATTGCGAGTGTTCAGTGAAATAACACAAGCTGTCCGAAAGAAGTGAAATCACTGGAAGTAGGGTAAATGCTTCAAACGAGTCCAAAACAGGAGATTCGCTCATTATATGCCGGGTTTCTGTACATTTTACCCATTTCTCTCATTCTGGGCTTTCCAGAATAGAAAATGTGCCCAAATAGCGAAGATTAAGTAAAAATACACAAATATGTCAGAAACAAGTAAAAATACTGGACATAGGGTAAATGCTTCCAACTAGGGTGAAAGAGGACATTTGTTTATAATATGCAGGGCTTCTGTAAATTTCACCCATTTCAAGCATTTTAGGATTGCAGAATAGAAAATGTGCCCAAATAGCGAAGATACAGTAAAAATACACAAAAATGTCAGAAACAAGTGAAATCTCTGGACATAGGGTAAATGCTTCAAACGAGTGCAAAACAGGACATTCGCTTATAATATGCAGGGTTTCTGTACATTTTACCCATTTCTCTCATATTTGGCATTTAAGGAAAAAAATGTTCCTTTATTACGAGGGTTCAGTCAAATAACACAAGCTGTCCGAAAGAAGTGAAATCACTGGAAGTAGGGTAAATGCTTCAAACGAATGCAAAACAGGAGATTCGCTCAGTATATGCAGGGTTTCTGTACATTTTACCCATTTCTCTCATTCTGGGCTTTCCAGAATAGAAAATGTGCCCAAATAGCGAAGATTAAGTAAAAATACACAAATATGTCAGAAACAAGTAAAAATACTGGACATAGGGTAAATGCTTCCAACTAGGGTGAAAGAGGACATTTGTTTATAATATGCAGGGCTTCTGTAAATTTCACCCATTTCAAGCATTTTAGGATTGCAGAATAGAAAATGTGCCCAAATAGCGAAGATACAGTAAAAATACACAAAAATGTCAGAAACAAGTGAAATCTCTGGACATAGGGTAATGCTTCAAACGAGTACACAACAGGACATTCGCTTATAATATGCAGGGTTTCTGTACATTTTACCCATTTCTTTCATATTTGGCCTTTAAGGAAAAAAATGTTCCTTTTTTGCGAGGGTTCAGTAAAGTAACATAAGGTGTCCGAAAGAAGTGAAATCACTGGAAATAGGGTAAATGCTTCAAACGAGGGTAAAATACGACATTTGTTGATAATATGCAGTGCTTCTGTAAATTTCACCCATTTCTCTCATTCTGGGCTTTCCAGAATAGAAAATGTGCCCAAATAGCGAAGATTAAGTAAAAATACACAAAAATGTCAGAAACAAGTGAAATCTCTGGACATAGGGTAAATGCTTCAAACGAGTGCAAAACAGGACATTCGCTTATACTATGCAGGGTTTCTGTACATTTCACCCATTTCTCTCATTCTGGGATTTCCAGAAAAGAAAATGTGCCCAAATAGCGAAGATTAAGTAAAAATACACAAATATGTCAGAAACAAGTAAAAATACTGGAAATAGGGTAAATGCTTCCAACTAGGGTGAAAGAGGACATATGTTGAGAATATGCAGGGTTTCTGTAAATTTCACCATTTCAAGCATTTTGGGATTTGCAGAATACAAAATGTGCCCAATAGCGAAGATACAGTAAAAATACACAAAAATGTCAGAAACAAGTGAAATCTCTGGACATAGGGTAAATGCTTCAAACAGGTGCAAAACAGGACATTCGCTTATAATATGCAGGGTTTCTGTACATTTTACCCATTTCTCTCATATTTGGCTTTTAAGGAAAAAAATGTTCCTTTATTGCGAGGGTTCAGTCAAATAACACAAGCTGTCCGAAAGAAGTGAAATCACTGGAAGTAGGGTAAATGCTTCAAACGAGTCCAAAACAGGAGATTCGCTCATTATATGCCGGGTTTCTGTACATTTTACCCATTTCTCTCATTCTGGGCTTTCCAGAATAGAAAATGTGCCCAAATAGCGAAGATTAAGTAAAAATACACAAATATGTCAGAAACAAGTAAAAATACTGGACATAGGGTAAATGCTTCCAACTAGGGTGAAAGAGGACATTTGTTTATAATATGCAGGGCTTCTGTAAATTTCACCCATTTCAAGCATTTTAGGATTGCAGAATAGAAAATGTGCCCAAATAGCGAAGATACAGTAAAAATACACAAAAATGTCAGAAACAAGTGAAATCTCTGGACATAGGGTAATGCTTCAAACGAGTGCAAAACAGGAGATTCGCTTATACTATGCAGGGTTTCTGTACATTTCACCCATTTCTCTCATTCTGGGATTTCCAGAAAAGAAAATGTGCCCAAATAGCGAAGATTAAGTAAAAATACACAAATATGTCAGAAACAAGTAAAAATACTGGAAATAGGGTAAATGCTTCCAACTAGGGTGAAAGAGGACATATGTTGAGAATATGCAGGGTTTCTGTAAATTTCACCATTTCAAGCATTTTGGGATTTGCAGAACACAAAATGTGCCCAATAGCGAAGATACAGTAAAAATACACAAACATGTCAGAAACAAGTGAAATCTCTGGACATAGGGTAAATGCTTCAAACGAGTGCCCAACAGGACATTCGCTTATACTATGCAGGGTTTCTGTACATTTCACCCATTTCTCTCATTCTGGGCTTTCCAGAATAGAAAATGTGCCCAAATAGCGAAGATTAAGTAAAAATACACAAATATGTCAGAAACAAGTAAAAATACTGGACATAGGGAGATGCTTCCAACTAGGGTGAAAGAGGACATATGTTGATAATATGCAGGGTTTCTGTAAATTTTACCCATTTCAAGCATTTTGGGATTTCCAGAATAGAAAATGTGCCAAATAGCGAAGATACAGTAAAAATACACAAAAATGTCAGAAACAAGTAAAAATACTGGAAATAGGGTAGATGCTTCCAACTAGGGTGAAAGAGGACATATGTTGATAATATGCAGGGTTTCTGTAAATTTCACCCATTTCAAGCATTTTGGGATTTCCAGAATAGAAAATGTGCCAAATAGCGAAGATACAGTAAAAATATACAAAAATGTCAGAAACAAGTGAAATCTCTGGACATAGGGTAAATGCTTCAAATAGGTGCAAAACAGGACATTCGCTTATAATATGCAGGGTTTCTGTACATTTTACCCATTTCTCTCATATTTGGCTTTTAAGGAAAAAAATGTTCCTTTATTGCGAGGGTTCAGTCAAATAACACAAGCTGTCCGAAAGAAGTGAAATCACTGGAAGTAGGGTAAATGCTTCAAACGAGTCCAAAACAGGAGATTCGCTCATTATATGCCGGGTTTCTGTACATTTTACCCATTTCTCTCATTCTGGGCTTTCCAGAATAGAAAATGTGCCCAAATAGCGAAGATTAAGTAAAAATACACAAATATGTCAGAAACAAGTAAAAATACTGGACATAGGGTAAATGCTTCCAACTAGGGTGAAAGAGGACATTTGTTTATAATATGCAGGGCTTCTGTAAATTTCACCCATTTCAAGCATTTTAGGATTGCAGAATAGAAAATGTGCCCAAATAGCGAAGATACAGTAAAAATACACAAAAATGTCAGAAACAAGTGAAATCTCTGGACATAGGGTAATGCTTCAAACGAGTACACAACAGGACATTCGCTTATAATATGCAGGGTTTCTGTACATTTTACCCATTTCTTTCATATTTGGCTTTTAAGGAAAAAAATGTTCCTTTTTTGCGAGGGTTCAGTAAAGTAACATAAGGTGTCCGAAAGAAGTGAAATCACTGGAAATAGGGTAAATGCTTCAAACGAGGGTAAAATACGACATTTGTTGATAATATGCAGTGCTTCTGTAAATTTCACCCATTTCTCTCATTCTGGGCTTTCCAGAATAGAAAATGTGCCCAAATAGCGAAGATTAAGTAAAAATACACAAAAATGTCAGAAACAAGTGAAATCTCTGGACATAGGGTAAATGCTTCAAACGAGTGCAAAACAGGACATTCGCTTATACTATGCAGGGTTTCTGTACATTTCACCCATTTCTCTCATTCTGGGATTTCCAGAAAAGAAAATGTGCCCAAATAGCGAAGATTAAGTAAAAATACACAAATATGTCAGAAACAAGTAAAAATACTGGAAATAGGGTAAATGCTTCCAACTAGGGTGAAAGAGGACATATGTTGAGAATATGCAGGGTTTCTGTAAATTTCACCATTTCAAGCATTTTGGGATTTGCAGAATACAAAATGTGCCCAATAGCGAAGATACAGTAAAAATACACAAACATGTCAGAAACAAGTGAAATCTCTGGACATAGGGTAAATGCTTCAAACGAGTGCCCAACAGGACATTCGCTTATACTATGCAGGGTTTCTGTACATTTCACCCATTTCTCTCATTCTGGGCTTTCCAGAATAGAAAATGTGCCCAAATAGCGAAGATTAAGTAAAAATACACAAATATGTCAGAAACAAGTAAAAATACTGGACATAGGGAGATGCTTCCAACTAGGGTGAAAGAGGACATATGTTGATAATATGCAGGGTTTCTGTAAATTTCACCCATTTCAAGCATTTTAGGATTGCAGAATAGAAAATGTGCCCAAATAGCGAAGATACAGTAAAAATACACAAAAATGTCAGAAACAAGTGAAATCTCTGGACATAGGGTGATGCTTCAAACGAGTACACAACAGGACATTCGCTTATAATATGCAGGGTTTCTGTACATTTTACCCATTTCTTTCATATTTGGCTTTTAAGGAAAAAAATGTTCCTTTTTTGCGAGGGTTCAGTAAAGTAACATAAGGTGTCCGAAAGAAGTGAAATCACTGGAAATAGGGTAAATGCTTCAAACGAGGGTAAAATACGACATTTGTTGATAATATGCAGTGCTTCTGTAAATTTCACCCATTTCTCTCATTCTGGGCTTTCCAGAATAGAAAATGTGCCCAAATAGCGAAGATTAAGTAAAAATACACAAAAATGTCAGAAACAAGTGAAATCTCTGGACATAGGGTAAATGCTTCAAACGAGTGCAAAACAGGACATTCGCTTATACTATGCAGGGTTTCTGTACATTTCACCCATTTCTCTCATTCTGGGCTTTCCAGAATAGAAAATGTGCCCAAATAGCGAAGATTAAGTAAAAATACACAAATATGTCAGAAACAAGTAAAAATACTGGACATAGGGTAAATGCTTCCAACTAGGGTGAAAGAGGACATTTGTTTATAATATGCAGGGCTTCTGTAAATTTCACCCATTTCAAGCATTTTAGGATTGCAGAATAGAAAATGTGCCCAAATAGCGAAGATACAGTAAAAATACACAAAAATGTCAGAAACAAGTGAAATCACTGGAAGTAGGGTAAATGCTTCAAACGAGTCCAAAACAGGAGATTCGCTCATTATATGCCGGGTTTCTGTACATTTTACCCATTTCTCTCATTCTGGGCTTTCCAGAATAGAAAATGTGCCCAAATAGCGAAGATTAAGTAAAAATACACAAATATGTCAGAAACAAGTAAAAATACTGGACATAGGGTAAATGCTTCCAACTAGGGTGAAAGAGGACATTTGTTTATAATATGCAGGGCTTCTGTAAATTTCACCCATTTCAAGCATTTTAGGATTGCAGAATAGAAAATGTGCCCAAATAGCGAAGATACAGTAAAAATACACAAAAATGTCAGAAACAAGTGAAATCTCTGGACATAGGGTAATGCTTCAAACGAGTACACAACAGGACATTCGCTTATAATATGCAGGGTTTCTGTACATTGTACCCATTTCTTTCATATTTGGCTTTTAAGGAAAAAAATGTTCCTTTTTTGCGAGGGTTCAGTAAAGTAACATAAGGTGTCCGAAAGAAGTGAAATCACTGGAAATAGGGTAAATGCTTCAAACGAGGGTAAAATACGACATTTGTTGATAATATGCAGTGCTTCTGTAAATTTCACCCATTTCTCTCATTCTGGGCTTTCCAGAATAGAAAATGTGCCCAAATAGCGAAGATTAAGTAAAAATACACAAAAATGTCAGAAACAAGTGAAATCTCTGGACATAGGGTAAATGCTTCAAACGAGTGCGAAACAGGACATTCGCTTATACTATGCAGGGTTTCTGTACATTTCACCCATTTCTCTCATTCTGGGATTTCCAGAAAAGAAAATGTGCCCAAATAGCGAAGATTAAGTAAAAATACACAAATATGTCAGAAACAAGTAAAAATACTGGAAATAGGGTAAATGCTTCCAACTAGGGTGAAAGAGGACATATGTTGAGAATATGCAGGGTTTCTGTAAATTTCACCATTTCAAGCATTTTGGGATTTGCAGAATACAAAATGTGCCCAATAGCGAAGATACAGTAAAAATACACAAACATGTCAGAAACAAGTGAAATCTCTGGACATAGGGTAAATGCTTCAAACGAGTGCCCAACAGGACATTCGCTTATACTATGCAGGGTTTCTGTACATTTCACCCATTTCTCTCATTCTGGGCTTTCCAGAATAGAAAATGTGCCCAAATAGCGAAGATTAAGTAAAAATACACAAATATGTCAGAAACAAGTAAAAATACTGGACATAGGGAGATGCTTCCAACTAGGGTGAAAGAGGACATATGTTGATAATATGCAGGGTTTCTGTAAATTTCACCCATTTCAAGCATTTTAGGATTGCAGAATAGAAAATGTGCCCAAATAGCGAAGATACAGTAAAAATACACAAAAATGTCAGAAACAAGTGAAATCTCTGGACATAGGGTGATGCTTCAAACGAGTACACAACAGGACATTCGCTTATAATATGTAGGGTTTCTGTACATTTTACCCATTTCTTTCATATTTGGCTTTTAAGGAAAAAAATGTTCCTTTTTTGCGAGGGTTCAGTAAAGTAACATAAGGTGTCCGAAAGAAGTGAAATCACTGGAAATACGGTAAATGCTTCAAACGAGGGTAAAATACGACATTTGTTGATAATATGCAGTGCTTCTGTAAATTTCACCCATTTCTCTCATTCTGGGCTTTCCAGAATAGAAAATGTGCCCAAATAGCGAAGATTAAGTAAAAATACACAAAAATGTCAGAAACAAGTGAAATCTCTGGACATAGGGTAAATGCTTCAAACGAGTGCAAAACAGGACATTCGCTTATACTATGCAGGGTTTCTGTACATTTCACCCATTTCTCTCATTCTGGGATTTCCAGAAAAGAAAATGTGCCCAAATAGCGAAGATTAAGTAAAAATACACAAATATGTCAGAAACAAGTAAAAATACTGGAAATAGGGTAAATGCTTCCAACTAGGGTGAAAGAGGACATATGTTGAGAATATGCAGGGTTTCTGTAAATTTCACCATTTCAAGCATTTTGGGATTTGCAGAACACAAAATGTGCCCAATAGCGAAGATACAGTAAAAATACACAAACATGTCAGAAACAAGTGAAATCTCTGGACATAGGGTAAATGCTTCAAACGAGTGCCCAACAGGACATTCGCTTATACTATGCAGGGTTTCTGTACATTTCACCCATTTCTCTCATTCTGGGCTTTCCAGAATAGAAAATGTGCCCAAATAGCGAAGATTAAGTAAAAATACACAAATATGTCAGAAACAAGTAAAAATACTGGACATAGGGAGATGCTTCCAACTAGGGTGAAAGAGGACATATGTTGATAATATGCAGGGTTTCTGTAAATTTTACCCATTTCAAGCATTTTGGGATTTCCAGAATAGAAAATGTGCCAAATAGCGAAGATACAGTAAAAATACACAAAAATGTCAGAAACAAGTAAAAATACTGGAAATAGGGTAGATGCTTCCAACTAGGGTGAAAGAGGACATATGTTGATAATATGCAGGGTTTCTGTAAATTTCACCCATTTCAAGCATTTTGGGATTTCCAGAATAGAAAATGTGCCAAATAGCGAAGATACAGTAAAAATACACAAAAATGTCAGAAACAAGTAAAAATACTGGAAAAAGGGTAGATGCTTCCAACTAGGGTGAAAGAGGACATATGTTGATAATATGCAGGGTTTCTGTAAATTTTACCCATTTCAAGCATTTTGGGATTTCCAGAATAGAAAATGTGCCAAATAGCGAAGATACAGTAAAAATACACAAAAATGTCAGAAACAAGTAAAAATACTGGAAATGGGGTAGATGCTTCCAACTAGGGTGAAAGAGGACATATGTTGATAATATGCAGGGTTTCTGTAAATTTCACCCATTTCAAGCATTTTGGGATTTCCAGAATAGAAAATGTGCCAAATAGCGAAGATACAGTAAAAATATACAAAAATGTCAGAAACAAGTGAAATCTCTGGACATAGGGTAAATGCTTCAAACAGGTGCAAAACAGGACATTCGGTTATAATATGCAGGGTTTCTGTACATTTTACCCATTTCTCTCATATTTGGAATTTAAGGAAAAAAATGTTCCTTTTTTGCGAGGGTTCAGTAAAGTAACATAAGGTGTCCGAAAGAAGTGAAATCACTGGAAATAGGGTAAATGCTTCAAACGAGGGTAAAATACGACATTTGTTGATAATATGCAGTGCTTCTGTAAATTTCACCCATTTCTCTCATTCTGGGCTTTCCAGAATAGAAAATGTGCCCAAATAGCGAAGATTAAGTAAAAATAAACAAAAATGTCAGAAACAAGTAAAAATACTGGACATAGGGTAAATGCTTCCAACTAGGGTGAAAGAGGACATTTGTTTATAATATGCAGGGCTTCTGTAAATTTCACCCATTTCAAGCATTTTAGGATTGCAGAATAGAAAATGTGCCCAAATAGCGAAGATACAGTAAAAATACACAAAAATGTCAGAAACAAGTGAAATCTCTGGACATAGGGTAATGCTTCAAACGAGTACACAACAGGACATTCGCTTATAATATGCAGGGTTTCTGTACATTTTACCCATTTCTTTCATATTTGGCTTTTAAGGAAAAAAATGTTCCTTTTTTGCGAGGGTTCAGTAAAGTAACATAAGGTGTCCGAAAGAAGTGAAATCACTGGAAATAGGGTAAATGCTTCAAACGAGGGTAAAATACGACATTTGTTGATAATATGCAGTGCTTCTGTAAATTTCACCCATTTCTCTCATTCTGGGCTTTCCAGAATAGAAAATGTGCCCAAATAGCGAAGATTAAGTAAAAATACACAAAAATGTCAGAAACAAGTGAAATCTCTGGACATAGGGTAAATGCTTCAAACGAGTGCAAAACAGGACATTCGCTTATACTATGCAGGGTTTCTGTACATTTCACCCATTTCTCTCATTCTGGGATTTCCAGAAAAGAAAATGTGCCCAAATAGCGAAGATTAAGTAAAAATACACAAATATGTCAGAAACAAGTAAAAATACTGGAAATAGGGTAAATGCTTCCAACTAGGGTGAAAGAGGACATATGTTGAGAATATGCAGGGTTTCTGTAAATTTCACCATTTCAAGCATTTTGGGATTTGCAGAATACAAAATGTGCCCAATAGCGAAGATACAGTAAAAATACACAAACATGTCAGAAACAAGTGAAATCTCTGGACATAGGGTAAATGCTTCAAACGAGTGCCCAACAGGACATTCGCTTATACTATGCAGGGTTTCTGTACATTTCACCCATTTCTCTCATTCTGGGCTTTCCAGAATAGAAAATGTGCCCAAATAGCGAAGATTAAGTAAAAATACACAAATATGTCAGAAACAAGTAAAAATACTGGACATAGGGAGATGCTTCCAACTAGGGTGAAAGAGGACATATGTTGATAATATGCAGGGTTTCTGTAAATTTTACCCATTTCAAGCATTTTGGGATTTCCAGAATAGAAAATGTGCCAAATAGCGAAGATACAGTAAAAATACACAAAAATGTCAGAAACAAGTAAAAATACTGGAAATGGGGTAGATGCTTCCAACTAGGGTGAAAGAGGACATATGTTGATAATATGCAGGGTTTCTGTAAATTTCACCCATTTCAAGCATTTTGGGATTTCCAGAATAGAAAATGTGCCAAATAGCGAAGATACAGTAAAAATATACAAAAATGTCAGAAACAAGTGAAATCTCTGGACATAGGGTAAATGCTTCAAACAGGTGCAAAACAGGACATTCGGTTATAATATGCAGGGTTTCTGTACATTTTACCCATTTCTCTCATATTTGGAATTTAAGGAAAAAAATGTTCCTTTTTTGCGAGGGTTCAGTAAAGTAACATAAGGTGTCCGAAAGAAGTGAAATCACTGGAAATAGGGTAAATGCTTCAAACGAGGGTAAAATACGACATTTGTTGATAATATGCAGTGCTTCTGTAAATTTCACCCATTTCTCTCATTCTGGGCTTTCCAGAATAGAAAATGTGCCCAAATAGCGAAGATTAAGTAAAAATAAACAAAAATGTCAGAAACAAGTAAAAATACTGGACATAGGGTAAATGCTTCCAACTAGGGTGAAAGAGGACATTTGTTTATAATATGCAGGGCTTCTGTAAATTTCACCCATTTCAAGCATTTTAGGATTGCAGAATAGAAAATGTGCCCAAATAGCGAAGATTAAGTAAAAATACACAAAAATGTCAGAAACAAGTGAAATCTCTGGACATAGGGTAAATGCTTCAAACGAGTGCAAAACAGGACATTCGGTTATAATATGCAGGGTTTCTGTACATTTTACCCATTTCTCTCATATTTGGAATTTAAGGAAAAAAATGTTCCTTTATTACGAGGGTTCAGTCAAATAACACAAGCTGTCCGAAAGAAGTGAAATCACTGGAAGTAGGGTAAATGCTTCAAACGAATGCAAAACAGGAGATTCGCTCATTATATGCCGGGTTTCTGTACATTTTACCCATTTCTCTCATTCTGGGCTTTCCAGAATAGAAAATGTGCCCAAATAGCGAAGATTAAGTAAAAATACACAAATATGTCAGAAACAAGTAAAAATACTGGACATAGGGTAAATGCTTCCAACTAGGGTGAAAGAGGACATTTGTTTATAATATGCAGGGCTTCTGTAAATTTCACCCATTTCAAGCATTTTAGGATTGCAGAATAGAAAATGTGCCCAAATAGCGAAGATACAGTAAAAATACACAAAAATGTCAGAAACAAGTGAAATCTCTGGACATAGGGTAAATGCTTCAAACGAGTGCAAAACAGGACATTCGCTTATAATATGCAGGGTTTCTGTACATTTTACCCATTTCTCTCATATTTGGCTTTTAAGGAAAAAAATGTTCCTTTATTACGAGGGTTCAGTCAAATAACACAAGCTGTCCGAAAGAAGTGAAATCACTGGAAGTAGGGTAAATGCTTCAAACGAATGCAAAACAGGAGATTCGCTCATTATATGCAGGGTTTCTGTACATTTTACCCATTTCTCTCATTCTGGGCTTTCCAGAATAGAAAATGTGCCCAAATAGCGAAGATTAAGTAAAAATACACAAATATGTCAGAAACAAGTAAAAATACTGGACATAGGGTAAATGCTTCCAACTAGGGTGAAAGAGGACATTTGTTTATAATATGCAGGGCTTCTGTAAATTTCACCCATTTCAAGCATTTTAGGATTGCAGAATAGAAAATGTGCCCAAATAGCGAAGATACAGTAAAAATACACAAAAATGTCAGAAACAAGTGAAATCTCTGGACATAGGGTAATGCTTCAAACGAGTACACAACAGGACATTCGCTTATAATATGCAGGGTTTCTGTACATTTTACCCATTTCTCTCATATTTGGCTTTTAAGGAAAAAAATGTTCCTTTATTGCGAGTGTTCAGTGAAATAACACAAGCTGTCCGAAAGAAGTGAAATCACTGGAAGTAGGGTAAATGCTTCAAACGAGTCCAAAACAGGAGATTCGCTCATTATATGCCGGGTTTCTGTACATTTTACCCATTTCTCTCATTCTGGGCTTTCCAGAATAGAAAATGTGCCCAAATAGCGAAGATTAAGTAAAAATACACAAATATGTCAGAAACAAGTAAAAATACTGGACATAGGGTAAATGCTTCCAACTAGGGTGAAAGAGGACATTTGTTTATAATATGCAGGGCTTCTGTAAATTTCACCCATTTCAAGCATTTTAGGATTGCAGAATAGAAAATGTGCCCAAATAGCGAAGATACAGTAAAAATACACAAAAATGTCAGAAACAAGTGAAATCTCTGGACATAGGGTAAATGCTTCAAACGAGTGCAAAACAGGACATTCGCTTATAATATGCAGGGTTTCTGTACATTTTACCCATTTCTCTCATATTTGGCATTTAAGGAAAAAAATGTTCCTTTATTACGAGGGTTCAGTCAAATAACACAAGCTGTCCGAAAGAAGTGAAATCACTGGAAGTAGGGTAAATGCTTCAAACGAATGCAAAACAGGAGATTCGCTCAGTATATGCAGGGTTTCTGTACATTTTACCCATTTCTCTCATTCTGGGCTTTCCAGAATAGAAAATGTGCCCAAATAGCGAAGATTAAGTAAAAATACACAAATATGTCAGAAACAAGTAAAAATACTGGACATAGGGTAAATGCTTTCAACTAGGGTGAAAGAGGACATTTGTTTATAATATGCAGGGCTTCTGTAAATTTCACCCATTTCAAGCATTTTAGGATTGCAGAATAGAAAATGTGCCCAAATAGCGAAGATACAGTAAAAATACACAAAAATGTCAGAAACAAGTGAAATCTCTGGACATAGGGTAATGCTTCAAACGAGTACACAACAGGACATTCGCTTATAATATGCAGGGTTTCTGTACATTTTACCCATTTCTTTCATATTTGGCCTTTAAGGAAAAAAATGTTCCTTTTTTGCGAGGGTTCAGTAAAGTAACATAAGGTGTCCGAAAGAAGTGAAATCACTGGAAATAGGGTAAATGCTTCAAACGAGGGTAAAATACGACATTTGTTGATAATATGCAGTGCTTCTGTAAATTTCACCCATTTCTCTCATTCTGGGCTTTCCAGAATAGAAAATGTGCCCAAATAGCGAAGATTAAGTAAAAATACACAAAAATGTCAGAAACAAGTGAAATCTCTGGACATAGGGTAAATGCTTCAAACGAGTGCAAAACAGGACATTCGCTTATACTATGCAGGGTTTCTGTACATTTCACCCATTTCTCTCATTCTGGGATTTCCAGAAAAGAAAATGTGCCCAAATAGCGAAGATTAAGTAAAAATACACAAATATGTCAGAAACAAGTAAAAATACTGGAAATAGGGTAAATGCTTCCAACTAGGGTGAAAGAGGACATATGTTGAGAATATGCAGGGTTTCTGTAAATTTCACCATTTCAAGCATTTTGGGATTTGCAGAATACAAAATGTGCCCAATAGCGAAGATACAGTAAAAATACACAAAAATGTCAGAAACAAGTGAAATCTCTGGACATAGGGTAAATGCTTCAAACAGGTGCAAAACAGGACATTCGCTTATAATATGCAGGGTTTCTGTACATTTTACCCATTTCTCTCATATTTGGCTTTTAAGGAAAAAAATGTTCCTTTATTGCGAGGGTTCAGTCAAATAACACAAGCTGTCCGAAAGAAGTGAAATCACTGGAAGTAGGGTAAATGCTTCAAACGAGTCCAAAACAGGAGATTCGCTCATTATATGCCGGGTTTCTGTACATTTTACCCATTTCTCTCATTCTGGGCTTTCCAGAATAGAAAATGTGCCCAAATAGCGAAGATTAAGTAAAAATACACAAATATGTCAGAAACAAGTAAAAATACTGGACATAGGGTAAATGCTTCCAACTAGGGTGAAAGAGGACATTTGTTTATAATATGCAGGGCTTCTGTAAATTTCACCCATTTCAAGCATTTTAGGATTGCAGAATAGAAAATGTGCCCAAATAGCGAAGATACAGTAAAAATACACAAAAATGTCAGAAACAAGTGAAATCTCTGGACATAGGGTAATGCTTCAAACGAGTACACAACAGGACATTCGCTTATAATATGCAGGGTTTCTGTACATTTTACCCATTTCTTTCATATTTGGCTTTTAAGGAAAAAAATGTTCCTTTTTTGCGAGGGTTCAGTAAAGTAACATAAGGTGTCCGAAAGAAGTGAAATCACTGGAAATAGGGTAAATGCTTCAAACGAGGGTAAAATACGACATTTGTTGATAATATGCAGTGCTTCTGTAAATTTCACCCATTTCTCTCATTCTGGGCTTTCCAGAATAGAAAATGTGCCCAAATAGCGAAGATTAAGTAAAAATACACAAAAATGTCAGAAACAAGTGAAATCTCTGGACATAGGGTAAATGCTTCAAACGAGTGCAAAACAGGACATTCGCTTATACTATGCAGGGTTTCTGTACATTTCACCCATTTCTCTCATTCTGGGATTTCCAGAAAAGAAAATGTGCCCAAATAGCGAAGATTAAGTAAAAATACACAAATATGTCAGAAACAAGTAAAAATACTGGAAATAGGGTAAATGCTTCCAACTAGGGTGAAAGAGGACATATGTTGAGAATATGCAGGGTTTCTGTAAATTTCACCATTTCAAGCATTTTGGGATTTGCAGAATACAAAATGTGCCCAATAGCGAAGATACAGTAAAAATATACAAAAATGTCAGAAACAAGTGAAATCTCTGGACATAGGGTAAATGCTTCAAACAGGTGCAAAACAGGACATTCGCTTATAATATGCAGGGTTTCTGTACATTTTACCCATTTCTCTCATATTTGGCTTTTAAGGAAAAAAATGTTCCTTTATTGCGAGGGTTCAGTCAAATAACACAAGCTGTCCGAAAGAAGTGAAATCACTGGAAGTAGGGTAAATGCTTCAAACGAGTCCAAAACAGGAGATTCGCTCATTATATGCCGGGTTTCTGTACATTTTACCCATTTCTCTCATTCTGGGCTTTCCAGAATAGAAAATGTGCCCAAATAGCGAAGATTAAGTAAAAATACACAAATATGTCAGAAACAAGTAAAAATACTGGACATAGGGTAAATGCTTCCAACTAGGGTGAAAGAGGACATTTGTTTATAATATGCAGGGCTTCTGTAAATTTCACCCATTTCAAGCATTTTAGGATTGCAGAATAGAAAATGTGCCCAAATAGCGAAGATACAGTAAAAATACACAAAAATGTCAGAAACAAGTGAAATCTCTGGACATAGGGTAAATGCTTCAAACGAGTGCAAAACAGGACATTCGCTTATACTATGCAGGGTTTCTGTACATTTCACCCATTTCTCTCATTCTGGGATTTCCAGAAAAGAAAATGTGCCCAAATAGCGAAGATTAAGTAAAAATACACAAATATGTCAGAAACAAGTAAAAATACTGGAAATAGGGTAAATGCTTCCAACTAGGGTGAAAGAGGACATATGTTGAGAATATGCAGGGTTTCTGTAAATTTCACCATTTCAAGCATTTTGGGATTTGCAGAACACAAAATGTGCCCAATAGCGAAGATACAGTAAAAATACACAAACATGTCAGAAACAAGTGAAATCTCTGGACATAGGGTAAATGCTTCAAACGAGTGCCCAACAGGACATTCGCTTATACTATGCAGGGTTTCTGTACATTTCACCCATTTCTCTCATTCTGGGCTTTCCAGAATAGAAAATGTGCCCAAATAGCGAAGATTAAGTAAAAATACACAAATATGTCAGAAACAAGTAAAAATACTGGACATAGGGAGATGCTTCCAACTAGGGTGAAAGAGGACATATGTTGATAATATGCAGGGTTTCTGTAAATTTTACCCATTTCAAGCATTTTGGGATTTCCAGAATAGAAAATGTGCCAAATAGCGAAGATACAGTAAAAATACACAAAAATGTCAGAAACAAGTAAAAATACTGGAAATAGGGTAGATGCTTCCAACTAGGGTGAAAGAGGACATATGTTGATAATATGCAGGGTTTCTGTAAATTTCACCCATTTCAAGCATTTTGGGATTTCCAGAATAGAAAATGTGCCAAATAGCGAAGATACAGTAAAAATACACAAAAATGTCAGAAACAAGTAAAAATACTGGAAAAAGGGTAGATGCTTCCAACTAGGGTGAAAGAGGACATATGTTGATAATATGCAGGGTTTCTGTAAATTTTACCCATTTCAAGCATTTTGGGATTTCCAGAATAGAAAATGTGCCAAATAGCGAAGATACAGTAAAAATACACAAAAATGTCAGAAACAAGTAAAAATACTGGAAATGGGGTAGATGCTTCCAACTAGGGTGAAAGAGGACATATGTTGATAATATGCAGGGTTTCTGTAAATTTCACCCATTTCAAGCATTTTGGGATTTCCAGAATAGAAAATGTGCCAAATAGCGAAGATACAGTAAAAATATACAAAAATGTCAGAAACAAGTGAAATCTCTGGACATAGGGTAAATGCTTCAAACAGGTGCAAAACAGGACATTCGGTTATAATATGCAGGGTTTCTGTACATTTTACCCATTTCTCTCATATTTGGAATTTAAGGAAAAAAATGTTCCTTTTTTGCGAGGGTTCAGTAAAGTAACATAAGGTGTCCGAAAGAAGTGAAATCACTGGAAATAGGGTAAATGCTTCAAACGAGGGTAAAATACGACATTTGTTGATAATATGCAGTGCTTCTGTAAATTTCACCCATTTCTCTCATTCTGGGCTTTCCAGAATAGAAAATGTGCCCAAATAGCGAAGATTAAGTAAAAATAAACAAAAATGTCAGAAACAAGTAAAAATACTGGACATAGGGTAAATGCTTCCAACTAGGGTGAAAGAGGACATTTGTTTATAATATGCAGGGCTTCTGTAAATTTCACCCATTTCAAGCATTTTAGGATTGCAGAATAGAAAATGTGCCCAAATAGCGAAGATACAGTAAAAATACACAAAAATGTCAGAAACAAGTGAAATCTCTGGACATAGGGTAATGCTTCAAACGAGTACACAACAGGACATTCGCTTATAATATGCAGGGTTTCTGTACATTTTACCCATTTCTTTCATATTTGGCTTTTAAGGAAAAAAATGTTCCTTTTTTGCGAGGGTTCAGTAAAGTAACATAAGGTGTCCGAAAGAAGTGAAATCACTGGAAATAGGGTAAATGCTTCAAACGAGGGTAAAATACGACATTTGTTGATAATATGCAGTGCTTCTGTAAATTTCACCCATTTCTCTCATTCTGGGCTTTCCAGAATAGAAAATGTGCCCAAATAGCGAAGATTAAGTAAAAATACACAAAAATGTCAGAAACAAGTGAAATCTCTGGACATAGGGTAAATGCTTCAAACGAGTGCAAAACAGGACATTCGCTTATACTATGCAGGGTTTCTGTACATTTCACCCATTTCTCTCATTCTGGGATTTCCAGAAAAGAAAATGTGCCCAAATAGCGAAGATTAAGTAAAAATACACAAATATGTCAGAAACAAGTAAAAATACTGGAAATAGGGTAAATGCTTCCAACTAGGGTGAAAGAGGACATATGTTGAGAATATGCAGGGTTTCTGTAAATTTCACCATTTCAAGCATTTTGGGATTTGCAGAATACAAAATGTGCCCAATAGCGAAGATACAGTAAAAATACACAAACATGTCAGAAACAAGTGAAATCTCTGGACATAGGGTAAATGCTTCAAACGAGTGCCCAACAGGACATTCGCTTATACTATGCAGGGTTTCTGTACATTTCACCCATTTCTCTCATTCTGGGCTTTCCAGAATAGAAAATGTGCCCAAATAGCGAAGATTAAGTAAAAATACACAAATATGTCAGAAACAAGTAAAAATACTGGACATAGGGAGATGCTTCCAACTAGGGTGAAAGAGGACATATGTTGATAATATGCAGGGTTTCTGTAAATTTTACCCATTTCAAGCATTTTGGGATTTCCAGAATAGAAAATGTGCCAAATAGCGAAGATACAGTAAAAATACACAAAAATGTCAGAAACAAGTAAAAATACTGGAAATGGGGTAGATGCTTCCAACTAGGGTGAAAGAGGACATATGTTGATAATATGCAGGGTTTCTGTAAATTTCACCCATTTCAAGCATTTTGGGATTTCCAGAATAGAAAATGTGCCAAATAGCGAAGATACAGTAAAAATATACAAAAATGTCAGAAACAAGTGAAATCTCTGGACATAGGGTAAATGCTTCAAACAGGTGCAAAACAGGACATTCGGTTATAATATGCAGGGTTTCTGTACATTTTACCCATTTCTCTCATATTTGGAATTTAAGGAAAAAAATGTTCCTTTTTTGCGAGGGTTCAGTAAAGTAACATAAGGTGTCCGAAAGAAGTGAAATCACTGGAAATAGGGTAAATGCTTCAAACGAGGGTAAAATACGACATTTGTTGATAATATGCAGTGCTTCTGTAAATTTCACCCATTTCTCTCATTCTGGGCTTTCCAGAATAGAAAATGTGCCCAAATAGCGAAGATTAAGTAAAAATAAACAAAAATGTCAGAAACAAGTAAAAATACTGGACATAGGGTAAATGCTTCCAACTAGGGTGAAAGAGGACATTTGTTTATAATATGCAGGGCTTCTGTAAATTTCACCCATTTCAAGCATTTTAGGATTGCAGAATAGAAAATGTGCCCAAATAGCGAAGATTAAGTAAAAATACACAAAAATGTCAGAAACAAGTGAAATCTCTGGACATAGGGTAAATGCTTCAAACGAGTGCAAAACAGGACATTCGGTTATAATATGCAGGGTTTCTGTACATTTTACCCATTTCTCTCATATTTGGAATTTAAGGAAAAAAATGTTCCTTTATTACGAGGGTTCAGTCAAATAACACAAGCTGTCCGAAAGAAGTGAAATCACTGGAAGTAGGGTAAATGCTTCAAACGAATGCAAAACAGGAGATTCGCTCATTATATGCCGGGTTTCTGTACATTTTACCCATTTCTCTCATTCTGGGCTTTCCAGAATAGAAAATGTGCCCAAATAGCGAAGATTAAGTAAAAATACACAAATATGTCAGAAACAAGTAAAAATACTGGACATAGGGTAAATGCTTCCAACTAGGGTGAAAGAGGACATTTGTTTATAATATGCAGGGCTTCTGTAAATTTCACCCATTTCAAGCATTTTAGGATTGCAGAATAGAAAATGTGCCCAAATAGCGAAGATACAGTAAAAATACACAAAAATGTCAGAAACAAGTGAAATCTCTGGACATAGGGTAAATGCTTCAAACGAGTGCAAAACAGGACATTCGCTTATAATATGCAGGGTTTCTGTACATTTTACCCATTTCTCTCATATTTGGCTTTTAAGGAAAAAAATGTTCCTTTATTACGAGGGTTCAGTCAAATAACACAAGCTGTCCGAAAGAAGTGAAATCACTGGAAGTAGGGTAAATGCTTCAAACGAATGCAAAACAGGAGATTCGCTCATTATATGCAGGGTTTCTGTACATTTTACCCATTTCTCTCATTCTGGGCTTTCCAGAATAGAAAATGTGCCCAAATAGCGAAGATTAAGTAAAAATACACAAATATGTCAGAAACAAGTAAAAATACTGGACATAGGGTAAATGCTTCCAACTAGGGTGAAAGAGGACATTTGTTTATAATATGCAGGGCTTCTGTAAATTTCACCCATTTCAAGCATTTTAGGATTGCAGAATAGAAAATGTGCCCAAATAGCGAAGATACAGTAAAAATACACAAAAATGTCAGAAACAAGTGAAATCTCTGGACATAGGGTAATGCTTCAAACGAGTACACAACAGGACATTCGCTTATAATATGCAGGGTTTCTGTACATTTTACCCATTTCTCTCATATTTGGCTTTTAAGGAAAAAAATGTTCCTTTATTGCGAGTGTTCAGTGAAATAACACAAGCTGTCCGAAAGAAGTGAAATCACTGGAAGTAGGGTAAATGCTTCAAACGAGTCCAAAACAGGAGATTCGCTCATTATATGCCGGGTTTCTGTACATTTTACCCATTTCTCTCATTCTGGGCTTTCCAGAATAGAAAATGTGCCCAAATAGCGAAGATTAAGTAAAAATACACAAATATGTCAGAAACAAGTAAAAATACTGGACATAGGGTAAATGCTTCCAACTAGGGTGAAAGAGGACATTTGTTTATAATATGCAGGGCTTCTGTAAATTTCACCCATTTCAAGCATTTTAGGATTGCAGAATAGAAAATGTGCCCAAATAGCGAAGATACAGTAAAAATACACAAAAATGTCAGAAACAAGTGAAATCTCTGGACATAGGGTAAATGCTTCAAACGAGTGCAAAACAGGACATTCGCTTATAATATGCAGGGTTTCTGTACATTTTACCCATTTCTCTCATATTTGGCATTTAAGGAAAAAAATGTTCCTTTATTACGAGGGTTCAGTCAAATAACACAAGCTGTCCGAAAGAAGTGAAATCACTGGAAGTAGGGTAAATGCTTCAAACGAATGCAAAACAGGAGATTCGCTCAGTATATGCAGGGTTTCTGTACATTTTACCCATTTCTCTCATTCTGGGCTTTCCAGAATAGAAAATGTGCCCAAATAGCGAAGATTAAGTAAAAATACACAAATATGTCAGAAACAAGTAAAAATACTGGACATAGGGTAAATGCTTTCAACTAGGGTGAAAGAGGACATTTGTTTATAATATGCAGGGCTTCTGTAAATTTCACCCATTTCAAGCATTTTAGGATTGCAGAATAGAAAATGTGCCCAAATAGCGAAGATACAGTAAAAATACACAAAAATGTCAGAAACAAGTGAAATCTCTGGACATAGGGTAATGCTTCAAACGAGTACACAACAGGACATTCGCTTATAATATGCAGGGTTTCTGTACATTTTACCCATTTCTTTCATATTTGGCCTTTAAGGAAAAAAATGTTCCTTTTTTGCGAGGGTTCAGTAAAGTAACATAAGGTGTCCGAAAGAAGTGAAATCACTGGAAATAGGGTAAATGCTTCAAACGAGGGTAAAATACGACATTTGTTGATAATATGCAGTGCTTCTGTAAATTTCACCCATTTCTCTCATTCTGGGCTTTCCAGAATAGAAAATGTGCCCAAATAGCGAAGATTAAGTAAAAATACACAAAAATGTCAGAAACAAGTGAAATCTCTGGACATAGGGTAAATGCTTCAAACGAGTGCAAAACAGGACATTCGCTTATACTATGCAGGGTTTCTGTACATTTCACCCATTTCTCTCATTCTGGGATTTCCAGAAAAGAAAATGTGCCCAAATAGCGAAGATTAAGTAAAAATACACAAATATGTCAGAAACAAGTAAAAATACTGGAAATAGGGTAAATGCTTCCAACTAGGGTGAAAGAGGACATATGTTGAGAATATGCAGGGTTTCTGTAAATTTCACCATTTCAAGCATTTTGGGATTTGCAGAATACAAAATGTGCCCAATAGCGAAGATACAGTAAAAATACACAAAAATGTCAGAAACAAGTGAAATCTCTGGACATAGGGTAAATGCTTCAAACAGGTGCAAAACAGGACATTCGCTTATAATATGCAGGGTTTCTGTACATTTTACCCATTTCTCTCATATTTGGCTTTTAAGGAAAAAAATGTTCCTTTATTGCGAGGGTTCAGTCAAATAACACAAGCTGTCCGAAAGAAGTGAAATCACTGGAAGTAGGGTAAATGCTTCAAACGAGTCCAAAACAGGAGATTCGCTCATTATATGCCGGGTTTCTGTACATTTTACCCATTTCTCTCATTCTGGGCTTTCCAGAATAGAAAATGTGCCCAAATAGCGAAGATTAAGTAAAAATACACAAATATGTCAGAAACAAGTAAAAATACTGGACATAGGGTAAATGCTTCCAACTAGGGTGAAAGAGGACATTTGTTTATAATATGCAGGGCTTCTGTAAATTTCACCCATTTCAAGCATTTTAGGATTGCAGAATAGAAAATGTGCCCAAATAGCGAAGATACAGTAAAAATACACAAAAATGTCAGAAACAAGTGAAATCTCTGGACATAGGGTAATGCTTCAAACGAGTACACAACAGGACATTCGCTTATAATATGCAGGGTTTCTGTACATTTTACCCATTTCTTTCATATTTGGCTTTTAAGGAAAAAAATGTTCCTTTTTTGCGAGGGTTCAGTAAAGTAACATAAGGTGTCCGAAAGAAGTGAAATCACTGGAAATAGGGTAAATGCTTCAAACGAGGGTAAAATACGACATTTGTTGATAATATGCAGTGCTTCTGTAAATTTCACCCATTTCTCTCATTCTGGGCTTTCCAGAATAGAAAATGTGCCCAAATAGCGAAGATTAAGTAAAAATACACAAAAATGTCAGAAACAAGTGAAATCTCTGGACATAGGGTAAATGCTTCAAACGAGTGCAAAACAGGACATTCGCTTATACTATGCAGGGTTTCTGTACATTTCACCCATTTCTCTCATTCTGGGATTTCCAGAAAAGAAAATGTGCCCAAATAGCGAAGATTAAGTAAAAATACACAAATATGTCAGAAACAAGTAAAAATACTGGAAATAGGGTAAATGCTTCCAACTAGGGTGAAAGAGGACATATGTTGAGAATATGCAGGGTTTCTGTAAATTTCACCATTTCAAGCATTTTGGGATTTGCAGAATACAAAATGTGCCCAATAGCGAAGATACAGTAAAAATATACAAAAATGTCAGAAACAAGTGAAATCTCTGGACATAGGGTAAATGCTTCAAACAGGTGCAAAACAGGACATTCGCTTATAATATGCAGGGTTTCTGTACATTTTACCCATTTCTCTCATATTTGGCTTTTAAGGAAAAAAATGTTCCTTTATTGCGAGGGTTCAGTCAAATAACACAAGCTGTCCGAAAGAAGTGAAATCACTGGAAGTAGGGTAAATGCTTCAAACGAGTCCAAAACAGGAGATTCGCTCATTATATGCCGGGTTTCTGTACATTTTACCCATTTCTCTCATTCTGGGCTTTCCAGAATAGAAAATGTGCCCAAATAGCGAAGATTAAGTAAAAATACACAAATATGTCAGAAACAAGTAAAAATACTGGACATAGGGTAAATGCTTCCAACTAGGGTGAAAGAGGACATTTGTTTATAATATGCAGGGCTTCTGTAAATTTCACCCATTTCAAGCATTTTAGGATTGCAGAATAGAAAATGTGCCCAAATAGCGAAGATACAGTAAAAATACACAAAAATGTCAGAAACAAGTGAAATCTCTGGACATAGGGTAATGCTTCAAACGAGTACACAACAGGACATTCGCTTATAATATGCAGGGTTTCTGTACATTTTACCCATTTCTTTCATATTTGGCTTTTAAGGAAAAAAATGTTCCTTTTTTGCGAGGGTTCAGTAAAGTAACATAAGGTGTCCGAAAGAAGTGAAATCACTGGAAATAGGGTAAATGCTTCAAACGAGGGTAAAATACGACATTTGTTGATAATATGCAGTGCTTCTGTAAATTTCACCCATTTCTCTCATTCTGGGCTTTCCAGAATAGAAAATGTGCCCAAATAGCGAAGATTAAGTAAAAATACACAAAAATGTCAGAAACAAGTGAAATCTCTGGACATAGGGTAAATGCTTCAAACGAGTGCAAAACAGGACATTCGCTTATACTATGCAGGGTTTCTGTACATTTCACCCATTTCTCTCATTCTGGGATTTCCAGAAAAGAAAATGTGCCCAAATAGCGAAGATTAAGTAAAAATACACAAATATGTCAGAAACAAGTAAAAATACTGGAAATAGGGTAAATGCTTCCAACTAGGGTGAAAGAGGACATATGTTGAGAATATGCAGGGTTTCTGTAAATTTCACCATTTCAAGCATTTTGGGATTTGCAGAATACAAAATGTGCCCAATAGCGAAGATACAGTAAAAATATACAAAAATGTCAGAAACAAGTGAAATCTCTGGACATAGGGTAAATGCTTCAAACAGGTGCAAAACAGGACATTCGCTTATAATATGCAGGGTTTCTGTACATTTTACCCATTTCTCTCATATTTGGCTTTTAAGGAAAAAAATGTTCCTTTATTGCGAGGGTTCAGTCAAATAACACAAGCTGTCCGAAAGAAGTGAAATCACTGGAAGTAGGGTAAATGCTTCAAACGAGTCCAAAACAGGAGATTCGCTCATTATATGCCGGGTTTCTGTACATTTTACCCATTTCTCTCATTCTGGGCTTTCCAGAATAGAAAATGTGCCCAAATAGCGAAGATTAAGTAAAAATACACAAATATGTCAGAAACAAGTAAAAATACTGGACATAGGGTAAATGCTTCCAACTAGGGTGAAAGAGGACATTTGTTTATAATATGCAGGGCTTCTGTAAATTTCACCCATTTCAAGCATTTTAGGATTGCAGAATAGAAAATGTGCCCAAATAGCGAAGATACAGTAAAAATACACAAAAATGTCAGAAACAAGTGAAATCTCTGGACATAGGGTAATGCTTCAAACGAGTACACAACAGGACATTCGCTTATAATATGCAGGGTTTCTGTACATTTTACCCATTTCTTTCATATTTGGCTTTTAAGGAAAAAAATGTTCCTTTTTTGCGAGGGTTCAGTAAAGTAACATAAGGTGTCCGAAAGAAGTGAAATCACTGGAAATAGGGTAAATGCTTCAAACGAGGGTAAAATACGACATTTGTTGATAATATGCAGTGCTTCTGTAAATTTCACCCATTTCTCTCATTCTGGGCTTTCCAGAATAGAAAATGTGCCCAAATAGCGAAGATTAAGTAAAAATACACAAAAATGTCAGAAACAAGTGAAATCTCTGGACATAGGGTAAATGCTTCAAACGAGTGCAAAACAGGACATTCGCTTATACTATGCAGGGTTTCTGTACATTTCACCCATTTCTCTCATTCTGGGATTTCCAGAAAAGAAAATGTGCCCAAATAGCGAAGATTAAGTAAAAATACACAAATATGTCAGAAACAAGTAAAAATACTGGAAATAGGGTAAATGCTTCCAACTAGGGTGAAAGAGGACATATGTTGAGAATATGCAGGGTTTCTGTAAATTTCACCATTTCAAGCATTATGGGATTTGCAGAATACAAAATGTGCCCAATAGCGAAGATACAGTAAAAATATACAAAAATGTCAGAAACAAGTGAAATCTCTGGACATAGGGTAAATGCTTCAAACAGGTGCAAAACAGGACATTCGCTTATAATATGCAGGGTTTCTGTACATTTTACCCATTTCTCTCATATTTGGCTTTTAAGGAAAAAAATGTTCCTTTATTGCGAGGGTTCAGTCAAATAACACAAGCTGTCCGAAAGAAGTGAAATCACTGGAAGTAGGGTAAATGCTTCAAACGAGTCCAAAACAGGAGATTCGCTCAGTATATGCAGGGTTTCTGTACATTTTACCCATTTCTCTCATTCTGGGCTTTCCAGAATAGAAAATGTGCCCAAATAGCGAAGATTAAGTAAAAATACACAAATATGTCAGAAACAAGTAAAAATACTGGACATAGGGTAAATGCTTCCAACTAGGGTGAAAGAGGACATTTGTTTATAATATGCAGGGCTTCTGTAAATTTCACCCATTTCAAGCATTTTAGGATTGCAGAATAGAAAATGTGCCCAAATAGCGAAGATACAGTAAAAATACACAAAAATGTCAGAAACAAGTGAAATCTCTGGACATAGGGTAATGCTTCAAACGAGTACACAACAGGACATTCGCTTATAATATGCAGGGTTTCTGTACATTTTACCCATTTCTTTCATATTTGGCTTTTAAGGAAAAAAATGTTCCTTTTTTGCGAGGGTTCAGTAAAGTAACATAAGGTGTCCGAAAGAAGTGAAATCACTGGAAATAGGGTAAATGCTTCAAACGAGGGTAAAATACGACATTTGTTGATAATATGCAGTGCTTCTGTAAATTTCACCCATTTCTCTCATTCTGGGCTTTCCAGAATAGAAAATGTGCCCAAATAGCGAAGATTAAGTAAAAATACACAAAAATGTCAGAAACAAGTGAAATCTCTGGACATAGGGTAAATGCTTCAAACGAGTGCAAAACAGGACATTCGCTTATACTATGCAGGGTTTCTGTACATTTCACCCATTTCTCTCATTCTGGGATTTCCAGAAAAGAAAATGTGCCCAAATAGCGAAGATTAAGTAAAAATACACAAATATGTCAGAAACAAGTAAAAATACTGGAAATAGGGTAAATGCTTCCAACTAGGGTGAAAGAGGACATATGTTGAGAATATGCAGGGTTTCTGTAAATTTCACCATTTCAAGCATTTTGGGATTTGCAGAATACAAAATGTGCCCAATAGCGAAGATACAGTAAAAATACACAAACATGTCAGAAACAAGTGAAATCTCTGGACATAGGGTAAATGCTTCAAACGAGTGCCCAACAGGACATTCGCTTATACTATGCAGGGTTTCTGTACATTTCACCCATTTCTCTCATTCTGGGCTTTCCAGAATAGAAAATGTGCCCAAATAGCGAAGATTAAGTAAAAATACACAAATATGTCAGAAACAAGTAAAAATACTGGACATAGGGAGATGCTTCCAACAAGGGTGAAAGAGGACATATGTTGATAATATGCAGGGTTTCTGTAAATTTTACCCATTTCAAGCATTTTGGGATTTCCAGAATAGAAAATGTGCCAAATAGCGAAGATACAGTAAAAATACACAAAAATGTCAGAAACAAGTAAAAATACTGGAAATGGGGTAGATGCTTCCAACTAGGGTGAAAGAGGACATATGTTGATAATATGCAGGGCTTCTGTAAATTTCACCCATTTCAAGCATTTTGGGATTTCCAGAATAGAAAATGTGCCAAATAGCGAAGATACAGTAAAAATATACAAAAATGTCAGAAACAAGTGAAATCTCTGGACATAGGGTAAATGCTTCAAACAGGTGCAAAACAGGACATTCGCTTATAATATGCAGGGTTTCTGTACATTTTACCCATTTCTCTCATATTTGGCTTTTAAGGAAAAAAATGTTCCTTTATTGCGAGGGTTCAGTCAAATAACACAAGCTGTCCGAAAGAAGTGAAATCACTGGAAGTAGGGTAAATGCTTCAAACGAGTCCAAAACAGGAGATTCGCTCATTATATGCCGGGTTTCTGTACATTTTACCCATTTCTCTCATTCTGGGCTTTCCAGAATAGAAAATGTGCCCAAATAGCGAAGATTAAGTAAAAATACACAAATATGTCAGAAACAAGTAAAAATACTGGACATAGGGTAAATGCTTCCAACTAGGGTGAAAGAGGACATTTGTTTATAATATGCAGGGCTTCTGTAAATTTCACCCATTTCAAGCATTTTAGGATTGCAGAATAGAAAATGTGCCCAAATAGCGAAGATACAGTAAAAATACACAAAAATGTCAGAAACAAGTGAAATCTCTGGACATAGGGTAATGCTTCAAACGAGTACACAACAGGACATTCGCTTATAATATGCAGGGTTTCTGTACATTTTACCCATTTCTTTCATATTTGGCTTTTAAGGAAAAAAATGTTCCTTTTTTGCGAGGGTTCAGTAAAGTAACATAAGGTGTCCGAAAGAAGTGAAATCACTGGAAATAGGGTAAATGCTTCAAACGAGGGTAAAATACGACATTTGTTGATAATATGCAGTGCTTCTGTAAATTTCACCCATTTCTCTCATTCTGGGCTTTCCAGAATAGAAAATGTGCCCAAATAGCGAAGATTAAGTAAAAATACACAAAAATGTCAGAAACAAGTGAAATCTCTGGACATAGGGTAAATGCTTCAAACGAGTGCAAAACAGGACATTCGCTTATACTATGCAGGGTTTCTGTACATTTCACCCATTTCTCTCATTCTGGGATTTCCAGAAAAGAAAATGTGCCCAAATAGCGAAGATTAAGTAAAAATACACAAATATGTCAGAAACAAGTAAAAATACTGGAAATAGGGTAAATGCTTCCAACTAGGGTGAAAGAGGACATATGTTGAGAATATGCAGGGTTTCTGTAAATTTCACCATTTCAAGCATTTTGGGATTTGCAGAATACAAAATGTGCCCAATAGCGAAGATACAGTAAAAATACACAAACATGTCAGAAACAAGTGAAATCTCTGGACATAGGGTAAATGCTTCAAACGAGTGCCCAACAGGACATTCGCTTATACTATGCAGGGTTTCTGTACATTTCACCCATTTCTCTCATTCTGGGCTTTCCAGAATAGAAAATGTGCCCAAATAGCGAAGATTAAGTAAAAATACACAAATATGTCAGAAACAAGTAAAAATACTGGACATAGGGAGATGCTTCCAACAAGGGTGAAAGAGGACATATGTTGATAATATGCAGGGTTTCTGTAAATTTTACCCATTTCAAGCATTTTGGGATTTCCAGAATAGAAAATGTGCCAAATAGCGAAGATACAGTAAAAATACACAAAAATGTCAGAAACAAGTAAAAATACTGGAAATGGGGTAGATGCTTCCAACTAGGGTGAAAGAGGACATATGTTGATAATATGCAGGGCTTCTGTAAATTTCACCCATTTCAAGCATTTTGGGATTTCCAGAATAGAAAATGTGCCAAATAGCGAAGATACAGTAAAAATATACAAAAATGTCAGAAACAAGTGAAATCTCTGGACATAGGGTAAATGCTTCAAACAGGTGCAAAACAGGACATTCGCTTATAATATGCAGGGTTTCTGTACATTTTACCCATTTCTCTCATATTTGGCTTTTAAGGAAAAAAATGTTCCTTTATTGCGAGGGTTCAGTCAAATAACACAAGCTGTCCGAAAGAAGTGAAATCACTGGAAGTAGGGTAAATGCTTCAAACGAGTCCAAAACAGGAGATTCGCTCATTATATGCCGGGTTTCTGTACATTTTACCCATTTCTCTCATTCTGGGCTTTCCAGAATAGAAAATGTGCCCAAATAGCGAAGATTAAGTAAAAATACACAAATATGTCAGAAACAAGTAAAAATACTGGACATAGGGTAAATGCTTCCAACTAGGGTGAAAGAGGACATTTGTTTATAATATGCAGGGCTTCTGTAAATTTCACCCATTTCAAGCATTTTAGGATTGCAGAATAGAAAATGTGCCCAAATAGCGAAGATACAGTAAAAATACACAAAAATGTCAGAAACAAGTGAAATCTCTGGACATAGGGTAATGCTTCAAACGAGTACACAACAGGACATTCGCTTATAATATGCAGGGTTTCTGTACATTTTACCCATTTCTTTCATATTTGGCTTTTAAGGAAAAAAATGTTCCTTTTTTGCGAGGGTTCAGTAAAGTAACATAAGGTGTCCGAAAGAAGTGAAATCACTGGAAATAGGGTAAATGCTTCAAACGAGGGTAAAATACGACATTTGTTGATAATATGCAGTGCTTCTGTAAATTTCACCCATTTCTCTCATTCTGGGCTTTCCAGAATAGAAAATGTGCCCAAATAGCGAAGATTAAGTAAAAATACACAAAAATGTCAGAAACAAGTGAAATCTCTGGACAAAGGGTAAATGCTTCAAACGAGTGCAAAACAGGACATTCGCTTATACTATGCAGGGTTTCTGTACATTTCACCCATTTCTCTCATTCTGGGATTTCCAGAAAAGAAAATGTGCCCAAATAGCGAAGATTAAGTAAAAATACACAAATATGTCAGAAACAAGTAAAAATACTGGAAATAGGGTAAATGCTTCCAACTAGGGTGAAAGAGGACATATGTTGAGAATATGCAGGGTTTCTGTAAATTTCACCATTTCAAGCATTTTGGGATTTGCAGAATACAAAATGTGCCCAATAGCGAAGATACAGTAAAAATACACAAACATGTCAGAAACAAGTGAAATCTCTGGACATAGGGTAAATGCTTCAAAGGAGTGCCCAACAGGACATTCGCTTATACTATGCAGGGTTTCTGTACATTTCACCCATTTCTCTCATTCTGGGCTTTCCAGAATAGAAAATGTGCCCAAATAGCGAAGATTAAGTAAAAATACACAAATATGTCAGAAACAAGTAAAAATACTGGACATAGGGAGATGCTTCCAACTAGGGTGAAAGAGGACATATGTTGATAATATGCAGGGTTTCTGTAAATTTTACCCATTTCAAGCATTTTGGGATTTCCAGAATAGAAAATGTGCCAAATAGCGAAGATACAGTAAAAATACACAAAAATGTCAGAAACAAGTAAAAATACTGGAAATAGGGTAGATGCTTCCAACTAGGGTGAAAGAGGACATATGTTGATAATATGCAGGGTTTCTGTAAATTTCACCCATTTCAAGCATTTTGGGATTTCCAGAATAGAAAATGTGCCAAATAGCGAAGATACAGTTAAAATATACAAAAATGTCAGAAACAAGTGAAATCTCTGGACATAGGGTAAATACTTCAAAAAGGTGCAAAACAGGACATTCGCTTATAACATGCAGGGTTTCTGTACATTTTACCCATTTCTCTCATATTTGGCTTTTAAGGAAAAAAATGTTCCTTTATTGCGAGGGTTCAGTCAAATAACACAAGCTGTCCGAAAGAAGTGAAATCACTGGAAGTAGGGTAAATGCTTCAAACGAGTCCAAAACAGGAGATTCGCTCATTATATGCCGGGTTTCTGTACATTTTACCCATTTCTCTCATTCTGGGCTTTCCAGAATAGAAAATGTGCCCAAATAGCGAAGATTAAGTAAAAATACACAAATATGTCAGAAACAAGTAAAAATACTGGACATAGGGTAAATGCTTCCAACTAGGGTGAAAGAGGACATTTGTTTATAATATGCAGGGCTTCTGTAAATTTCACCCATTTCAAGCATTTTAGGATTGCAGAATAGAAAATGTGCCCAAATAGCGAAGATACAGTAAAAATACACAAAAATGTCAGAAACAAGTGAAATCTCTGGACATAGGGTAATGCTTCAAACGAGTACACAACAGGACATTCGCTTATAATATGCAGGGTTTCTGTACATTTTACCCATTTCTTTCATATTTGGCTTTTAAGGAAAAAAATGTTCCTTTTTTGCGAGGGTTCAGTAAAGTAACATAAGGTGTCCGAAAGAAGTGAAATCACTGGAAATAGGGTAAATGCTTCAAACGAGGGTAAAATACGACATTTGTTGATAATATGCAGTGCTTCTGTAAATTTCACCCATTTCTCTCATTCTGGGCTTTCCAGAATAGAAAATGTGCCCAAATAGCGAAGATACAGTAAAAATACACAAAAATGTCAGAAACAAGTGAAATCTCTGGACATAGGGTAAATGCTTTAAACGAGTGCAAAACAGGACATTCGCTTATAATATGCAGGGTTTCTGTACATTTTACCCATTTCTCTCATATTTGGCTTTTAAGGAAAAAAATGTTCCTTTATTGCGAGGGTTCAGTCAAATAACACAAGCTGTCCGAAAGAAGTGAAATCACTGGAAATAGGGTAAATGCTTCAAACGAGTCCAAAACAGGAGATTCGCTCATTATATGCCGGGTTTCTGTACATTTTACCCATTTCTGTCATTCTGGGCTTTCCAGAATAGAAAATGTGCCCAAATAGCGAAGATTAAGTAAAAATACACAAATATGTCAGAAACAAGTAAAAATACTGGACATAGGGTAAATGCTTCCAACTAGGGTGAAAGAGGACATTTGTTTATAATATGCAGGGCTTCTGTAAATTTCACCCATTTCAAGCATTTTAGGATTGCAGAATAGAAAATGTGCCCAAATAGCGAAGATACAGTAAAAATACACAAAAATGTCAGAAACAAGTGAAATCTCTGGACATAGGGTAAATGCTTCAAACAGGTGCAAAACAGGACATTCGCTTATAATATGCAGGGTTTCTGTACATTTTACCCATTTCTCTCATATTTGGCTTTTAAGGAAAAAAATGTTCCTTTATTACGAGGGTTCAGTCAAATAACACAAGCTGTCCGAAAGAAGTGAAATCACTGGAAGTAGGGTAAATGCTTCAAACGAATGCAAAACAGGAGATTCGCTCATTATATGCAGGGTTTCTGTACATTTTACCCATTTCTCTCATTCTGGGCTTTCCAGAATAGAAAATGTGCCCAAATAGCGAAGATTAAGTAAAAATACACAAATATGTCAGAAACAAGTAAAAATACTGGACATAGGGTAAATGCTTCCAACTAGGGTGAAAGAGGACATTTGTTTATAATATGCAGGGCTTCTGTAAATTTCACCCATTTCAAGCATTTCAGGATTGCAGAATAGAAAATGTGCCCAAATAGCGAAGATACAGTAAAAATACACAAAAATGTCAGAAACAAGTGAAATCTCTGGACATAGGGTAATGCTTCAAACGAGTACACAACAGGACATTCGCTTATAATATGCAGGGTTTCTGTACATTTTACCCATTTCTTTCATATTTGGCTTTTAAGGAAAAAAATGTTCCTTTTTTGCGAGGGTTCAGTAAAGTAACATAAGGTGTCCGAAAGAAGTGAAATCACTGGAAATAGGGTAAATGCTTCAAACGAGGGTAAAATACGACATTTGTTGATAATATGCAGTGCTTCTGTAAATTTCACCCATTTCTCTCATTCTGGGCTTTCCAGAATAGAAAATGTGCCCAAATAGCGAAGATTAAGTAAAAATACACAAAAATGTCAGAAACAAGTGAAATCTCTGGACATAGGGTAAATGCTTCAAACGAGTGCAAAACAGGACATTCGCTTATACTATGCAGGGTTTCTGTACATTTCACCCATTTCTCTCATTCTGGGATTTCCAGAAAAGAAAATGTGCCCAAATAGCGAAGATTAAGTAAAAATACACAAATATGTCAGAAACAAGTAAAAATACTGGAAATAGGGTAAATGCTTCCAACTAGGGTGAAAGAGGACATATGTTGAGAATATGCAGGGTTTCTGTAAATTTCACCATTTCAAGCATTTTGGGATTTGCAGAATACAAAATGTGCCCAATAGCGAAGATACAGTAAAAATACACAAACATGTCAGAAACAAGTGAAATCTCTGGACATAGGGTAAATGCTTCAAAGGAGTGCCCAACAGGACATTCGCTTATACTATGCAGGGTTTCTGTACATTTCACCCATTTCTCTCATTCTGGGCTTTCCAGAATAGAAAATGTGCCCAAATAGCGAAGATTAAGTAAAAATACACAAATATGTCAGAAACAAGTAAAAATACTGGACATAGGGAGATGCTTCCAACAAGGGTGAAAGAGGACATATGTTGATAATATGCAGGGTTTCTGTAAATTTTACCCATTTCAAGCATTTTGGGATTTCCAGAATAGAAAATGTGCCAAATAGCGAAGATACAGTAAAAATACACAAAAATGTCAGAAACAAGTAAAAATACTGGAAATGGGGTAGATGCTTCCAACTAGGGTGAAAGAGGACATATGTTGATAATATGCAGGGCTTCTGTAAATTTCACCCATTTCAAGCATTTTGGGATTTCCAGAATAGAAAATGTGCCAAATAGCGAAGATACAGTAAAAATATACAAAAATGTCAGAAACAAGTGAAATCTCTGGACATAGGGTAAATGCTTCAAACAGGTGCAAAACAGGACATTCGCTTATAATATGCAGGGTTTCTGTACATTTTACCCATTTCTCTCATATTTGGCTTTTAAGGAAAAAAATGTTCCTTTATTGCGAGGGTTCAGTCAAATAACACAAGCTGTCCGAAAGAAGTGAAATCACTGGAAGTAGGGTAAATGCTTCAAACGAGTCCAAAACAGGAGATTCGCTCATTATATGCCGGGTTTCTGTACATTTTACCCATTTCTCTCATTCTGGGCTTTCCAGAATAGAAAATGTGCCCAAATAGCGAAGATTAAGTAAAAATACACAAATATGTCAGAAACAAGTAAAAATACTGGACATAGGGTAAATGCTTCCAACTAGGGTGAAAGAGGACATTTGTTTATAATATGCAGGGCTTCTGTAAATTTCACCCATTTCAAGCATTTTAGGATTGCAGAATAGAAAATGTGCCCAAATAGCGAAGATACAGTAAAAATACACAAAAATGTCAGAAACAAGTGAAATCTCTGGACATAGGGTAATGCTTCAAACGAGTACACAACAGGACATTCGCTTATAATATGCAGGGTTTCTGTACATTTTACCCATTTCTTTCATATTTGGCTTTTAAGGAAAAAAATGTTCCTTTTTTGCGAGGGTTCAGTAAAGTAACATAAGGTGTCCGAAAGAAGTGAAATCACTGGAAATAGGGTAAATGCTTCAAACGAGGGTAAAATACGACATTTGTTGATAATATGCAGTGCTTCTGTAAATTTCACCCATTTCTCTCATTCTGGGCTTTCCAGAATAGAAAATGTGCCCAAATAGCGAAGATTAAGTAAAAATACACAAAAATGTCAGAAACAAGTGAAATCTCTGGACAAAGGGTAAATGCTTCAAACGAGTGCAAAACAGGACATTCGCTTATACTATGCAGGGTTTCTGTACATTTCACCCATTTCTCTCATTCTGGGATTTCCAGAAAAGAAAATGTGCCCAAATAGCGAAGATTAAGTAAAAATACACAAATATGTCAGAAACAAGTAAAAATACTGGAAATAGGGTAAATGCTTCCAACTAGGGTGAAAGAGGACATATGTTGAGAATATGCAGGGTTTCTGTAAATTTCACCATTTCAAGCATTTTGGGATTTGCAGAATACAAAATGTGCCCAATAGCGAAGATACAGTAAAAATACACAAACATGTCAGAAACAAGTGAAATCTCTGGACATAGGGTAAATGCTTCAAAGGAGTGCCCAACAGGACATTCGCTTATACTATGCAGGGTTTCTGTACATTTCACCCATTTCTCTCATTCTGGGCTTTCCAGAATAGAAAATGTGCCCAAATAGCGAAGATTAAGTAAAAATACACAAATATGTCAGAAACAAGTAAAAATACTGGACATAGGGAGATGCTTCCAACTAGGGTGAAAGAGGACATATGTTGATAATATGCAGGGTTTCTGTAAATTTTACCCATTTCAAGCATTTTGGGATTTCCAGAATAGAAAATGTGCCAAATAGCGAAGATACAGTAAAAATACACAAAAATGTCAGAAACAAGTAAAAATACTGGAAATAGGGTAGATGCTTCCAACTAGGGTGAAAGAGGACATATGTTGATAATATGCAGGGTTTCTGTAAATTTCACCCATTTCAAGCATTTTGGGATTTCCAGAATAGAAAATGTGCCAAATAGCGAAGATACAGTTAAAATATACAAAAATGTCAGAAACAAGTGAAATCTCTGGACATAGGGTAAATACTTCAAAAAGGTGCAAAACAGGACATTCGCTTATAACATGCAGGGTTTCTGTACATTTTACCCATTTCTCTCATATTTGGCTTTTAAGGAAAAAAATGTTCCTTTATTGCGAGGGTTCAGTCAAATAACACAAGCTGTCCGAAAGAAGTGAAATCACTGGAAGTAGGGTAAATGCTTCAAACGAGTCCAAAACAGGAGATTCGCTCATTATATGCCGGGTTTCTGTACATTTTACCCATTTCTCTCATTCTGGGCTTTCCAGAATAGAAAATGTGCCCAAATAGCGAAGATTAAGTAAAAATACACAAATATGTCAGAAACAAGTAAAAATACTGGACATAGGGTAAATGCTTCCAACTAGGGTGAAAGAGGACATTTGTTTATAATATGCAGGGCTTCTGTAAATTTCACCCATTTCAAGCATTTTAGGATTGCAGAATAGAAAATGTGCCCAAATAGCGAAGATACAGTAAAAATACACAAAAATGTCAGAAACAAGTGAAATCTCTGGACATAGGGTAATGCTTCAAACGAGTACACAACAGGACATTCGCTTATAATATGCAGGGTTTCTGTACATTTTACCCATTTCTTTCATATTTGGCTTTTAAGGAAAAAAATGTTCCTTTTTTGCGAGGGTTCAGTAAAGTAACATAAGGTGTCCGAAAGAAGTGAAATCACTGGAAATAGGGTAAATGCTTCAAACGAGGGTAAAATACGACATTTGTTGATAATATGCAGTGCTTCTGTAAATTTCACCCATTTCTCTCATTCTGGGCTTTCCAGAATAGAAAATGTGCCCAAATAGCGAAGATACAGTAAAAATACACAAAAATGTCAGAAACAAGTGAAATCTCTGGACATAGGGTAAATGCTTTAAACGAGTGCAAAACAGGACATTCGCTTATAATATGCAGGGTTTCTGTACATTTTACCCATTTCTCTCATATTTGGCTTTTAAGGAAAAAAATGTTCCTTTATTGCGAGGGTTCAGTCAAATAACACAAGCTGTCCGAAAGAAGTGAAATCACTGGAAATAGGGTAAATGCTTCAAACGAGTCCAAAACAGGAGATTCGCTCATTATATGCCGGGTTTCTGTACATTTTACCCATTTCTGTCATTCTGGGCTTTCCAGAATAGAAAATGTGCCCAAATAGCGAAGATTAAGTAAAAATACACAAATATGTCAGAAACAAGTAAAAATACTGGACATAGGGTAAATGCTTCCAACTAGGGTGAAAGAGGACATTTGTTTATAATATGCAGGGCTTCTGTAAATTTCACCCATTTCAAGCATTTTAGGATTGCAGAATAGAAAATGTGCCCAAATAGCGAAGATACAGTAAAAATACACAAAAATGTCAGAAACAAGTGAAATCTCTGGACATAGGGTAAATGCTTCAAACAGGTGCAAAACAGGACATTCGCTTATAATATGCAGGGTTTCTGTACATTTTACCCATTTCTCTCATATTTGGCTTTTAAGGAAAAAAATGTTCCTTTATTACGAGGGTTCAGTCAAATAACACAAGCTGTCCGAAAGAAGTGAAATCACTGGAAGTAGGGTAAATGCTTCAAACGAATGCAAAACAGGAGATTCGCTCATTATATGCAGGGTTTCTGTACATTTTACCCATTTCTCTCATTCTGGGCTTTCCAGAATAGAAAATGTGCCCAAATAGCGAAGATTAAGTAAAAATACACAAATATGTCAGAAACAAGTAAAAATACTGGACATAGGGTAAATGCTTCCAACTAGGGTGAAAGAGGACATTTGTTTATAATATGCAGGGCTTCTGTAAATTTCACCCATTTCAAGCATTTCAGGATTGCAGAATAGAAAATGTGCCCAAATAGCGAAGATACAGTAAAAATACACAAAAATGTCAGAAACAAGTGAAATCTCTGGACATAGGGTAATGCTTCAAACGAGTACACAACAGGACATTCGCTTATAATATGCAGGGTTTCTGTACATTTTACCCATTTCTTTCATATTTGGCTTTTAAGGAAAAAAATGTTCCTTTTTTGCGAGGGTTCAGTAAAGTAACATAAGGTGTCCGAAAGAAGTGAAATCACTGGAAATAGGGTAAATGCTTCAAACGAGGGTAAAATACGACATTTGTTGATAATATGCAGTGATTCTGTAAATTTCACCCATTTCTCTCATTCTGGGCTTTCCAGAATAGAAAATGTGCCCAAATAGCGAAGATTAAGTAAAAATACACAAACATGTCAGAAACAAGTGAAATCTCTGGACATAGGGTAAATGCTTCAAACGAGTGCCCAACAGGACATTCGCTTATACTATGCAGGGTTTCTGTACATTTCACCCATTTCTCTCATTCTGGGATTTCCAGAAAAGAAAATGTGCCCAAATAGCGAAGATTAAGTAAAAATACACAAATATGTCAGAAACAAGTAAAAATACTGGAAATAGGGTAAATGCTTCCAACTAGGGTGAAAGAGGACATATGTTGATAATATGCAGGGTTTCTGTAAATTTTACCCATTTCAAGCATTTTGGGATTTCCAGAATAGAAAATGTGCCCAAATAGCGAAGATACAGTAAAAATACACAAAAATGTCAGAAACAAGTAAAAATACTGGAAATAGGGTAGATGCTTCCAACTAGGGTGAAAGAGGACATATGTTGATAATATGCAGGGTTTCTGTAAATTTCACCCATTTCAAGCATTTTGGGATTTCCAGAATAGAAAATGTGCCAAATAGCGAAGATACAGTAAAAATATACAAAAATGTCAGAAACAAGTGAAATCTCTGGACAAAGGGTAAATGCTTCAAACAGGTGCAAAACAGGACATTCGCTTATAATATGCAGGGTTTCTGTACATTTTACCCATTTCTCTCATATTTGGCTTTTAAGGAAAAAAATGTTCCTTTATTGCGAGGGTTCAGTCAAATAACACAAGCTGTCCGAAAGAAGTGAAATCACTGGAAGTAGGGTAAATGCTTCAAACGAGTCCAAAACAGGAGATTCGCTCATTATATGCCGGGTTTCTGTACATTTTACCCATTTCTCTCATTCTGGGCTTTCCAGAATAGAAAATGTGCCCAAATAGCGAAGATTAAGTAAAAATACACAAATATGTCAGAAACAAGTAAAAATACTGGACATAGGGTAAATGCTTCCAACTAGGGTGAAAGAGGACATTTGTTTATAATATGCAGGGCTTCTGTAAATTTCACCCATTTCAAGCATTTTAGGATTGCAGAATAGAAAATGTGCCCAAATAGCGAAGATACAGTAAAAATACACAAAAATGTCAGAAACAAGTGAAATCTCTGGACATAGGGTAACGCTTCAAACGAGTACACAACAGGACATTCGCTTATAATATGCAGGGTTTCTGTACATTGTACCCATTTCTTTCATATTTGGCTTTTAAGGAAAAAAATGTTCCTTTTTTGCGAGGGTTCAGTAAAGTAACATAAGGTGTCCGAAAGAAGTGAAATCACTGGAAATAGGGTAAATGCTTCAAACGAGGGTAAAATACGACATTTGTTGATAATATGCAGTGCTTCTGTAAATTTCACCCATTTCTCTCATTCTGGGCTTTCCAGAATAGAAAATGTGCCCAAATAGCGAAGATTAAGTAAAAATACACAAAAATGTCAGAAACAAGTGAAATCTCTGGACATAGGGTAAATGCTTCAAACGAGTGCGAAACAGGACATTCGCTTATACTATGCAGGGTTTCTGTACATTTCACCCATTTCTCTCATTCTGGGATTTCCAGAAAAGAAAATGTGCCCAAATAGCGAAGATTAAGTAAAAATACACAAATATGTCAGAAACAAGTAAAAATACTGGAAATAGGGTAAATGCTTCCAACTAGGGTGAAAGAGGACATATGTTGAGAATATGCAGGGTTTCTGTAAATTTCACCATTTCAAGCATTTTGGGATTTGCAGAATACAAAATGTGCCCAATAGCGAAGATACAGTAAAAATACACAAACATGTCAGAAACAAGTGAAATCTCTGGACATAGGGTAAATGCTTCAAACGAGTGCCCAACAGGACATTCGCTTATACTATGCAGGGTTTCTGTACATTTCACCCATTTCTCTCATTCTGGGCTTTCCAGAATAGAAAATGTGCCCAAATAGCGAAGATTAAGTAAAAATACACAAATATGTCAGAAACAAGTAAAAATACTGGACATAGGGAGATGCTTCCAACTAGGGTGAAAGAGGACATATGTTGATAATATGCAGGGTTTCTGTAAATTTCACCCATTTCAAGCATTTTAGGATTGCAGAATAGAAAATGTGCCCAAATAGCGAAGATACAGTAAAAATACACAAAAATGTCAGAAACAAGTGAAATCTCTGGACATAGGGTGATGCTTCAAACGAGTACACAACAGGACATTCGCTTATAATATGTAGGGTTTCTGTACATTTTACCCATTTCTTTCATATTTGGCTTTTAAGGAAAAAAATGTTCCTTTTTTGCGAGGGTTCAGTAAAGTAACATAAGGTGTCCGAAAGAAGTGAAATCACTGGAAATAGGGTAAATGCTTCAAACGAGGGTAAAATACGACATTTGTTGATAATATGCAGTGCTTCTGTAAATTTCACCCATTTCTCTCATTCTGGGCTTTCCAGAATAGAAAATGTGCCCAAATAGCGAAGATTAAGTAAAAATACACAAAAATGTCAGAAACAAGTGAAATCTCTGGACATAGGGTAAATGCTTCAAACGAGTGCAAAACAGGACATTCGCTTATACTATGCAGGGTTTCTGTACATTTCACCCATTTCTCTCATTCTGGGATTTCCAGAAAAGAAAATGTGCCCAAATAGCGAAGATTAAGTAAAAATACACAAATATGTCAGAAACAAGTAAAAATACTGGAAATAGGGTAAATGCTTCCAACTAGGGTGAAAGAGGACATATGTTGAGAATATGCAGGGTTTCTGTAAATTTCACCATTTCAAGCATTTTGGGATTTGCAGAACACAAAATGTGCCCAATAGCGAAGATACAGTAAAAATACACAAACATGTCAGAAACAAGTGAAATCTCTGGACATAGGGTAAATGCTTCAAACGAGTGCCCAACAGGACATTCGCTTATACTATGCAGGGTTTCTGTACATTTCACCCATTTCTCTCATTCTGGGCTTTCCAGAATAGAAAATGTGCCCAAATAGCGAAGATTAAGTAAAAATACACAAATATGTCAGAAACAAGTAAAAATACTGGACATAGGGAGATGCTTCCAACTAGGGTGAAAGAGGACATATGTTGATAATATGCAGGGTTTCTGTAAATTTTACCCATTTCAAGCATTTTGGGATTTCCAGAATAGAAAATGTGCCAAATAGCGAAGATACAGTAAAAATACACAAAAATGTCAGAAACAAGTAAAAATACTGGAAATAGGGTAGATGCTTCCAACTAGGGTGAAAGAGGACATATGTTGATAATATGCAGGGTTTCTGTAAATTTCACCCATTTCAAGCATTTTGGGATTTCCAGAATAGAAAATGTGCCAAATAGCGAAGATACAGTAAAAATATACAAAAATGTCAGAAACAAGTGAAATCTCTGGACATAGGGTAAATGCTTCAAACAGGTGCAAAACAGGACATTCGCTTATAATATGCAGGGTTTCTGTACATTTTACCCATTTCTCTCATATTTGGCTTTTAAGGAAAAAAATGTTCCTTTATTGCGAGGGTTCAGTCAAATAACACAAGCTGTCCGAAAGAAGTGAAATCACTGGAAGTAGGGTAAATGCTTCAAACGAGTCCAAAACAGGAGATTCGCTCATTATATGCCGGGTTTCTGTACATTTTACCCATTTCTCTCATTCTGGGCTTTCCAGAATAGAAAATGTGCCCAAATAGCGAAGATTAAGTAAAAATACACAAATATGTCAGAAACAAGTAAAAATACTGGACATAGGGTAAATGCTTCCAACTAGGGTGAAAGAGGACATTTGTTTATAATATGCAGGGCTTCTGTAAATTTCACCCATTTCAAGCATTTTAGGATTGCAGAATAGAAAATGTGCCCAAATAGCGAAGATACAGTAAAAATACACAAAAATGTCAGAAACAAGTGAAATCTCTGGACATAGGGTAATGCTTCAAACGAGTACACAACAGGACATTCGCTTATAATATGCAGGGTTTCTGTACATTTTACCCATTTCTTTCATATTTGGCTTTTAAGGAAAAAAATGTTCCTTTTTTGCGAGGGTTCAGTAAAGTAACATAAGGTGTCCGAAAGAAGTGAAATCACTGGAAATAGGGTAAATGCTTCAAACGAGGGTAAAATACGACATTTGTTGATAATATGCAGTGCTTCTGTAAATTTCACCCATTTCTCTCATTCTGGGCTTTCCAGAATAGAAAATGTGCCCAAATAGCGAAGATTAAGTAAAAATACACAAAAATGTCAGAAACAAGTGAAATCTCTGGACATAGGGTAAATGCTTCAAACGAGTGCAAAACAGGACATTCGCTTATACTATGCAGGGTTTCTGTACATTTCACCCATTTCTCTCATTCTGGGATTTCCAGAAAAGAAAATGTGCCCAAATAGCGAAGATTAAGTAAAAATACACAAATATGTCAGAAACAAGTAAAAATACTGGAAATAGGGTAAATGCTTCCAACTAGGGTGAAAGAGGACATATGTTGAGAATATGCAGGGTTTCTGTAAATTTCACCATTTCAAGCATTTTGGGATTTGCAGAATACAAAATGTGCCCAATAGCGAAGATACAGTAAAAATACACAAACATGTCAGAAACAAGTGAAATCTCTGGACATAGGGTAAATGCTTCAAACGAGTGCCCAACAGGACATTCGCTTATACTATGCAGGGTTTCTGTACATTTCACCCATTTCTCTCATTCTGGGCTTTCCAGAATAGAAAATGTGCCCAAATAGCGAAGATTAAGTAAAAATACACAAATATGTCAGAAACAAGTAAAAATACTGGACATAGGGAGATGCTTCCAACTAGGGTGAAAGAGGACATATGTTGATAATATGCAGGGTTTCTGTAAATTTCACCCATTTCAAGCATTTTAGGATTGCAGAATAGAAAATGTGCCCAAATAGCGAAGATACAGTAAAAATACACAAAAATGTCAGAAACAAGTGAAATCTCTGGACATAGGGTGATGCTTCAAACGAGTACACAACAGGACATTCGCTTATAATATGCAGGGTTTCTGTACATTTTACCCATTTCTTTCATATTTGGCTTTTAAGGAAAAAAATGTTCCTTTTTTGCGAGGGTTCAGTAAAGTAACATAAGGTGTCCGAAAGAAGTGAAATCACTGGAAATAGGGTAAATGCTTCAAACGAGGGTAAAATACGACATTTGTTGATAATATGCAGTGCTTCTGTAAATTTCACCCATTTCTCTCATTCTGGGCTTTCCAGAATAGAAAATGTGCCCAAATAGCGAAGATTAAGTAAAAATACACAAAAATGTCAGAAACAAGTGAAATCTCTGGACATAGGGTAAATGCTTCAAACGAGTGCAAAACAGGACATTCGCTTATACTATGCAGGGTTTCTGTACATTTCACCCATTTCTCTCATTCTGGGCTTTCCAGAATAGAAAATGTGCCCAAATAGCGAAGATTAAGTAAAAATACACAAATATGTCAGAAACAAGTAAAAATACTGGACATAGGGTAAATGCTTCCAACTAGGGTGAAAGAGGACATTTGTTTATAATATGCAGGGCTTCTGTAAATTTCACCCATTTCAAGCATTTTAGGATTGCAGAATAGAAAATGTGCCCAAATAGCGAAGATACAGTAAAAATACACAAAAATGTCAGAAACAAGTGAAATCACTGGAAGTAGGGTAAATGCTTCAAACGAGTCCAAAACAGGAGATTCGCTCATTATATGCCGGGTTTCTGTACATTTTACCCATTTCTCTCATTCTGGGCTTTCCAGAATAGAAAATGTGCCCAAATAGCGAAGATTAAGTAAAAATACACAAATATGTCAGAAACAAGTAAAAATACTGGACATAGGGTAAATGCTTCCAACTAGGGTGAAAGAGGACATTTGTTTATAATATGCAGGGCTTCTGTAAATTTCACCCATTTCAAGCATTTTAGGATTGCAGAATAGAAAATGTGCCCAAATAGCGAAGATACAGTAAAAATACACAAAAATGTCAGAAACAAGTGAAATCTCTGGACATAGGGTAACGCTTCAAACGAGTACACAACAGGACATTCGCTTATAATATGCAGGGTTTCTGTACATTGTACCCATTTCTTTCATATTTGGCTTTTAAGGAAAAAAATGTTCCTTTTTTGCGAGGGTTCAGTAAAGTAACATAAGGTGTCCGAAAGAAGTGAAATCACTGGAAATAGGGTAAATGCTTCAAACGAGGGTAAAATACGACATTTGTTGATAATATGCAGTGCTTCTGTAAATTTCACCCATTTCTCTCATTCTGGGCTTTCCAGAATAGAAAATGTGCCCAAATAGCGAAGATTAAGTAAAAATACACAAAAATGTCAGAAACAAGTGAAATCTCTGGACATAGGGTAAATGCTTCAAACGAGTGCGAAACAGGACATTCGCTTATACTATGCAGGGTTTCTGTACATTTCACCCATTTCTCTCATTCTGGGATTTCCAGAAAAGAAAATGTGCCCAAATAGCGAAGATTAAGTAAAAATACACAAATATGTCAGAAACAAGTAAAAATACTGGAAATAGGGTAAATGCTTCCAACTAGGGTGAAAGAGGACATATGTTGAGAATATGCAGGGTTTCTGTAAATTTCACCATTTCAAGCATTTTGGGATTTGCAGAATACAAAATGTGCCCAATAGCGAAGATACAGTAAAAATACACAAACATGTCAGAAACAAGTGAAATCTCTGGACATAGGGTAAATGCTTCAAACGAGTGCCCAACAGGACATTCGCTTATACTATGCAGGGTTTCTGTACATTTCACCCATTTCTCTCATTCTGGGCTTTCCAGAATAGAAAATGTGCCCAAATAGCGAAGATTAAGTAAAAATACACAAATATGTCAGAAACAAGTAAAAATACTGGACATAGGGAGATGCTTCCAACTAGGGTGAAAGAGGACATATGTTGATAATATGCAGGGTTTCTGTAAATTTCACCCATTTCAAGCATTTTAGGATTGCAGAATAGAAAATGTGCCCAAATAGTGAAGATACAGTAAAAATACACAAAAATGTCAGAAACAAGTGAAATCTCTGGACATAGGGTGATGCTTCAAACGAGTACACAACAGGACATTCGCTTAGAATATGTAGGGTTTCTGTACATTTTACCCATTTCTTTCATATTTGGCTTTTAAGGAAAAAAATGTTCCTTTTTTGCGAGGGTTCAGTAAAGTAACATAAGGTGTCCGAAAGAAGTGAAATCACTGGAAATAGGGTAAATGCTTCAAACGAGGGTAAAATACGACATTTGTTGATAATATGCAGTGCTTCTGTAAATTTCACCCATTTCTCTCATTCTGGGCTTTCCAGAATAGAAAATGTGCCCAAATAGCGAAGATTAAGTAAAAATACACAAAAATGTCAGAAACAAGTGAAATCTCTGGACATAGGGTAAATGCTTCAAACGAGTGCAAAACAGGACATTCGCTTATACTATGCAGGGTTTCTGTACATTTCACCCATTTCTCTCATTCTGGGATTTCCAGAAAAGAAAATGTGCCCAAATAGCGAAGATTAAGTAAAAATACACAAATATGTCAGAAACAAGTAAAAATACTGGAAATAGGGTAAATGCTTCCAACTAGGGTGAAAGAGGACATATGTTGAGAATATGCAGGGTTTCTGTAAATTTCACCATTTCAAGCATTTTGGGATTTGCAGAACACAAAATGTGCCCAATAGCGAAGATACAGTAAAAATACACAAACATGTCAGAAACAAGTGAAATCTCTGGACATAGGGTAAATGCTTCAAACGAGTGCCCAACAGGACATTCGCTTATACTATGCAGGGTTTCTGTACATTTCACCCATTTCTCTCATTCTGGGCTTTCCAGAATAGAAAATGTGCCCAAATAGCGAAGATTAAGTAAAAATACACAAATATGTCAGAAACAAGTAAAAATACTGGACATAAGGAGATGCTTCCAACTAGGGTGAAAGAGGACATATGTTGATAATATGCAGGGTTTCTGTAAATTTTACCCATTTCAAGCATTTTGGGATTTCCAGAATAGAAAATGTGCCAAATAGCGAAGATACAGTAAAAATACACAAAAATGTCAGAAACAAGTAAAAATACTGGAAATAGGGTAGATGCTTCCAACTAGGGTGAAAGAGGACATATGTTGATAATATGCAGGGTTTCTGTAAATTTCACCCATTTCAAGCATTTTGGGATTTCCAGAATAGAAAATGTGCCAAATAGCGAAGATACAGTAAAAATATACAAAAATGTCAGAAACAAGTGAAATCTCTGGACATAGGGTAAATGCTTCAAACAGGTGCAAAACAGGACATTCGCTTATAATATGCAGGGTTTCTGTACATTTTACCCATTTCTCTCATATTTGGCTTTTAAGGAAAAAAATGTTCCTTTATTGCGAGGGTTCAGTCAAATAACACAAGCTGTCCGAAAGAAGTGAAATCACTGGAAGTAGGGTAAATGCTTCAAACGAGTCCAAAACAGGAGATTCGCTCATTATATGCCGGGTTTCTGTACATTTTACCCATTTCTCTCATTCTGGGCTTTCCAGAATAGAAAATGTGCCCAAATAGCGAAGATTAAGTAAAAATACACAAATATGTCAGAAACAAGTAAAAATACTGGACATAGGGTAAATGCTTCCAACTAGGGTGAAAGAGGACATTTGTTTATAATATGCAGGGCTTCTGTAAATTTCACCCATTTCAAGCATTTTAGGATTGCAGAATAGAAAATGTGCCCAAATAGCGAAGATACAGTAAAAATACACAAAAATGTCAGAAACAAGTGAAATCTCTGGACATAGGGTAATGCTTCAAACGAGTACACAACAGGACATTCGCTTATAATATGCAGGGTTTCTGTACATTTTACCCATTTCTTTCATATTTGGCTTTTAAGGAAAAAAATGTTCCTTTTTTGCGAGGGTTCAGTAAAGTAACATAAGGTGTCCGAAAGAAGTGAAATCACTGGAAATAGGGTAAATGCTTCAAACGAGGGTAAAATACGACATTTGTTGATAATATGCAGTGCTTCTGTAAATTTCACCCATTTCTCTCATTCTGGGCTTTCCAGAATAGAAAATGTGCCCAAATAGCGAAGATTAAGTAAAAATACACAAAAATGTCAGAAACAAGTGAAATCTCTGGACATAGGGTAAATGCTTCAAACGAGTGCAAAACAGGACATTCGCTTATACTATGCAGGGTTTCTGTACATTTCACCCATTTCTCTCATTCTGGGATTTCCAGAAAAGAAAATGTGCCCAAATAGCGAAGATTAAGTAAAAATACACAAATATGTCAGAAACAAGTAAAAATACTGGAAATAGGGTAAATGCTTCCAACTAGGGTGAAAGAGGACATATGTTGAGAATATGCAGGGTTTCTGTAAATTTCACCATTTCAAGCATTTTGGGATTTGCAGAACACAAAATGTGCCCAATAGCGAAGATACAGTAAAAATACACAAACATGTCAGAAACAAGTGAAATCTCTGGACATAGGGTAAATGCTTCAAACGAGTGCCCAACAGGACATTCGCTTATACTATGCAGGGTTTCTGTACATTTCACCCATTTCTCTCATTCTGGGCTTTCCAGAATAGAAAATGTGCCCAAATAGCGAAGATTAAGTAAAAATACACAAATATGTCAGAAACAAGTAAAAATACTGGACATAAGGAGATGCTTCCAACTAGGGTGAAAGAGGACATATGTTGATAATATGCAGGGTTTCTGTAAATTTTACCCATTTCAAGCATTTTGGGATTTCCAGAATAGAAAATGTGCCAAATAGCGAAGATACAGTAAAAATACACAAAAATGTCAGAAACAAGTAAAAATACTGGAAATAGGGTAGATGCTTCCAACTAGGGTGAAAGAGGACATATGTTGATAATATGCAGGGTTTCTGTAAATTTCACCCATTTCAAGCATTTTGGGATTTCCAGAATAGAAAATGTGCCAAATAGCGAAGATACAGTAAAAATATACAAAAATGTCAGAAACAAGTGAAATCTCTGGACATAGGGTAAATGCTTCAAACAGGTGCAAAACAGGACATTCGCTTATAATATGCAGGGTTTCTGTACATTTTACCCATTTCTCTCATATTTGGCTTTTAAGGAAAAAAATGTTCCTTTATTGCGAGGGTTCAGTCAAATAACACAAGCTGTCCGAAAGAAGTGAAATCACTGGAAGTAGGGTAAATGCTTCAAACGAGTCCAAAACAGGAGATTCGCTTATACTATGCAGGGTTTCTGTACATTTCACCCATTTCTCTCATTCTGGGCTTTCCAGAATAGAAAATGTGCCCAAATAGCGAAGATTAAGTAAAAATACACAAATATGTCAGAAACAAGTAAAAATACTGGACATAGGGTAAATGCTTCCAACTAGGGTGAAAGAGGACATTTGTTTATAATATGCAGGGCTTCTGTAAATTTCACCCATTTCAAGCATTTTAGGATTGCAGAATAGAAAATGTGCCCAAATAGCGAAGATACAGTAAAAATACACAAAAATGTCAGAAACAAGTGAAATCACTGGAAGTAGGGTAAATGCTTCAAACGAGTCCAAAACAGGAGATTCGCTCATTATATGCCGGGTTTCTGTACATTTTACCCATTTCTCTCATTCTGGGCTTTCCAGAATAGAAAATGTGCCCAAATAGCGAAGATTAAGTAAAAATACACAAATATGTCAGAAACAAGTAAAAATACTGGACATAGGGTAAATGCTTCCAACTAGGGTGAAAGAGGACATTTGTTTATAATATGCAGGGCTTCTGTAAATTTCACCCATTTCAAGCATTTTAGGATTGCAGAATAGAAAATGTGCCCAAATAGCGAAGATACAGTAAAAATACACAAAAATGTCAGAAACAAGTGAAATCTCTGGACATAGGGTAACGCTTCAAACGAGTACACAACAGGACATTCGCTTATAATATGCAGGGTTTCTGTACATTGTACCCATTTCTTTCATATTTGGCTTTTAAGGAAAAAAATGTTCCTTTTTTGCGAGGGTTCAGTAAAGTAACATAAGGTGTCCGAAAGAAGTGAAATCACTGGAAATAGGGTAAATGCTTCAAACGAGGGTAAAATACGACATTTGTTGATAATATGCAGTGCTTCTGTAAATTTCACCCATTTCTCTCATTCTGGGCTTTCCAGAATAGAAAATGTGCCCAAATAGCGAAGATTAAGTAAAAATACACAAAAATGTCAGAAACAAGTGAAATCTCTGGACATAGGGTAAATGCTTCAAACGAGTGCGAAACAGGACATTCGCTTATACTATGCAGGGTTTCTGTACATTTCACCCATTTCTCTCATTCTGGGATTTCCAGAAAAGAAAATGTGCCCAAATAGCGAAGATTAAGTAAAAATACACAAATATGTCAGAAACAAGTAAAAATACTGGAAATAGGGTAAATGCTTCCAACTAGGGTGAAAGAGGACATATGTTGAGAATATGCAGGGTTTCTGTAAATTTCACCATTTCAAGCATTTTGGGATTTGCAGAATACAAAATGTGCCCAATAGCGAAGATACAGTAAAAATACACAAACATGTCAGAAACAAGTGAAATCTCTGGACATAGGGTAAATGCTTCAAACGAGTGCCCAACAGGACATTCGCTTATACTATGCAGGGTTTCTGTACATTTCACCCATTTCTCTCATTCTGGGCTTTCCAGAATAGAAAATGTGCCCAAATAGCGAAGATTAAGTAAAAATACACAAATATGTCAGAAACAAGTAAAAATACTGGACATAGGGAGATGCTTCCAACTAGGGTGAAAGAGGACATATGTTGATAATATGCAGGGTTTCTGTAAATTTCACCCATTTCAAGCATTTTAGGATTGCAGAATAGAAAATGTGCCCAAATAGTGAAGATACAGTAAAAATACACAAAAATGTCAGAAACAAGTGAAATCTCTGGACATAGGGTGATGCTTCAAACGAGTACACAACAGGACATTCGCTTAGAATATGTAGGGTTTCTGTACATTTTACCCATTTCTTTCATATTTGGCTTTTAAGGAAAAAAATGTTCCTTTTTTGCGAGGGTTCAGTAAAGTAACATAAGGTGTCCGAAAGAAGTGAAATCACTGGAAATAGGGTAAATGCTTCAAACGAGGGTAAAATACGACATTTGTTGATAATATGCAGTGCTTCTGTAAATTTCACCCATTTCTCTCATTCTGGGCTTTCCAGAATAGAAAATGTGCCCAAATAGCGAAGATTAAGTAAAAATACACAAAAATGTCAGAAACAAGTGAAATCTCTGGACATAGGGTAAATGCTTCAAACGAGTGCAAAACAGGACATTCGCTTATACTATGCAGGGTTTCTGTACATTTCACCCATTTCTCTCATTCTGGGATTTCCAGAAAAGAAAATGTGCCCAAATAGCGAAGATTAAGTAAAAATACACAAATATGTCAGAAACAAGTAAAAATACTGGAAATAGGGTAAATGCTTCCAACTAGGGTGAAAGAGGACATATGTTGAGAATATGCAGGGTTTCTGTAAATTTCACCATTTCAAGCATTTTGGGATTTGCAGAACACAAAATGTGCCCAATAGCGAAGATACAGTAAAAATACACAAACATGTCAGAAACAAGTGAAATCTCTGGACATAGGGTAAATGCTTCAAACGAGTGCCCAACAGGACATTCGCTTATACTATGCAGGGTTTCTGTACATTTCACCCATTTCTCTCATTCTGGGCTTTCCAGAATAGAAAATGTGCCCAAATAGCGAAGATTAAGTAAAAATACACAAATATGTCAGAAACAAGTAAAAATACTGGACATAAGGAGATGCTTCCAACTAGGGTGAAAGAGGACATATGTTGATAATATGCAGGGTTTCTGTAAATTTTACCCATTTCAAGCATTTTGGGATTTCCAGAATAGAAAATGTGCCAAATAGCGAAGATACAGTAAAAATACACAAAAATGTCAGAAACAAGTAAAAATACTGGAAATAGGGTAGATGCTTCCAACTAGGGTGAAAGAGGACATATGTTGATAATATGCAGGGTTTCTGTAAATTTCACCCATTTCAAGCATTTTGGGATTTCCAGAATAGAAAATGTGCCAAATAGCGAAGATACAGTAAAAATATACAAAAATGTCAGAAACAAGTGAAATCTCTGGACATAGGGTAAATGCTTCAAACAGGTGCAAAACAGGACATTCGCTTATAATATGCAGGGTTTCTGTACATTTTACCCATTTCTCTCATATTTGGCTTTTAAGGAAAAAAATGTTCCTTTATTGCGAGGGTTCAGTCAAATAACACAAGCTGTCCGAAAGAAGTGAAATCACTGGAAGTAGGGTAAATGCTTCAAACGAGTCCAAAACAGGAGATTCGCTCATTATATGCCGGGTTTCTGTACATTTTACCCATTTCTCTCATTCTGGGCTTTCCAGAATAGAAAATGTGCCCAAATAGCGAAGATTAAGTAAAAATACACAAATATGTCAGAAACAAGTAAAAATACTGGACATAGGGTAAATGCTTCCAACTAGGGTGAAAGAGGACATTTGTTTATAATATGCAGGGCTTCTGTAAATTTCACCCATTTCAAGCATTTTAGGATTGCAGAATAGAAAATGTGCCCAAATAGCGAAGATACAGTAAAAATACACAAAAATGTCAGAAACAAGTGAAATCTCTGGACATAGGGTAATGCTTCAAACGAGTACACAACAGGACATTCGCTTATAATATGCAGGGTTTCTGTACATTTTACCCATTTCTTTCATATTTGGCTTTTAAGGAAAAAAATGTTCCTTTTTTGCGAGGGTTCAGTAAAGTAACATAAGGTGTCCGAAAGAAGTGAAATCACTGGAAATAGGGTAAATGCTTCAAACGAGGGTAAAATACGACATTTGTTGATAATATGCAGTGCTTCTGTAAATTTCACCCATTTCTCTCATTCTGGGCTTTCCAGAATAGAAAATGTGCCCAAATAGCGAAGATTAAGTAAAAATACACAAAAATGTCAGAAACAAGTGAAATCTCTGGACATAGGGTAAATGCTTCAAACGAGTGCAAAACAGGACATTCGCTTATACTATGCAGGGTTTCTGTACATTTCACCCATTTCTCTCATTCTGGGATTTCCAGAAAAGAAAATGTGCCCAAATAGCGAAGATTAAGTAAAAATACACAAATATGTCAGAAACAAGTAAAAATACTGGAAATAGGGTAAATGCTTCCAACTAGGGTGAAAGAGGACATATGTTGAGAATATGCAGGGTTTCTGTAAATTTCACCATTTCAAGCATTTTGGGATTTGCAGAACACAAAATGTGCCCAATAGCGAAGATACAGTAAAAATACACAAACATGTCAGAAACAAGTGAAATCTCTGGACATAGGGTAAATGCTTCAAACGAGTGCCCAACAGGACATTCGCTTATACTATGCAGGGTTTCTGTACATTTCACCCATTTCTCTCATTCTGGGCTTTCCAGAATAGAAAATGTGCCCAAATAGCGAAGATTAAGTAAAAATACACAAATATGTCAGAAACAAGTAAAAATACTGGACATAAGGAGATGCTTCCAACTAGGGTGAAAGAGGACATATGTTGATAATATGCAGGGTTTCTGTAAATTTTACCCATTTCAAGCATTTTGGGATTTCCAGAATAGAAAATGTGCCAAATAGCGAAGATACAGTAAAAATACACAAAAATGTCAGAAACAAGTAAAAATACTGGAAATAGGGTAGATGCTTCCAACTAGGGTGAAAGAGGACATATGTTGATAATATGCAGGGTTTCTGTAAATTTCACCCATTTCAAGCATTTTGGGATTTCCAGAATAGAAAATGTGCCAAATAGCGAAGATACAGTAAAAATATACAAAAATGTCAGAAACAAGTGAAATCTCTGGACATAGGGTAAATGCTTCAAACAGGTGCAAAACAGGACATTCGCTTATAATATGCAGGGTTTCTGTACATTTTACCCATTTCTCTCATATTTGGCTTTTAAGGAAAAAAATGTTCCTTTATTGCGAGGGTTCAGTCAAATAACACAAGCTGTCCGAAAGAAGTGAAATCACTGGAAGTAGGGTAAATGCTTCAAACGAGTCCAAAACAGGAGATTCGCTCATTATATGCCGGGTTTCTGTACATTTTACCCATTTCTCTCATTCTGGGCTTTCCAGAATAGAAAATGTGCCCAAATAGCGAAGATTAAGTAAAAATACACAAATATGTCAGAAACAAGTAAAAATACTGGACATAGGGTAAATGCTTCCAACTAGGGTGAAAGAGGACATTTGTTTATAATATGCAGGGCTTCTGTAAATTTCACCCATTTCAAGCATTTTAGGATTGCAGAATAGAAAATGTGCCCAAATAGCGAAGATACAGTAAAAATACACAAAAATGTCAGAAACAAGTGAAATCTCTGGACATAGGGTAATGCTTCAAACGAGTACACAACAGGACATTCGCTTATAATATGCAGGGTTTCTGTACATTTTACCCATTTCTTTCATATTTGGCTTTTAAGGAAAAAAATGTTCCTTTTTTGCGAGGGTTCAGTAAAGTAACATAAGGTGTCCGAAAGAAGTGAAATCACTGGAAATAGGGTAAATGCTTCAAACGAGGGTAAAATACGACATTTGTTGATAATATGCAGTGCTTCTGTAAATTTCACCCATTTCTCTCATTCTGGGCTTTCCAGAATAGAAAATGTGCCCAAATAGCGAAGATTAAGTAAAAATACACAAAAATGTCAGAAACAAGTGAAATCTCTGGACATAGGGTAAATGCTTCAAACGAGTGCAAAACAGGACATTCGCTTATACTATGCAGGGTTTCTGTACATTTCACCCATTTCTCTCATTCTGGGATTTCCAGAAAAGAAAATGTGCCCAAATAGCGAAGATTAAGTAAAAATACACAAATATGTCAGAAACAAGTAAAAATACTGGAAATAGGGTAAATGCTTCCAACTAGGGTGAAAGAGGACATATGTTGAGAATATGCAGGGTTTCTGTAAATTTCACCATTTCAAGCATTTTGGGATTTGCAGAATACAAAATGTGCCCAATAGCGAAGATACAGTAAAAATACACAAACATGTCAGAAACAAGTGAAATCTCTGGACATAGGGTAAATGCTTCAAACGAGTGCCCAACAGGACATTCGCTTATACTATGCAGGGTTTCTGTACATTTCACCCATTTCTCTCATTCTGGGCTTTCCAGAATAGAAAATGTGCCCAAATAGCGAAGATTAAGTAAAAATACACAAATATGTCAGAAACAAGTAAAAATACTGGACATAGGGAGATGCTTCCAACTAGGGTGAAAGAGGACATATGTTGATAATATGCAGGGTTTCTGTAAATTTCACCCATTTCAAGCATTTTAGGATTGCAGAATAGAAAATGTGCCCAAATAGCGAAGATACAGTAAAAATACACAAAAATGTCAGAAACAAGTGAAATCTCTGGACATAGGGTGATGCTTCAAACGAGTACACAACAGGACATTCGCTTATAATATGCAGGGTTTCTGTACATTTTACCCATTTCTTTCATATTTGGCTTTTAAGGAAAAAAATGTTCCTTTTTTGCGAGGGTTCAGTAAAGTAACATAAGGTGTCCGAAAGAAGTGAAATCACTGGAAATAGGGTAAATGCTTCAAACGAGGGTAAAATACGACATTTGTTGATAATATGCAGTGCTTCTGTAAATTTCACCCATTTCTCTCATTCTGGGCTTTCCAGAATAGAAAATGTGCCCAAATAGCGAAGATTAAGTAAAAATACACAAAAATGTCAGAAACAAGTGAAATCTCTGGACATAGGGTAAATGCTTCAAACGAGTGCAAAACAGGACATTCGCTTATACTATGCAGGGTTTCTGTACATTTCACCCATTTCTCTCATTCTGGGCTTTCCAGAATAGAAAATGTGCCCAAATAGCGAAGATTAAGTAAAAATACACAAATATGTCAGAAACAAGTAAAAATACTGGACATAGGATAAATGCTTCCAACTAGGGTGAAAGAGGACATTTGTTTATAATATGCAGGGCTTCTGTAAATTTCACCCATTTCAAGCATTTTAGGATTGCAGAATAGAAAATGTGCCCAAATAGCGAAGATACAGTAAAAATACACAAAAATGTCAGAAACAAGTGAAATCTCTGGACATAGGGTAAATGCTTCAAATGAGTGCCCAACAGGACATTCGCTTATACTATGCAGGGTTTCTGTACATTTCACCCATTTCTCTCATTCTGGGCTTTCCAGAATAGAAAATGTGCCCAAATAGCGAAGATTAAGTAAAAATACACAAATATGTCAGAAACAAGTAAAAATACTGGACATAGGGAGATGCTTCCAACTAGGGTGAAAGAGGACATATGTTGATAATATGCAGGGTTTCTGTAAATTTCACCCATTTCAAGCATTTTAGGATTGCAGAATAGAAAATGTGCCCAAATAGCGAAGATACAGTAAAAATACACAAAAATGTCAGAAACAAGTGAAATCTCTGGACATAGGGTAATGCTTCAAACGAGTACACAACAGGACATTCGCTTATAATATGCAGGGTTTCTGTACATTTTACCCATTTCTTTCATATTTGGCTTTTAAGGAAAAAAATGTTCCTTTTTTGCGAGGGTTCAGTAAAGTAACATAAGGTGTCCGAAAGAAGTGAAATCACTGGAAATAGGGTAAATGCTTCAAACGAGGGTAAAATACGACATTTGTTGATAATATGCAGTGCTTCTGTAAATTTCACCCATTTCTCTCATTCTGGGCTTTCCAGAATAGAAAATGTGCCCAAATAGCGAAGATTAAGTAAAAATACACAAAAATGTCAGAAACAAGTGAAATCTCTGGACATAGGGTAAATGCTTCAAACGAGTGCAAAACAGGACATTCGCTTATACTATGCAGGGTTTCTGTACATTTCACCCATTTCTCTCATTCTGGGATTTCCAGAAAAGAAAATGTGCCCAAATAGCGAAGATTAAGTAAAAATACACAAATATGTCAGAAACAAGTAAAAATACTGGAAATAGGGTAAATGCTTCCAACTAGGGTGAAAGAGGACATATGTTGAGAATATGCAGGGTTTCTGTAAATTTCACCATTTCAAGCATTTTGGGATTTGCAGAATACAAAATGTGCCCAATAGCGAAGATACAGTAAAAATACACAAACATGTCAGAAACAAGTGAAATCTCTGGACATAGGGTAAATGCTTCAAACGAGTGCCCAACAGGACATTCGCTTATACTATGCAGGGTTTCTGTACATTTCACCAATTTCTCTCATTCTGGGCTTTCCAGAATAGAAAATGTGCCCAAATAGCGAAGATTAAGTAAAAATACACAAATATGTCAGAAACAAGTAAAAATACTGGACATAGGGAGATGCTTCCAACTAGGGTGAAAGAGGACATATGTTGATAATATGCAGGGTTTCTGTAAATTTTACCCATTTCAAGCATTTTGGGATTTCCAGAATAGAAAATGTGCCAAATAGCGAAGATACAGTAAAAATACACAAAAATGTCAGAAACAAGTAAAAATACTGGAAATGGGGTAGATGCTTCCAACTAGGGTGAAAGAGGACATATGTTGATAATATGCAGGGTTTCTGTAAATTTCACCCATTTCAAGCATTTTGGGATTTCCAGAATAGAAAATGTGCCAAATAGCGAAGATACAGTAAAAATATACAAAAATGTCAGAAACAAGTGAAATCTCTGGACATAGGGTAAATGCTTCAAACAGGTGCAAAACAGGACATTCGCTTATAATATGCAGGGTTTCTGTACATTTTACCCATTTCTCTCATATTTGGCTTTTAAGGAAAAAAATGTTCCTTTATTGCGAGGGTTCAGTCAAATAACACAAGCTGTCCGAAAGAAGTGAAATCACTGGAAGTAGGGTAAATGCTTCAAACGAGTCCAAAACAGGAGATTCGCTCATTATATGCCGGGTGTCTGTACATTTTACCCATTTCTCTCATTCTGGGCTTTCCAGAATAGAAAATGTGCCCAAATAGCGAAGATTAAGTAAAAATACACAAAAATGTCAGAAACAAGTAAAAATACTGGACATAGGGTAAATGCTTCCAACTAGGGTGAAAGAGGACATTTGTTTATAATATGCAGTGCTTCTGTAAATTTCACCCATTTCAAGCATTTTAGGATTGCAGAATAGAAAATGTGCCCAAATAGCGAAGATACAGTAAAAATACACAAAAATGTCAGAAACAAGTGAAATCTCTGGACATAGGGTAATGCTTCAAACGAGTGCAAAACAGGAGATTCGCTCATTATATGCAGGGTTTCTGTACATTTTACCCATTTCTCTCATATTTGGCTTTTAAGGAAAAAAATGTTCCTTTATGACGAGGGTTCAGTCAAATAACACAAGCTGTCCGAAAGAAGTGAAATCACTGGAAGTAGGGTAAATGCTTCAAACGAATGCAAAACAGGAGATTCGCTCATTATATGCAGGGTTTCTGTACATTTTACCCATTTCTCTCATTCTGGGCTTTCCAGAATAGAAAATGTGCCCAAATAGCGAAGATTAAGTAAAAATACACAAATATGTCAGAAACAAGTAAAAATACTGGACATAGGGTAAATGCTTCCAACTAGGGTGAAAGAGGACATTTGTTTATAATATGCAGGGCTTCTGTAAATTTCACCCATTTCAAGCATTTTAGGATTGCACAATAGAAAATGTGCCCAAATAGCGAAGATTAAGTAAAAATACACAAAAATGTCAGAAACAAGTGAAATCTCTGGACATAGGGTAAATGCTTCAAACGAGTGCAAAACAGGACATTCGGTTATAATATGCAGGGTTTCTGTACATTTTACCCATTTCTCTCATATTTGGAATTTAAGGAAAAAAATGTTCCTTTTTTGCGAGGGTTCAGTAAAGTAACATAAGGTGTCCGAAAGAAGTGAAATCACTGGAAATAGGGTAAATGCTTCAAACGAGGGTAAAATACGACATTTGTTGATAATATGCAGTGCTTCTGTAAATTTCACCCATTTCTCTCATTCTGGGCTTTCCAGAATAGAAAATGTGCCCAAATAGCGAAGATTAAGTAAAAATAAACAAAAATGTCAGAAACAAGTAAAAATACTGGACATAGGGTAAATGCTTCCAACTAGGGTGAAAGAGGACATTTGTTTATAATATGCAGGGCTTCTGTAAATTTCACCCATTTCAAGCATTTTAGGATTGCAGAATAGAAAATGTGCCCAAATAGCGAAGATTAAGTAAAAATACACAAAAATGTCAGAAACAAGTGAAATCTCTGGACATAGGGTAAATGCTTCAAACGAGTGCAAAACAGGACATTCGGTTATAATATGCAGGGTTTCTGTACATTTTACCCATTTCTCTCATATTTGGAATTTAAGGAAAAAAATGTTCCTTTATTACGAGGGTTCAGTCAAATAACACAAGCTGTCCGAAAGAAGTGAAATCACTGGAAGTAGGGTAAATGCTTCAAACGAATGCAAAACAGGAGATTCGCTCATTATATGCCGGGTTTCTGTACATTTTACCCATTTCTCTCATTCTGGGCTTTCCAGAATAGAAAATGTGCCCAAATAGCGAAGATTAAGTAAAAATACACAAATATGTCAGAAACAAGTAAAAATACTGGACATAGGGTAAATGCTTCCAACTAGGGTGAAAGAGGACATTTGTGTATAATATGCAGGGCTTCTGTAAATTTCACCCATTTCAAGCATTTTAGGATTGCAGAATAGAAAATGTGCCCAAATAGCGAAGATACAGTAAAAATACACAAAAATGTCAGAAACAAGTGAAATCTCTGGACATAGGGTAAATGCTTCAAACGAGTGCAAAACAGGACATTCGGTTATAATATGCAGGGTTTCTGTACATTTTACCCATTTCTCTCATATTTGGAATTTAAGGAAAAAAATGTTCCTTTATTACGAGGGTTCAGTCAAATAACACAAGCTGTCCGAAAGAAGTGAAATCACTGGAAGTAGGGTAAATGCTTCAAACGAATGCAAAACAGGAGATTCGCTCATTATATGCCGGGTTTCTGTACATTTTACCCATTTCTCTCATTCTGGGCTTTCCAGAATAGAAAATGTGCCCAAATAGCGAAGATTAAGTAAAAATACACAAATATGTCAGAAACAAGTAAAAATACTGGACATAGGGTAAATGCTTCCAACTAGGGTGAAAGAGGACATTTGTTTATAATATGCAGGGCTTCTGTAAATTTCACCCATTTCAAGCATTTTAGGATTGCAGAATAGAAAATGTGCCCAAATAGCGAAGATACAGTAAAAATACACAAAAATGTCAGAAACAAGTGAAATCTCTGGACATAGGGTAAATGCTTCAAACGAGTGCAAAACAGGACATTCGCTTATAATATGCAGGGTTTCTGTACATTTTACCCATTTCTCTCATATTTGGCTTTTAAGGAAAAAAATGTTCCTTTATTACGAGGGTTCAGTCAAATAACACAAGCTGTCCGAAAGAAGTGAAATCACTGGAAGTAGGGTAAATGCTTCAAACGAATGCAAAACAGGAGATTCGCTCATTATATGCAGGGTTTCTGTACATTTTACCCATTTCTCTCATTCTGGGCTTTCCAGAATAGAAAATGTGCCCAAATAGCGAAGATTAAGTAAAAATACACAAATATGTCAGAAACAAGTAAAAATACTGGACATAGGGTAAATGCTTCCAACTAGGGTGAAAGAGGACATTTGTTTATAATATGCAGGGCTTCTGTAAATTTCACCCATTTCAAGCATTTTAGGATTGCAGAATAGAAAATGTGCCCAAATAGCGAAGATACAGTAAAAATACACAAAAATGTCAGAAACAAGTGAAATCTCTGGACATAGGGTAATGCTTCAAACGAGTACACAACAGGACATTCGCTTATAATATGCAGGGTTTCTGTACATTTTACCCATTTCTCTCATATTTGGCTTTTAAGGAAAAAAATGTTCCTTTATTGCGAGTGTTCAGTGAAATAACACAAGCTGTCCGAAAGAAGTGAAATCACTGGAAGTAGGGTAAATGCTTCAAACGAATGCAAAACAGGAGATTCGCTCAGTATATGCAGGGTTTCTGTACATTTTACCCATTTCTCTCATTCTGGGCTTTCCAGAATAGAAAATGTGCCCAAATAGCGAAGATTAAGTAAAAATACACAAATATGTCAGAAACAAGTAAAAATACTGGACATAGGGTAAATGCTTCCAACTAGGGTGAAAGAGGACATTTGTTTATAATATGCAGGGCTTCTGTAAATTTCACCCATTTCAAGCATTTTAGGATTGCAGAATAGAAAATGTGCCCAAATAGCGAAGATACAGTAAAAATACACAAAAATGTCAGAAACAAGTGAAATCTCTGGACATAGGGTAATGCTTCAAACGAGTACACAACAGGACATTCGCTTATAATATGCAGGGTTTCTGTACATTTTACCCATTTCTTTCATATTTGGCCTTTAAGGAAAAAAATGTTCCTTTTTTGCGAGGGTTCAGTAAAGTAACATAAGGTGTCCGAAAGAAGTGAAATCACTGGAAATAGGGTAAATGCTTCAAACGAGGGTAAAATACGACATTTGTTGATAATATGCAGTGCTTCTGTAAATTTCACCCATTTCTCTCATTCTGGGCTTTCCAGAATAGAAAATGTGCCCAAATAGCGAAGATTAAGTAAAAATACACAAAAATGTCAGAAACAAGTGAAATCTCTGGACATAGGGTAAATGCTTCAAACGAGTGCAAAACAGGACATTCGCTTATACTATGCAGGGTTTCTGTACATTTCACCCATTTCTCTCATTCTGGGATTTCCAGAAAAGAAAATGTGCCCAAATAGCGAAGATTAAGTAAAAATACACAAATATGTCAGAAACAAGTAAAAATACTGGAAATAGGGTAAATGCTTCCAACTAGGGTGAAAGAGGACATATGTTGAGAATATGCAGGGTTTCTGTAAATTTCACCATTTCAAGCATTTTGGGATTTGCAGAATACAAAATGTGCCCAATAGCGAAGATACAGTAAAAATATACAAAAATGTCAGAAACAAGTGAAATCTCTGGACATAGGGTAAATGCTTCAAACAGGTGCAAAACAGGACATTCGCTTATAATATGCAGGGTTTCTGTACATTTTACCCATTTCTCTCATATTTGGCTTTTAAGGAAAAAAATGTTCCTTTATTGCGAGGGTTCAGTCAAATAACACAAGCTGTCCGAAAGAAGTGAAATCACTGGAAGTAGGGTAAATGCTTCAAACGAGTCCAAAACAGGAGATTCGCTCATTATATGCCGGGTTTCTGTACATTTTACCCATTTCTCTCATTCTGGGCTTTCCAGAATAGAAAATGTGCCCAAATAGCGAAGATTAAGTAAAAATACACAAATATGTCAGAAACAAGTAAAAATACTGGACATAGGGTAAATGCTTCCAACTAGGGTGAAAGAGGACATTTGTTTATAATATGCAGGGCTTCTGTAAATTTCACCCATTTCAAGCATTTTAGGATTGCAGAATAGAAAATGTGCCCAAATAGCGAAGATACAGTAAAAATACACAAAAATGTCAGAAACAAGTGAAATCTCTGGACATAGGGTAATGCTTCAAACGAGTACACAACAGGACATTCGCTTATAATATGCAGGGTTTCTGTACATTTTACCCATTTCTTTCATATTTGGCTTTTAAGGAAAATAATGTTCCTTTTTTGCGAGGGTTCAGTAAAGTAACATAAGGTGTCCGAAAGAAGTGAAATCACTGGAAATAGGGTAAATGCTTCAAACGAGGGTAAAATACGACATTTGTTGATAATATGCAGTGCTTCTGTAAATTTCACCCATTTCTCTCATTCTGGGCTTTCCAGAATAGAAAATGTGCCCAAATAGCGAAGATTAAGTAAAAATACACAAAAATGTCAGAAACAAGTGAAATCTCTGGACATAGGGTAAATGCTTCAAACGAGTGCAAAACAGGACATTCGCTTATACTATGCAGGGTTTCTGTACATTTCACCCATTTCTCTCATTCTGGGATTTCCAGAAAAGAAAATGTGCCCAAATAGCGAAGATTAAGTAAAAATACACAAATATGTCAGAAACAAGTAAAAATACTGGAAATAGGGTAAATGCTTCCAACTAGGGTGAAAGAGGACATATGTTGAGAATATGCAGGGTTTCTGTAAATTTCACCATTTCAAGCATTTTGGGATTTGCAGAATACAAAATGTGCCCAATAGCGAAGATACAGTAAAAATATACAAAAATGTCAGAAACAAGTGAAATCTCTGGACATAGGGTAAATGCTTCAAACAGGTGCAAAACAGGACATTCGCTTATAATATGCAGGGTTTCTGTACATTTTACCCATTTCTCTCATATTTGGCTTTTAAGGAAAAAAATGTTCCTTTATTGCGAGGGTTCAGTCAAATAACACAAGCTGTCCGAAAGAAGTGAAATCACTGGAAGTAGGGTAAATGCTTCAAACGAGTCCAAAACAGGAGATTCGCTCATTATATGCCGGGTTTCTGTACATTTTACCCATTTCTCTCATTCTGGGCTTTCCAGAATAGAAAATGTGCCCAAATAGCGAAGATTAAGTAAAAATACACAAATATGTCAGAAACAAGTAAAAATACTGGACATAGGGTAAATGCTTCCAACTAGGGTGAAAGAGGACATTTGTTTATAATATGCAGGGCTTCTGTAAATTTCACCCATTTCAAGCATTTTAGGATTGCAGAATAGAAAATGTGCCCAAATAGCGAAGATACAGTAAAAATACACAAAAATGTCAGAAACAAGTGAAATCTCTGGACATAGGGTAATGCTTCAAACGAGTACACAACAGGACATTCGCTTATAATATGCAGGGTTTCTGTACATTTTACCCATTTCTTTCATATTTGGCTTTTAAGGAAAAAAATGTTCCTTTTTTGCGAGGGTTCAGTAAAGTAACATAAGGTGTCCGAAAGAAGTGAAATCACTGGAAATAGGGTAAATGCTTCAAACGAGGGTAAAATACGACATTTGTTGATAATATGCAGTGCTTCTGTAAATTTCACCCATTTCTCTCATTCTGGGCTTTCCAGAATAGAAAATGTGCCCAAATAGCGAAGATTAAGTAAAAATACACAAAAATGTCAGAAACAAGTGAAATCTCTGGACATAGGGTAAATGCTTCAAACGAGTGCAAAACAGGACATTCGCTTATACTATGCAGGGTTTCTGTACATTTCACCCATTTCTCTCATTCTGGGATTTCCAGAAAAGAAAATGTGCCCAAATAGCGAAGATTAAGTAAAAATACACAAATATGTCAGAAACAAGTAAAAATACTGGAAATAGGGTAAATGCTTCCAACTAGGGTGAAAGAGGACATATGTTGAGAATATGCAGGGTTTCTGTAAATTTCACCATTTCAAGCATTTTGGGATTTGCAGAATACAAAATGTGCCCAATAGCGAAGATACAGTAAAAATATACAAAAATGTCAGAAACAAGTGAAATCTCTGGACATAGGGTAAATGCTTCAAACAGGTGCAAAACAGGACATTCGCTTATAATATGCAGGGTTTCTGTACATTTTACCCATTTCTCTCATATTTGGCTTTTAAGGAAAAAAATGTTCCTTTATTGCGAGGGTTCAGTCAAATAACACAAGCTGTCCGAAAGAAGTGAAATCACTGGAAGTAGGGTAAATGCTTCAAACGAGTCCAAAACAGGAGATTCGCTCATTATATGCCGGGTTTCTGTACATTTTACCCATTTCTCTCATTCTGGGCTTTCCAGAATAGAAAATGTGCCCAAATAGCGAAGATTAAGTAAAAATACACAAATATGTCAGAAACAAGTAAAAATACTGGACATAGGGTAAATGCTTCCAACTAGGGTGAAAGAGGACATTTGTTTATAATATGCAGGGCTTCTGTAAATTTCACCCATTTCAAGCATTTTAGGATTGCAGAATAGAAAATGTGCCCAAATAGCGAAGATACAGTAAAAATACACAAAAATGTCAGAAACAAGTGAAATCTCTGGACATAGGGTAATGCTTCAAACGAGTACACAACAGGACATTCGCTTATAATATGCAGGGTTTCTGTACATTTTACCCATTTCTTTCATATTTGGCTTTTAAGGAAAAAAATGTTCCTTTTTTGCGAGGGTTCAGTAAAGTAACATAAGGTGTCCGAAAGAAGTGAAATCACTGGAAATAGGGTAAATGCTTCAAACGAGGGTAAAATACGACATTTGTTGATAATATGCAGTGCTTCTGTAAATTTCACCCATTTCTCTCATTCTGGGCTTTCCAGAATAGAAAATGTGCCCAAATAGCGAAGATTAAGTAAAAATACACAAAAATGTCAGAAACAAGTGAAATCTCTGGACATAGGGTAAATGCTTCAAACGAGTGCAAAACAGGACATTCGCTTATACTATGCAGGGGTTCTGTACATTTCACCCATTTCTCTCATTCTGGGATTTCCAGAAAAGAAAATGTGCCCAAATAGCGAAGATTAAGTAAAAATACACAAATATGTCAGAAACAAGTAAAAATACTGGAAATAGGGTAAATGCTTCCAACTAGGGTGAAAGAGGACATATGTTGAGAATATGCAGGGTTTCTGTAAATTTCACCATTTCAAGCATTTTGGGATTTGCAGAATACAAAATGTGCCCAATAGCGAAGATACAGTAAAAATATACAAAAATGTCAGAAACAAGTGAAATCTCTGGACATAGGGTAAATGCTTCAAACAGGTGCAAAACAGGACATTCGCTTATAATATGCAGGGTTTCTGTACATTTTACCCATTTCTCTCATATTTGGCTTTTAAGGAAAAAAATGTTCCTTTATTGCGAGGGTTCAGTCAAATAACACAAGCTGTCCGAAAGAAGTGAAATCACTGGAAGTAGGGTAAATGCTTCAAACGAGTCCAAAACAGGAGATTCGCTCAGTATATGCAGGGTTTCTGTACATTTTACCCATTTCTCTCATTCTGGGCTTTCCAGAATAGAAAATGTGCCCAAATAGCGAAGATTAAGTAAAAATACACAAATATGTCAGAAACAAGTAAAAATACTGGACATAGGGTAAATGCTTCCAACTAGGGTGAAAGAGGACATTTGTTTATAATATGCAGGGCTTCTGTAAATTTCACCCATTTCAAGCATTTTAGGATTGCAGAATAGAAAATGTGCCCAAATAGCGAAGATACAGTAAAAATACACAAAAATGTCAGAAACAAGTGAAATCTCTGGACATAGGGTAATGCTTCAAACGAGTACACAACAGGACATTCACTTATAATATGCAGGGTTTCTGTACATTTTACCCATTTCTTTCATATTTGGCTTTTAAGGAAAAAAATGTTCCTTTTTTGCGAGGGTTCAGTAAAGTAACATAAGGTGTCCGAAAGAAGTGAAATCACTGGAAATAGGGTAAATGCTTCAAACGAGGGTAAAATACGACATTTGTTGATAATATGCAGTGCTTCTGTAAATTTCACCCATTTCTCTCATTCTGGGCTTTCCAGAATAGAAAATGTGCCCAAATAGCGAAGATTAAGTAAAAATACACAAAAATGTCAGAAACAAGTGAAATCTCTGGACATAGGGTAAATGCTTCAAACGAGTGCAAAACAGGACATTCGCTTATACTATGCAGGGTTTCTGTACATTTCACCCATTTCTCTCATTCTGGGATTTCCAGAAAAGAAAATGTGCCCAAATAGCGAAGATTAAGTAAAAATACACAAATATGTCAGAAACAAGTAAAAATACTGGAAATAGGGTAAATGCTTCCAACTAGGGTGAAAGAGGACATATGTTGAGAATATGCAGGGTTTCTGTAAATTTCACCATTTCAAGCATTTTGGGATTTGCAGAATACAAAATGTGCCCAATAGCGAAGATACAGTAAAAATACACAAACATGTCAGAAACAAGTGAAATCTCTGGACATAGGGTAAATGCTTCAAACGAGTGCCCAACAGGACATTCGGTTATACTATGCAGGGTTTCTGTACATTTCACCCATTTCTCTCATTCTGGGCTTTCCAGAATAGAAAATGTGCCCAAATAGCGAAGATTAAGTAAAAATACACAAATATGTCAGAAACAAGTAAAAATACTGGACATAGGGAGATGCTTCCAACTAGGGTGAAAGAGGACATATGTTGATAATATGCAGGGTTTCTGTAAATTTTACCCATTTCAAGCATTTTGGGATTTCCAGAATAGAAAATGTGCCAAATAGCGAAGATACAGTAAAAATACACAAAAATGTCAGAAACAAGTAAAAATACTGGAAATAGGGTAGATGCTTCCAACTAGGGTGAAAGAGGACATATGTTGATAATATGCAGGGCTTCTGTAAATTTCACCCATTTCAAGCATTTTGGGATTTCCAGAATAGAAAATGTGCCAAATAGCGAAGATACAGTAAAAATATACAAAAATGTCAGAAACAAGTGAAATCTCTGGACATAGGGTAAATGCTTCAAACAGGTGCAAAACAGGACATTCGCTTATAATATGCAGGGTTTCTGTACATTTTACCCATTTCTCTCATATTTGGCTTTTAAGGAAAAAAATGTTCCTTTATTGCGAGGGTTCAGTCAAATAACACAAGCTGTCCGAAAGAAGTGAAATCACTGGAAGTAGGGTAAATGCTTCAAACGAGTCCAAAACAGGAGATTCGCTCATTATATGCCGGGTTTCTGTACATTTTACCCATTTCTCTCATTCTGGGCTTTCCAGAATAGAAAATGTGCCCAAATAGCGAAGATTAAGTAAAAATACACAAATATGTCAGAAACAAGTAAAAATACTGGACATAGGGTAAATGCTTCCAACTAGGGTGAAAGAGGACATTTGTTTATAATATGCAGGGCTTCTGTAAATTTCACCCATTTCAAGCATTTTAGGATTGCAGAATAGAAAATGTGCCCAAATAGCGAAGATACAGTAAAAATACACAAAAATGTCAGAAACAAGTGAAATCTCTGGACATAGGGTAATGCTTCAAACGAGTACACAACAGGACATTCGCTTATAATATGCAGGGTTTCTGTACATTTTACCCATTTCTTTCATATTTGGCTTTTAAGGAAAAAAATGTTCCTTTTTTGCGAGGGTTCAGTAAAGTAACATAAGGTGTCCGAAAGAAGTGAAATCACTGGAAATAGGGTAAATGCTTCAAACGAGGGTAAAATACGACATTTGTTGATAATATGCAGTGCTTCTGTAAATTTCACCCATTTCTCTCATTCTGGGCTTTCCAGAATAGAAAATGTGCCCAAATAGCGAAGATTAAGTAAAAATACAAAAAAATGTCAGAAACAAGTGAAATCTCTGGACATAGGGTAAATGCTTCAAACGAGTGCAAAACAGGACATTCGCTTATACTATGCAGGGTTTCTGTACATTTCACCCATTTCTCTCATTCTGGGATTTCCAGAAAAGAAAATGTGCCCAAATAGCGAAGATTAAGTAAAAATACACAAATATGTCAGAAACAAGTAAAAATACTGGAAATAGGGTAAATGCTTCCAACTAGGGTGAAAGAGGACATATGTTGAGAATATGCAGGGTTTCTGTAAATTTCACCATTTCAAGCATTTTGGGATTTGCAGAATACAAAATGTGCCCAATAGCGAAGATACAGTAAAAATACACAAACATGTCAGAAACAAGTGAAATCTCTGGACATAGGGTAAATGCTTCAAACGAGTGCCCAACAGGACATTCGCTTATACTATGCAGGGTTTCTGTACATTTCACCCATTTCTCTCATTCTGGGCTTTCCAGAATAGAAAATGTGCCCAAATAGCGAAGATTAAGTAAAAATACACAAATATGTCAGAAACAAGTAAAAATACTGGACATAGGGAGATGCTTCCAACTAGGGTGAAAGAGGACATATGTTGATAATATGCAGGGTTTCTGTAAATTTTACCCATTTCAAGCATTTTGGGATTTCCAGAATAGAAAATGTGCCAAATAGCGAAGATACAGTAAAAATACACAAAAATGTCAGAAACAAGTAAAAATACTGGAAATAGGGTAGATGCTTCCAACTAGGGTGAAAGAGGACATATGTTGATAATATGCAGGGCTTCTGTAAATTTCACCCATTTCAAGCATTTTGGGATTTCCAGAATAGAAAATGTGCCAAATAGCGAAGATACAGTAAAAATATACAAAAATGTCAGAAACAAGTGAAATCTCTGGACATAGGGTAAATGCTTCAAACAGGTGCAAAACAGGACATTCGCTTATAATATGCAGGGTTTCTGTACATTTTACCCATTTCTCTCATATTTGGCTTTTAAGGAAAAAATGTTCCTTTATTGCGAGGGTTCAGTCAAATAACACAAGCTGTCCGAAAGAAGTGAAATCACTGGAAGTAGGGTAAATGCTTCAAACGAGTCCAAAACAGGAGATTCGCTCATTATATGCCGGGTTTCTGTACATTTTACCCATTTCTCTCATTCTGGGCTTTCCAGAATAGAAAATGTGCCCAAATAGCGAAGATTAAGTAAAAATACACAAATATGTCAGAAACAAGTAAAAATACTGGACATAGGGTAAATGCTTCCAACTAGGGTGAAAGAGGACATTTGTTTATAATATGCAGGGCTTCTGTAAATTTCACCCATTTCAAGCATTTTAGGATTGCAGAATAGAAAATGTGCCCAAATAGCGAAGATACAGTAAAAATACACAAAAATGTCAGAAACAAGTGAAATCTCTGGACATAGGGTAATGCTTCAAACGAGTACACAACAGGACATTCGCTTATAATATGCAGGGTTTCTGTACATTTTACCCATTTCTTTCATATTTGGCTTTTAAGGAAAAAAATGTTCCTTTTTTGCGAGGGTTCAGTAAAGTAACATAAGGTGTCCGAAAGAAGTGAAATCACTGGAAATAGGGTAAATGCTTCAAACGAGGGTAAAATACGACATTTGTTGATAATATGCAGTGCTTCTGTAAATTTCACCCATTTCTCTCATTCTGGGCTTTCCAGAATAGAAAATGTGCCCAAATAGCGAAGATTAAGTAAAAATACACAAAAATGTCAGAAACAAGTGAAATCTCTGGACATAGGGTAAATGCTTCAAACGAGTGCAAAACAGGACATTCGCTTATACTATGCAGGGTTTCTGTACATTTCACCCATTTCTCTCATTCTGGGATTTCCAGAAAAGAAAATGTGCCCAAATAGCGAAGATTAAGTAAAAATACACAAATATGTCAGAAACAAGTAAAAATACTGGAAATAGGGTAAATGCTTCCAACTAGGGTGAAAGAGGACATATGTTGAGAATATGCAGGGTTTCTGTAAATTTCACCATTTCAAGCATTTTGGGATTTGCAGAATACAAAATGTGCCAAATAGCGAAGATACAGTAAAAATACACAAACATGTCAGAAACAAGTGAAATCTCTGGACATAGGGTAAATGCTTCAAACGAGTGCCCAACAGGACATTCGCTTATACTATGCAGGGTTTCTGTACATTTCACCCATTTCTCTCATTCTGGGCTTTCCAGAATAGAAAATGTGCCCAAATAGCGAAGATTAAGTAAAAATACACAAATATGTCAGAAACAAGTAAAAATACTGGACATAGGGAGATGCTTCCAACTAGGGTGAAAGAGGACATATGTTGATAATATGCAGGGTTTCTGTAAATTTTACCCATTTCAAGCATTTTGGGATTTCCAGAATAGAAAATGTGCCAAATAGCGAAGATACAGTAAAAATACACAAAAATGTCAGAAACAAGTAAAAATACTGGAAATGGGGTAGATGCTTCCAACTAGGGTGAAAGAGGACATATGTTGATAATATGCAGGGTTTCTGTAAATTTCACCCATTTCAAGCATTTTGGGATTTCCAGAATAGAAAATGTGCCAAATAGCGAAGATACAGTAAAAATATACAAAAATGTCAGAAACAAGTGAAATCTCTGGACATAGGGTAAATGCTTCAAACGAGTGCAAAACAGGACATTCGCTTATAATATGCAGGGTTTCTGTACATTTTACCCATTTCTCTCATATTTGGCTTTTAAGGAAAAAAATGTTCCTTTATTACGAGGGTTCAGTCAAATAACACAAGCTGTCCGAAAGAAGTGAAATCACTGGAAGTAGGGTAAATGCTTCAAACGAATGCAAAACAGGAGATTCGCTCATTATATGCCGGGTTTCTGTACATTTTACCCATTTCTCTCATTCTGGGCTTTCCAGAATAGAAAATGTGCCCAAATAGCGAAGATTAAGTAAAAATACACAAATATGTCAGAAACAAGTAAAAATACTGGACATAGGGTAAATGCTTCCAACTAGGGTGAAAGAGGACATTTGTTTATAATATGCAGGGCTTCTGTAAATTTCACCCATTTCAAGCATTTTAGGATTGCAGAATAGAAAATGTGCCCAAATAGCGAAGATACAGTAAAAATACACAAAAATGTCAGAAACAAGTGAAATCTCTGGACATAGAGTAATGCTTCAAACGAGTACACAACAGGACATTCGCTTATAATATGCAGGGTTTCTGTACATTTTACCCATTTCTCTCATATTTGGCTTTTAAGGAAAAAAATGTTCCTTTATTGCGAGGGTTCAGTGAAATAACACAAGCTGTCCGAAAGAAGTGAAATCACTGGAAGTAGGGTAAATGCTTCAAACGAGTCCAAAACAGGAGATTCGCTCATTATATGCCGGGTTTCTGTACATTTTACCCATTTCTCTCATTCTGGGCTTTCCAGAATAGAAAATGTGCCCAAATAGCGAAGATTAAGTAAAAATACACAAATATGTCAGAAACAAGTAAAAATACTGGACATAGGGTAAATGCTTCCAACTAGGGTGAAAGAGGACATTTGTTTATAATATGCAGGGCTTCTGTAAATTTCACCCATTTCAAGCATTTTAGGATTGCAGAATAGAAAATGTGCCCAAATAGCGAAGATACAGTAAAAATACACAAAAATGTCAGAAACAAGTGAAATCTCTGGACATAGGGTAATGCTTCAAACGAGTGCAAAACAGGAGATTCGCTCATTATATGCAGGGTTTCTGTACATTTTACCCATTTCTCTCATATTTGGCTTTTAAGGAAAAAAATGTTCCTTTATGACGAGGGTTCAGTCAAATAACACAAGCTGTCCGAAAGAAGTGAAATCACTGGAAATAGGGTAAATGCTTCAAACGATGGTAAAATACGACATTTGTTGATAATATGCAGTGCTTCTGTAAATTTCACCCATTTCTCTCATTCTGGGCTTTCCAGAATAGAAAATGTGCCCAAATAGCGAAGATTAAGTAAAAATACACAAATATGTCAGAAACAAGTAAAAATACTGGACATAGGGTAAATGCTTCCAACTAGGGTGAAAGAGGACATTTGTTTATAATATGCAGGGCTTCTGTAAATTTCACCCATTTCAAGCATTTTAGGATTGCAGAATAGAAAATGTGCCCAAATAGCGAAGATACAGTAAAAATACACAAAAATGTCCGAAAGAAGTGAAATCTCTGGACATAGGGTAAATGCTTCAAACGAATGCAAAACAGGAGATTCGCTCATTATATGCAGGGTTTCTGTACATTTTACCCATTTCTCTCATTCTGGGCTTTCCAGAATAGAAAATGTGCCCAAATAGCGAAGATTAAGTAAAAATACACAAATATGTCAGAAACAAGTAAAAATACTGGACGTAGGGTAAATGCTTCCAACTAGGGTGAAAGAGGACATTTGTTTATAATATGCAGGGCTTCTGTAAATTTCACCCATTTCAAGCATTTTAGGATTGCAGAATAGAAAATGTGCCCAAATAGCGAAGATACAGTAAAAATACACAAAAATGTCAGAAACAAGTGAAATCTCTGGACATAGGGTAATGCTTCAAACGAGTACACAACAGGACATTCGCTTATAATATGCAGGGTTTCTGTACATTTTACCCATTTCTTTCATATTTGGCTTTTAAGGAAAAAAATGTTCCTTTTTTGCGAGGGTTCAGTAAAGTAACATAAGGTGTCCGAAAGAAGTGAAATCACTGGAAATAGGGTAAATGCTTCAAACGAGGGTAAAATACGACATTTGTTGATAATATGCAGTGCTTCTGTAAATTTCACCCATTTCTCTCATTCTGGGCTTTCCAGAATAGAAAATGTGCCCAAATAGCGAAGATTAAGTAAAAATACACAAAAATGTCAGAAACAAGTAAAAATTCTGGACATAGGGTAAATGCTTCCAACTAGGGTGAAAGTGGACATTTGTTTATAATATGCAGGGCTTCTGTAAATTTCACCCATTTCAAGCATTTTAGGATTGCAGAATAGAAAATGTGCCCAAATAGCGAAGATTAAGTAAAAATACACAAAAATGTCAGAAACAAGTGAAATCTCTGGACATAGGGTAAATGCTTCCAACTAGGGTGAAAGAGGACATTTGTTTATAATATGCAGGGTTTCTGTACATTTCACCCATTTCTCTCATTCTGGGATTTCCAGAAAAGAAAATGTGCCCAAATAGCGAAGATTAAGTAAAAATACACAAATATGTCAGAAACAAGTAAAAATACTGGAAATAGGGTAAATGCTTCCAACTAGGGTGAAAGAGGACATATGTTGAGAATATGCAGGGTTTCTGTAAATTTCACCATTTCAAGCATTTTGGGATTTGCAGAATACAAAATGTGCCCAATAGCGAAGATACAGTAAAAATACACAAACATGTCAGAAACAAGTGAAATCTCTGACATAGGGTAAATGCTTCAAACAGGTGCAAAACAGGACCTTCGCTTATAATATGCAGGGTTTCTGTACATTTTACCCATTTCTCTCATATTTGGCTTTTAAGGAAAAAAATGTTCCTTTATGACGAGGGTTCAGTCAAATAACACAAGCTGTCCGAAAGAAGTGAAATCACTGGAGGTAGGGTAAATGCTTCAAACGAAAGCAAAACAGGAGATTCGCTCATTATATGCCGGGTTTCTGTACATTTTACCCATTTCTCTCATTCTGGGCTTTCCAGAATAGAAAATGTGCCCAAATAGCGAAGATTAAGTAAAAATACACAAATATGTCAGAAACAAGTAAAAATACTGGACATAGGGTAAATGCTTCCAACTAGGGTGAAAGAGGACATTTGTTTATAATATGCAGGGCTTCTGTAAATTTCACCCATTTCAAGCATTTTAGGATTGCAGAATAGAAAATGTGCCCAAATAGCGAAGATACAGTAAAAATACACAAAAATGTCAGAAACAAGTGAAATCTCTGGACATAGGGTAATGCTTCAAACGAGTACACAACAGGACATTCGCTTATAATATGCAGGGTTTCTGTACATTTTACCCATTTCTTTCATATTTGGCTTTTAAGGAAAAAAATGTTCCTTTTTTGCGAGGGTTCAGTAAAGTAACATAAGGTGTCCGAAAGAAGTGAAATCACTGGAAATAGGGTAAATGCTTCAAACGAGGGTAAAATACGACATTTGTGGATAATATGCAGTGCTTCTGTAAATTTCACCCATTTCTCTCATTCTGGGCTTTCCAGAATAGAAAATGTGCCCAAATAGCGAAGATTAAGTAAAAATACACAAATATGTCAGAAACAAGTAAAAATACTGGACATAGGGAGATGCTTCCAACTAGGGTGAAAGAGGACATATGTTGATAATATGCAGGGTTTCTGTAAATTTTACCCATTTCAAGCATTTTGGGATTTCCAGAATAGAAAATGTGCCAAATAGCGAAGATACCGTAAAAATACACAAAAATGTCAGAAACAAGTAAAAATACTGGAAATAGGGTAGATGCTTCCAACTAGGGTGAAAGAGGACATATGTTGATAATATGCAGGGCTTCTGTAAATTTCACCCATTTCAAGCATTTTGGGATTTCCAGAATAGAAAATGTGCCAAATAGCGAAGATACAGTAAAAATATACAAAAATGTCAGAAACAAGTGAATTCTCTGGACATAGGGTAAATGCTTCAAACAGGTGCAAAACAGGACATTCGCTTATAATATGCAGGGTTTCTGTACATTTTACCCATTTCTCTCATATTTGGCTTTTAAGGAAAAAAATGTTCCTTTTTTGCGAGGGTTCAGTAAAGTAACATAAGGTGTCCGAAAGAAGTGAAATCACTGGAAATAGGGTAAATGCTTCAAACGAGGGTAAAATACGACATTTGTTGATAATATGCAGTGCTTCTGTAAATTTCACCCATTTCTCTCATTCTGGGCTTTCCAGAATAGAAAATGTGCCCAAATAGCGAAGATTAAGTAAAAATACACAAATATGTCAGAAACAAGTAAAAATACTGGACATAGGGAGCTGCTTCCAACTAGGGTGAAAGAGGACATATGTTGATAATATGCAGGGTTTCTGTAAATTTTACCCATTTCAAGCATTTTGGGATTTCCAGAATAGAAAATGTGCCAAATAGCGAAGATACAGTAAAAATACACAAAAATGTCAGAAACAAGTAAAAATACTGGAAATAGGGTAGATGCTTCCAACTAGGGTGAAAGAGGACATATGTTGATAATATGCAGGGCTTCTGTAAATTTCACCCATTTCAAGCATTTTGGGATTTCCAGAATAGAAAATGTGCCAAATAGCGAAGATACAGTAAAAATATACAAAAATGTCAGAAACAAGTGAAATCTCTGGACATAGGGTAAATGCTTCAAACAGGTGGAAAACAGGACATTCGCTTATAATATGCAGGGTTTCTGTACATTTTACCCATTTCTCTCATATTTGGCTTTTAAGGAAAAAAATGTTCCTTTATTACGAGGGTTCAGTCAAATAACACAAGCTGTCCGAAAGAAGTGAAATCACTGGAAGTAGGGTAAATGCTTCAAACGAATGCAAAACAGGAGATTCGCTCATTATATGCCGGGTTTCTGTACATTTTACCCATTTCTCTCATTCTGGGCTTTCCAGAATAGAAAATGTGCCCAAATAGCGAAGATTAAGTAAAAATACACAAATATGTCAGAAACAAGTAAAAATACTGGACATAGGGTAAATGCTTCCAACTAGGGTGAAAGAGGACATTTGTTTATAATATGCAGGGCTTCTGTAAATTTCACCCATTTCAAGCATTTTAGGATTGCAGAATAGAAAATGTGCCCAAATAGCGAAGATACAGTAAAAATACACAAAAATGTCAGAAACAAGTGAAATCTCTGGACATAGAGTAATGCTTCAAACGAGTACACAACAGGACATTTGCTTATAATATGCAGGGTTTCTGTACATTTTACCCATTTCTCTCATATTTGGCTTTTAAGGAAAAAAATGTTCCTTTATTGCGAGGGTTCAGTGAAATAACACAAGCTGTCCGAAAGAAGTGAAATCACTGGAAGTAGGGTAAATGCTTCAAACGAGTCCAAAACAGGAGATTCGCTCATTATATGCACGGTTTCTGTACATTTTACCCATTTCTCTCATTCTGGGCTTTCCAGAATAGAAAATGTGCCCAAATAGCGAAGATTAAGTAAAAATACACAAATATGTCAGAAACAAGTAAAAATACTGGACATAGGGTAAATGCTTCCAACTAGGGTGAAAGAGCACATTTGTTTATAATATGCAGGGCTTCTGTAAATTTCACCCATTTCAAGCATTTTAGGATTGCAGAATAGAAAATGTGCCCAAATAGCGAAGATACAGTAAAAATACACAAAAATGTCAGAAACAAGTGAAATCTCTGGACATAGGGTAATGCTTCAAACGAGTGCAAAACAGGAGATTCGCTCATTATATGCAGGGTTTCTGTACATTTTACCCATTTCTCTCATATTTGGCTTTTAAGGAAAAAAATGTTCCTTTATTACGAGGGTTCAGTCAAATAACACAAGCTGTCCGAAAGAAGTGAAATCACTGGAAGTAGGGTAAATGCTTCAAACGAATGCAAAACAGGAGATTCGCTCATTATATGCAGGGTTTCTGTACATTTTACCCATTTCTCTCATTCTGGGCTTTCCAGAATAGAAAATGTGCCCAAATAGCGAAGATTAAGTAAAAATACACAAATATGTCAGAAACAAGTAAAAATACTGGACATAGGGTAAATGCTTCCAACTAGGGTGAAAGAGGACATTTGTTTATAATATGCAGGGCTTCTGTAAATTTCACCCATTTCAAGCATTTTAGGATTGCAGAATAGAAAATGTGCCCAAATAGCGAAGATACAGTAAAAATACACAAAAATGTCAGAAACAAGTGAAATCTCTGGACATAGGGTAATGCTTCAAACGAGTACACAACAGGACATTCGCTTATAATATGCAGGGTTTCTGTACATTTTACCCATTTCTTTCATATTTGGCTTTTAAGGAAAAAAATGTTCCTTTTTTGCGAGGGTTCAGTAAAGTAACATAAGGTGTCCGAAAGAAGTGAAATCACTGGAAATAGGGTAAATGCTTCAAACGAGGGTAAAATACGACATTTGTTGATAATATGCAGTGCTTCTGTAAATTTCACCCATTTCTCTCATTCTGGGCTTTCCAGAATAGAAAATGTGCCCAAATAGCGAAGATTAAGTAAAAATACACAAAAATGTCAGAAACAAGTAAAAATACTGGACATAGGGTAAATGCTTCCAACTAGGGTGAAAGTGGACATTTGTTTATAATATGCAGGGCTTCTGTAAATTTCACCCATTTCAAGCATTTTAGGATTGCAGAATAGAAAATGTGCCCAAATAGCGAAGATACAGTAAAAATACACAAAAATGTCAGAAACAAGTGAAATCTCTGGACATAGGGTAATGCTTCAAACGAGTACACAACAGGACATTCGCTTATAATATGCAGGGTTTCTGTACATTTTACCCATTTCTTTCATATTTGGCTTTTAAGGAAAAAAATGTTCCTTTTTTGCGAGGGTTCAGTAAAGTAACATAAGGTGTCCGAAAGAAGTGAAATCACTGGAAATAGGGTAAATGCTTCAAACGAGGGTAAAATACGACATTTGTTGATAATATGCAGTGCTTCTGTAAATTTCACCCATTTATCTCATTCTGGGCTTTCCAGAATAGAAAATGTGCCCAAATAGCGAAGATTAAGTAAAAATACACAAATATGTCAGAAACAAGTAAAAATACTGGACATAGGGAGATGCTTCCAACTAGGGTGAAAGAGGACATATGTTGATAATATGCAGGGTTTCTGTAAATTTTACCCATTTCAAGCATTTTGGGATTTCCAGAATAGAAAATGTGCCAAATAGCGAAGATACAGTAAAAATACACAAAAATGTCAGAAACAAGTAAAAATACTGGAAAAAGGGTAGATGCTTCCAACTAGGGTGAAAGAGGACATATGTTGATAATATGCAGGGTTTCTGTAAATTTCACCCATTTCAAGCATTTTGGGTTTTCCAGAATAGAAAATGTGCCAAATAGCGAAGATACAGTAAAAATATACAAAAATGTCAGAAACAAGTGAAATCTCTGGACATAGGGTAAATGCTTCAAACAGGTGCAAAACAGGACATTCGCTTATAATATGCAGGGTTTCTGTACATTTTACCCATTTCTCTCATATTTGGCTTTTAAGGAAAAAAATGTTCCTTTATTGCGAGGGTTCAGTCAAATAACACAAGCTGTCCGAAAGAAGTGAAATCACTGGAAGTAGGGTAAATGCTTCAAACGAGTGCAAAACAGGACATTCGCTCATTATATGCCGGGTTTCTGTACATTTTACCCATTTCTCTCATTCTGGGCTTTCCAGAATAGAAAATGTGCCCAAATAGCGAAGATTAAGTAAAAATACACAAAAATGTCAGAAACAAGTAAAAATACTGGAAATAGGGTAGATGCTTCCAACTAGGGTGAAAGAGGACATATGTTGATAATATGCAGGGTTTCTGTAAATTTCACCCATTTCAAGCATTTTGGGATTTCCAGAATAGAAAATGTGCCAAATAGCGAAGATACAGTAAAAATACACAAAAATGTCAGAAACAAGTGAAATCTCTGGACATAGGGTAAATGCTTCAAACAGGTGCAAAACAGGACATTCGCTTATAATATGCAGGGTTTCTGTACATTTTACCCATTTCTCTCATATTTGGCTTTTAAGGACAAAAATGTTCCTTTATTGCGAGGGTTCAGTCAAATAACACAAGCTGTCCGAAAGAAGTGAAATCACTGGAAGTAGGGTAAATGCTTCAAACGAGTCCAAAACAGGAGATTCGCTCATTATATGCCGGGTTTCTGTACATTTTACCCATTTCTCTCATTCTGGGCTTTCCAGAATAGAAAATGTGCCCAAATAGCGAAGATTAAGTAAAAATACACAAATATGTCAGAAACAAGTAAAAATACTGGACATAGGGTAAATGCTTCCAACTAGGGTGAAAGAGGACATTTGTTTATAATATGCAGGGCTTCTGTAAATTTCACCCATTTCAAGCATTTTAGGATTGCAGAATAGAAAATGTGCCCAAATAGCGAAGATACAGTAAAAATACACAAAAATGTCAGAAACAAGTGAAATCTCTGGACATAGGGTAATGCTTCAAACGAGTACACAACAGGACATTCGCTTATAATATGCAGGGTTTTTGTACATTTTACCCATTTCTTTCATATTTGGCTTTTAAGGAAAAAAATGTTCCTTTTTTGCGAGGGTTCAGTAAAGTAACATAAGGTGTCCGAAAGAAGTGAAATCACTGGAAATAGGGTAAATGCTTCAAACGAGGGTAAAATACGACATTTGTTGATAATATGCAGTGCTTCTGTAAATTTCACCCATTTCTCTCATTCTGGGCTTTCCAGAATAGAAAATGTGCCCAAATAGCGAAGATTAAGTAAAAATACACAAAAATGTCAGAAACAAGTGAAATCTCTGGACATAGGGTAAATGCTTCAAACGAGTGCAAAACAGGACATTCGCTTATACTATGCAGGGTTTCTGTACATTTCACCCATTTCTCTCATTCTGGGATTTCCAGAAAAGAAAATGTGCCCAAATAGCGAAGATTAAGTAAAAATACACAAATATGTCAGAAACAAGTAAAAATACTGGAAATAGGGTAAATGCTTCCAACTAGGGTGAAAGAGGACATATGTTGAGAATATGCAGGGTTTCTGTAAATTTCACCATTTCAAGCATTTTGGGATTTGCAGAATACAAAATGTGCCCAATAGCGAAGATACAGTAAAAATACACAAACATGTCAGAAACAAGTGAAATCTCTGGACATAGGGTAAATGCTTCAAACGAGTGCCCAACAGGACATTCGCTTATACTATGCAGGGTTTCTGTACATTTCACCCATTTCTCTCATTCTGGGCTTTCCAGAATAGAAAATGTGCCCAAATAGCGAAGATTAAGTAAAAATACACAAATATGTCAGAAACAAGTAAAAATACTGGACATAGGGAGATGCTTCCAACTAGGGTGAAAGAGGACATATGTTGATAATATGCAGGGTTTCTGTAAATTTTACCCATTTCAAGCATTTTGGGATTTCCAGAATAGAAAATGTGCCAAATAGCGAAGATACAGTAAAAATACACAAAAATGTCAGAAACAAGTAAAAATACTGGAAATAGGGTAGATGCTTCCAACTAGGGTGAAAGAGGACATATGTTGATAATATGCAGGGCTTCTGTAAATTTCACCCATTTCAAGCATTTTGGGATTTCCAGAATAGAAAATGTGCCAAATAGCGAAGATACAGTAAAAATATACAAAAATGTCAGAAACAAGTGAAATCTCTGGACATAGGGTAAATGCTTCAAACAGGTGCAAAACAGGACATTCGCTTATAATATGCAGGGTTTCTGTACATTTTACCCATTTCTCTCATATTTGGCTTTTAAGGAAAAAAATGTTCCTTTATTACGAGGGTTCAGTCAAATAACACAAGCTGTCCGAAAGAAGTGAAATCACTGGAAGTAGGGTAAATGCTTCAAACGAATGCAAAACAGGAGATTCGCTCATTATATGCAGGGTTTCTGTACATTTTACCCATTTCTCTCATTCTGGGCTTTCCAGAATAGAAAATGTGCCCAAATAGCGAAGATTAAGTAAAAATACACAAATATGTCAGAAACAAGTAAAAATACTGGACATAGGGTAAATGCTTCCAACTAGGGTGAAAGAGGACATTTGTTTATAATATGCAGGGCTTCTGTAAATTTCACCCATTTCAAGCATTTTAGGATTGCAGAATAGAAAATGTGCCCAAATAGCGAAGATACAGTAAAAATACACAAAAATGTCAGAAACAAGTGAAATCTCTGGACATAGGGTAATGCTTCAAACGAGTGCAAAACAGGAGATTCGCTCATTATATGCAGGGTTTCTGTACATTTTACCCATTTCTCTCATATTTGGCTTTTAAGGAAAAAAATGTTCCTTTATTACGAGGGTTCAGTCAAATAACACAAGCTGTCCGAAAGAAGTGAAATCACTGGAAGTAGGGTAAATGCTTCAAACGAATGCAAAACAGGAGATTCGCTCATTATATGCATGGTTTCTGTACATTTTACCCATTTCTCTCATTCTGGGCTTTCCAGAATAGAAAATGTGCCCAAATAGCGAAGATTAAGTAAAAATACACAAATATGTCAGAAACAAGTAAAAATACTGGACGTAGGGTAAATGCTTCCAACTAGGGTGAAAGAGGACATTTGTTTATAATATGCAGGGCTTCTGTAAATTTCACCCATTTCAAGCATTTTAGGATTGCAGAATAGAAAATGTGCCCAAATAGCGAAGATACAGTAAAAATACACAAAAATGTCAGAAACAAGTGAAATCTCTGGACATAGGGTAATGCTTCAAACGAGTACACAACAGGACATTCGCTTATAATATGCAGGGTTTCTGTACATTTTACCCATTTCTTTCATATTTGGCTTTTAAGGAAAAAAATGTTCCTTTTTTGCGAGGGTTCAGTAAAGTAACATAAGGTGTCCGAAAGAAGTGAAATCACTGGAAATAGGGTAAATGCTTCAAACGAGGGTAAAATATGACATTTGTTGATAATATGCAGTGCTTCTGTAAATTTCACCCATTTCTCTCATTCTGGGCTTTCCAGAATAGAAAATGTGCCCAAATAGCGAAGATTAAGTAAAAATACACAAAAATGTCAGAAACAAGTAAAAATACTGGACATAGGGTAAATGCTTCCAACTAGGGTGAAAGTGGACATTTGTTTATAATATGCAGGGCTTCTGTAAATTTCACCCATTTCAAGCATTTTAGGATTGCAGAATAGAAAATGTGCCCAAATAGCGAAGATTAAGTAAAAATACACAAAAATGTCAGAAACAAGTGAAATCTCTGGACATAGGGTAAATGCTTCCAACTAGGGTGAAAGAGGACATTTGTTTATAATATGCAGGGTTTCTGTACATTTCACCCATTTCTCTCATTCTGGGATTTTCAGAAAAGAAAATGTGCCCAAATAGCGAAGATTAAGTAAAAATACACAAATATGTCAGAAACAAGTAAAAATACTGGAAATAGGGTAAATGCTTCCAACTAGGGTGAAAGAGGACATATGTTGAGAATATGCAGGGTTTCTGTAAATTTCACCATTTCAAGCATTTTGGGATTTGCAGAATACAAAATGTGCCCAATAGCGAAGATACAGTAAAAATACACAAACATGTCAGAAACAAGTGAAATCTCTGACATAGGGTAAATGCTTCAAACAGGTGCAAAACAGGACATTCGCTTATAATATGCAGGGTTTCTGTACATTTTACCCATTTCTCTCATATTTGGCTTTTAAGGAAAAAAATGTTCCTTTATGACGAGGGTTCAGTCAAATAACACAAGCTGTCCGAAAGAAGTGAAATCACTGGAGGTAGGGTAAATGCTTCAAACGAATGCAAAACAGGAGATTCGCTCATTATATGCAGGGTTTCTGTACATTTTACCCATTTCTCTCATTCTGGGCTTTCCAGAATAGAAAATGTGCCCAAATAGCGAAGATGAAGTAAAAATACACAAATATGTCAGAAACAAGTAAAAATACTGGACATAGGGTAAATGCTTCCAACTAGGGTGAAAGAGGACATTTGTTTATAATATGCAGGGCTTCTGTAAATTTCACCCATTTCAAGCATTTTAGGATTGCAGAATAGAAAATGTGCCCAAATAGCGAAGATACAGTAAAAATACACAAAAATGTCAGAAACAAGTGAAATCTCTGGACATAGGGTAATGCTTCAAACGAGTACACAACAGGACATTCGCTTATAATATGCAGGGTTTCTGTACATTTTACCCATTTCTTTCATATTTGGCTTTTAAGGAAAAAAATGTTCCTTTTTTGCGAGGGTTCAGTAAAGTAACATAAGGTGTCCGAAAGAAGTGAAATCACTGGAAATAGGGTAAATGCTTCAAACGAGGGTAAAATACGACATTTGTTGATAATATGCAGTGCTTCTGTAAATTTCACCCATTTCTCTCATTCTGGGCTTTCCAGAATAGAAAATGTGCCCAAATAGCGAAGATTAAGTAAAAATACACAAATATGTCAGAAACAAGTAAAAATACTGGACATAGGGAGATGCTTCCAACTAGGGTGAAAGAGGACATATGTTGATAATATGCAGGGTTTCTGTAAATTTTACCCATTTCAAGCATTTTGGGATTTCCAGAATAGAAAATGTGCCAAATAGCGAAGATACAGTAAAAATACACAAAAATGTCAGAAACAAGTAAAAATACTGGAAAAAGGGTAGATGCTTCCAACTAGGGTGAAAGAGGACATATGTTGATAATATGCAGGGTTTCTGTAAATTTCACCCATTTCAAGCATTTTGGGATTTCCAGAATAGAAAATGTGCCAAATAGCGAAGATACAGTAAAAATATACAAAAATGTCAGAAACAAGTGAAATCTCTGGACATAGGGTAAATGCTTCAAACAGGTGCAAAACAGGACATTCGCTTATAATATGCAGGGTTTCTGTACATTTTACCCATTTCTCTCATATTTGGCTTTTAAGGAAAAAAATGTTCCTTTATTGTGAGGGTTCAGTCAAATAACACAAGCTGTCCGAAAGAAGTGAAATCACTGGAAGTAGGGTAAATGCTTCAAACGAGTGCAAAACAGGACATTCGCTCATTATATGCCGGGTTTCTGTACATTTTACCCATTTCTCTCATTCTGGGCTTTCCAGAATAGAAAATGTGCCCAAATAGCGAAGATTAAGTAAAAATACACAAAAATGTCAGAAACAAGTAAAAATACTGGAAATAGGGTAAATGCTTCCAACTAGGGTGAAAGAGGACATATGTTGAGAATATGCAGGGTTTCTGTAAATTTCACCATTTCAAGCATTTTGGGATTTGCAGAATACAAAATGTGCCCAATAGCGAAGATACAGTAAAAATACACAAACATGTCAGAAACAAGTGAAATTTCTGGACATAGGGTAAATGCTTCAAACGAGTGCCCAACAGGACATTCGCTTATACTATGCAGGGTTTCTGTACATTTCACCCATTTCTCTCATTCTGGGCTTTCCAGAATAGAAAATGTGCCCAAATAGCGAAGATTAAGTAAAAATACACAAATATGTCAGAAACAAGTAAAAATACTGGACATAGGGAGATGCTTCCAACTAATGTGAAAGAGGACATATGTTGATAATATGCAGGGTTTCTGTAAATTTTACCCATTTCAAGCATTTTGGGATTTCCAGAATAGAAAATGTGCCAAATAGCGAAGATACAGTAAAAATACACAAAAATGTCAGAAACAAGTAAAAATACTGGAAATGGGGTAGATGCTTCCAACTAGGGTGAAAGAGGACATATGTTGATAATATGCAGGGTTTCTGTAAATTTCACCCATTTCAAGCATTTTGGGATTTCCAGAATAGAAAATGTGCCAAATAGCGAAGATACAGTAAAAATATACAAAAATGTCAGAAACAAGTGAAATCTCTGGACATAGGGTAAATGCTTCAAACGAGTGCAAAACAGGACATTCGCTTATAATATGCAGGGTTTCTGTACATTTTACCCATTTCTCTCATATTTGGCTTTTAAGGAAAAAAATGCTCCTTTATTACGAGGGTTCAGTCAAATAACACAAGCTGTCCGAAAGAAGTGAAATCACTGGAAGTAGGGTAAATGCTTCAAACGAATGCAAAACAGGAGATTCGCTCATTATATGCCGGGTTTCTGTACATTTTACCCATTTCTCTCATTCTGGGCTTTCCAGAATAGAAAATGTGCCCAAATAGCGAAGATTAAGTAAAAATACACAAATATGTAAGAAACAAGTAAAAATACTGGACATAGGGTAAATGCTTCCAACTAGGGTGAAAGAGGACATTTGTTTATAATATGCAGGGCTTCTGTAAATTTCACCCATTTCAAGCATTTTAGGATTGCAGAATAGAAAATGTGCCCAAATAGCGAAGATACAGTAAAAATACACAAAAATGTCAGAAACAAGTGAAATCTCTGGACATAGAGTAATGCTTCAAACGAGTACACAACAGGACATTCGCTTATAATATGCAGGGTTTCTGTACATTTTACCCATTTCTCTCATATTTGGCTTTTAAGGAAAAAAATGTTCCTTTATTGCGAGGGTTCAGTGAAATAACACAAGCTGTCCGAAAGAAGTGAAATCACTGGAAGTAGGGTAAATGCTTCAAACGAGTCCAAAACAGGAGATTCGCTCATTATATGCCGGGTTTCTGTACATTTTACCCATTTCTCTCATTCTGGGCTTTCCAGAATAGAAAATGTGCCCAAATAGCGAAGATTAAGTAAAAATACACAAATATGTCAGAAACAAGTAAAAATACTGGACATAGGGAGATGCTTCCAACTAGGGTGAAAGAGGACATATGTTGATAATATGCAGGGTTTCTGTAAATTTTACCCATTTCAAGCATTTTGGGATTTCCAGAATAGAAAATGTGCCAAATAGCGAAGATACAGTAAAAATACACAAAAATGTCAGAAACAAGTAAAAATACTGGAAATGGGGTAGATGCTTCCAACTAGGGTGAAAGAGGACATATGTTGATAATATGCAGGGTTTCTGTAAATTTCACCCATTTCAAGCATTTTGGGATTTCCAGAATAGAAAATGTGCCAAATAGCGAAGATACAGTAAAAATATACAAAAATGTCAGAAACAAGTGAAATCTCTGGACATAGGGTAAATGCTTCAAACGAGTGCAAAACAGGACATTCGCTTATAATATGCAGGGTTTCTGTACATTTTACCCATTTCTCTCATATTTGGCTTTTAAGGAAAAAAATGCTCCTTTATTACGAGGGTTCAGTCAAATAACACAAGCTGTCCGAAAGAAGTGAAATCACTGGAAGTAGGGTAAATGCTACAAACGAATGCAAAACAGGAGATTCGCTCATTATATGCCGGGTTTCTGTACATTTTACCCATTTCTCTCATTCTGGGCTTTCCAGAATAGAAAATGTGCCCAAATAGCGAAGATTAAGTAAAAATACACAAATATGTCAGAAACAAGTAAAAATACTGGACATAGGGTAAATGCTTCCAACTAGGGTGAAAGAGGACATTTGTTTATAATATGCAGGGCTTCTGTAAATTTCACCCATTTCAAGCATTTTAGGATTGCAGAATAGAAAATGTGCCCAAATAGCGAAGATACAGTAAAAATACACAAAAATGTCAGAAACAAGTGAAATCTCTGGACATAGAGTAATGCTTCAAACGAGTACACAACAGGACATTCGCTTATAATATGCAGGGTTTCTGTACATTTTACCCATTTCTCTCATATTTGGCTTTTAAGGAAAAAAATGTTCCTTTATTGCGAGGGTTCAGTGAAATAACACAAGCTGTCCGAAAGAAGTGAAATCACTGGAAGTAGGGTAAATGCTTCAAACGAGTCCAAAACAGGAGATTCGCTCATTATATGCCGGGTTTCTGTACATTTTACCCATTTCTCTCATTCTGGGCTTTCCAGAATAGGAAATGTGCCCAAATAGCGAAGATTAAGTAAAAATACACAAATATGTCAGAAACAAGTAAAAATACTGGACATAGGGTAAATGCTTCCAACTAGGGTGAAAGAGGACATTTGTTTATAATATGCAGGGCTTCTGTAAATTTCACCCATTTCAAGCATTTTAGGATTGCAGAATAGAAAATGTGCCCAAATAGCGAAGATACAGTAAAAATACACAAAAATGTCAGAAACAAGTGAAATCTCTGGACATAGGGTAATGCTTCAAACGAGTGCAAAACAGGAGATTCGCTCATTATATGCAGGGTTTCTGTACATTTTACCCATTTCTCTCATATTTGGCTTTTAAGGAAAAAAATGTTCCTTTATTACGAGGGTTCAGTCAAATAACACAAGCTGTCCGAAAGAAGTGAAATCACTGGAAGTAGGGTAAATGCTTCAAACGAATGCAAAACAGGAGATTCGCTCATTATATGCAGGGTTTCTGTACATTTTACCCATTTCTCTCATTCTGGGCTTTCCAGAATAGAAAATGTGCCCAAATAGCGAAGATTAAGTAAAAATACACAAATATGTCAGAAACAAGTAAAAATACTGGACATAGGGTAAATGCTTCCAACTAGGGTGAAAGAGGACATTTGTTTATAATATGCAGGGCTTCTGTAAATTTCACCCATTTCAAGCATTTTAGGATTGCAGAATAGAAAATGTGCCCAAATAGCGAAGATACAGTAAAAATACACAAAAATGTCAGAAACAAGTGAAATCTCTGGACATAGGGTAATGCTTCAAACGAGTACACAACAGGACATTCGCTTATAATATGCAGGGTTTCTGTACATTTTACCCATTTCTTTCATATTTGGCTTTTAAGGAAAAAAATGTTCCTTTTTTGCGAGGGTTCAGTAAAGTAACATAAGGTGTCCGAAAGAAGTGAAATCACTGGAAATAGGGTAAATGCTTCAAACGATGGTAAAATACGACATTTGTTGATAATATGCAGTGCTTCTGTAAATTTCACCCATTTCTCTCATTCTGGGCTTTCCAGAATAGAAAATGTGCCCAAATAGCGAAGATTAAGTAAAAATACACAAATATGTCAGAAACAAGTAAAAATACTGGACATAGGGTAAATGCTTCCAACTAGGGTGAAAGAGGACATTTGTTTATAATATGCAGGGCTTCTGTAAATTTCACCCATTTCAAGCATTTTAGGATTGCAGAATAGAAAATGTGCCCAAATAGCGAAGATACAGTAAAAATACACAAAAATGTCAGAAACAAGTGAAATCTCTGGACATAGGGTAATGCTTCAAACGAGTGCAAAACAGGAGATTCGCTCATTATATGCAGGGTTTCTGTACATTTTACCCATTTCTCTCATATTTGGCTTTTAAGGAAAAAAATGTTCCTTTATTACGAGGGTTCAGTCAAATAACACAAGCTGTCCGAAAGAAGTGAAATCACTGGAAGTAGGGTAAATGCTTCAAACGAATGCAAAACAGGAGATTCGCTCATTATATGCAGGGTTTCTGTACATTTTACCCATTTCTCTCATTCTGGGCTTTCCAGAATAGAAAATGTGCCCAAATAGCGAAGATTAAGTAAAAATACACAAATATGTCAGAAACAAGTAAAAATACTGGACGTAGGGTAAATGCTTCCAACTAGGGTGAAAGAGGACATTTGTTTATAATATGCAGGGCTTCTGTAAATTTCACCCATTTCAAGCATTTTAGGATTGCAGAATAGAAAATGTGCCCAAATAGCGAAGATACAGTAAAAATACACAAAAATGTCAGAAACAAGTGAAATCTCTGGACATAGGGTAATGCTTCAAACGAGTACACAACAGGACATTCGCTTATAATATGCAGGGTTTCTGTACATTTTACCCATTTCTTTCATATTTGGCTTTTAAGGAAAAAAATGTTCCTTTTTTGCGAGGGTTCAGTAAAGTAACATAAGGTGTCCGAAAGAAGTGAAATCACTGGAAATAGGGTAAATGCTTCAAACGAGGGTAAAATACGACATTTGTTGATAATATGCAGTGCTTCTGTAAATTTCACCCATTTCTCTCATTCTGGGCTTTCCAGAATAGAAAATGTGCCCAAATAGCGAAGATTAAGTAAAAATACACAAAAATGTCAGAAACAAGTAAAAATACTGGACATAGGGTAAATGCTTCCAACTAGGGTGAAAGTGGACATTTGTTTATAATATGCAGGGCTTCTGTAAATTTCACCCATTTCAAGCATTTTAGGATTGCAGAATAGAAAATGTGCCCAAATAGCGAAGATTAAGTAAAAATACACAAAAATGTCAGAAACAAGTGAAATCTCTGGACATAGGGTAAATGCTTCCAACTAGGGTGAAAGAGGACATTTGTTTATAATATGCAGGGTTTCTGTACATTTCACCCATTTCTCTCATTCTGGGATTTCCAGAAAAGAAAATGTGCCCAAATAGCGAAGATTAAGTAAAAATACACAAATATGTCAGAAACAAGTAAAAATACTGGAAATAGGGTAAATGCTTCCAACTAGGGTGAAAGAGGACATATGTTGAGAATATGCAGGGTTTCTGTAAATTTCACCATTTCAAGCATTTTGGGATTTGCAGAATACAAAATGTGCCCAATAGCGAAGATACAGTACAAATACACAAACATGTCAGAAACAAGTGAAATCTCTGACATAGGGTAAATGCTTCAAACAGGTGCAAAACAGGACATTCGCTTATAATATGCAGGGTTTCTGTACATTTTACCCATTTCTCTCATATTTGGCTTTTAAGGAAAAAAATGTTCCTTTATGACGAGGGTTCAGTCAAATAACACAAGCTGTCCGAAAGAAGTGAAATCACTGGAGGTAGGGTAAATGCTTCAAACGATTGCAAAACAGGAGATTCGCTCATTATATGCAGGGTTTCTGTACATTTTACCCATTTCTCTCATTCTGGGCTTTCCAGAATAGAAAATGTGCCCAAATAGCGAAGATTAAGTAAAAATACACAAATATGTCAGAAACAAGTAAAAATACTGGACATAGGGTAAATGCTTCCAACTAGGGTGAAAGAGGACATTTGTTTATAATATGCAGGGCTTCTGTAAATTTCACCCATTTCAAGCATTTTAGGATTGCAGAATAGAAAATGTGCCCAAATAGCGAAGATACAGTAAAAATACACAAAAATGTCAGAAACAAGTGAAATCTCTGGACATAGGGTAATGCTTCAAACGAGTACACAACAGGACATTCGCTTATAATATGCAGGGTTTCTGTACATTTTACCCATTTCTTTCATATTTGGCTTTTAAGGAAAAAAATGTTCCTTTTTTGCGAGGGTTCAGTAAAGTAACATAAGGTGTCCGAAAGAAGTGAAATCACTGGAAATAGGGTAAATGCTTCAAACGAGGGTAAAATACGACATTTGTTGATAATATGCAGTGCTTCTGTAAATTTCACCCATTTCTCTCATTCTGGGCTTTCCAGAATAGAAAATGTGCCCAAATAGCGAAGATTAAGTAAAAATACACAAATATGTCAGAAACAAGTAAAAATACTGGACATAGGGAGATGCTTCCAACTAGGGTGAAAGAGGACATATGTTGATAATATGCAGGGTTTCTGTAAATTTTACCCATTTCAAGCATTTTGGGATTTCCAGAATAGAAAATGTGCCAAATAGCGAAGATACAGTAAAAATACACAAAAATGTCAGAAACAAGTAAAAATACTGGAAAAAGGGTAGATGCTTCCAACTAGGGTGAAAGAGGACATATGTTGATAATATGCAGGGTTTCTGTAAATTTCACCCATTTCAAGCATTTTGGGATTTCCAGAATAGAAAATGTGCCAAATAGCGAAGATACAGTAAAAATATACAAAAATGTCAGAAACAAGTGAAATCTCTGGACATAGGGTAAATGCTTCAAACAGGTGCAAAACAGGACATTCGCTTATAATATGCAGGGTTTCTGTACATTTTACCCATTTCTCTCATATTTGGCTTTTAAGGAAAAAAATGTTCCTTTATTGCGAGGGTTCAGTCAAATAACACAAGCTGTCCGAAAGAAGTGAAATCACTGGAAGTAGGGTAAATGCTTCAAACGAGTCCAAAACAGGAGATTCGCTCATTATATGCCGGGTTTCTGTACATTTTACCCATTTCTCTCATTCTGGGCTTTCCAGAATAGAAAATGTGCCCAAATAGCGAAGATTAAGTAAAAATACACAAAAATGTCAGAAACAAGTAAAAATACTGGAAATAGGGTAGATGCTTCCAACTAGTGTGAAAGAGGACATATGTTGATAATATGCAGGGTTTCTGTAAATTTCACCCATTTCAAGCATTTTGGGATTTCCAGAATAGAAAATGTGCCAAATAGCGAAGATACAGTAAAAATACACAAAAATGTCAGAAACAAGTGAAATCTCTGGACATAGGGTAAATGCTTCAAACAGGTGCAAAACAGGACATTCGCTTATAATATGCAGGGTTTCTGTACATTTTACCCATTTCTCTCATATTTGGCTTTTAAGGAAAAAAATGTTCCTTTATTGCGAGGGTTCAGTCAAATAACACAAGCTGTCCGAAAGAAGTGAAATCACTGGAAGTAGGGTAAATGCTTCAAACGAGTCCAAAACAGGAGATTCGCTCATTATATGCCGGGTTTCTGTACATTTTACCCATTTCTCTCATTCTGGGCTTTCCAGAATAGAAAATGTGCCCAAATAGCGAAGATTAAGTAAAAATACACAAATATGTCAGAAACAAGTAAAAATACTGGACATAGGGTAAATGCTTCCAACTAGGGTGAAAGAGGACATTTGTTTATAATATGCAGGGCTTCTGTAAATTTCACCCATTTCAAGCATTTTAGGATTGCAGAATAGAAAATGTGCCCAAATAGCGAAGATACAGTAAAAATACACAAAAATGTCAGAAACAAGTGAAATCTCTGGACATAGGGTAATGCTTCAAACGAGTACACAACAGGACATTCGCTTATAATATGCAGGGTTTCTGTACATTGTACCCATTTCTTTCATATTTGGCTTTTAAGGAAAAAAATGTTCCTTTTTTGCGAGGGTTCAGTAAAGTAACATAAGGTGTCCGAAAGAAGTGAAATCACTGGAAATAGGGTAAATGCTTCAAACGAGGGTAAAATACGACATTTGTTGATAATATGCAGTGCTTCTGTAAATTTCACCCATTTCTCTCATTCTGGGCTTTCCAGAATAGAAAATGTGCCCAAATAGCGAAGATTAAGTAAAAATACACAAAAATGTCAGAAACAAGTGAAATCTCTGGACATAGGGTAAATGCTTCAAACGAGTGCGAAACAGGACATTCGCTTATACTATGCAGGGTTTCTGTACATTTCACCCATTTCTCTCATTCTGGGATTTCCAGAAAAGAAAATGTGCCCAAATAGCGAAGATTAAGTAAAAATACACAAATATGTCAGAAACAAGTAAAAATACTGGAAATAGGGTAAATGCTTCCAACTAGGGTGAAAGAGGACATATGTTGAGAATATGCAGGGTTTCTGTAAATTTCACCATTTCAAGCATTTTGGGATTTGCAGAATACAAAATGTGCCCAATAGCGAAGATACAGTAAAAATACACAAACATGTCAGAAACAAGTGAAATCTCTGGACATAGGGTAAATGCTTCAAACGAGTGCCCAACAGGACATTCGCTTATACTATGCAGGGTTTCTGTACATTCCACCCATTTCTCTCATTCTGGGCTTTCCAGAATAGAAAATGTGCCCAAATAGCGAAGATTAAGTAAAAATACACAAATATGTCAGAAACAAGTAAAAATACTGGACATAGGGAGATGCTTCCAACTAGGGTGAAAGAGGACATATGTTGATAATATGCAGGGTTTCTGTAAATTTCACCCATTTCAAGCATTTTAGGATTGCAGAATAGAAAATGTGCCCAAATAGCGAAGATACAGTAAAAATACACAAAAATGTCAGAAACAAGTGAAATCTCTGGACATAGGGTGATGCTTCAAACGAGTACACAACAGGACATTCGCTTATAATATGCAGGGTTTCTGTACATTTTACCCATTTCTTTCATATTTGGCTTTTAAGGAAAAAAATGTTCCTTTTTTGCGAGGGTTCAGTAAAGTAACATAAGGTGTCCGAAAGAAGTGAAATCACTGGAAATAGGGTAAATGCTTCAAACGAGGGTAAAATACGACATTTGTTGATAATATGCAGTGCTTCTGTAAATTTCACCCATTTCTCTCATTCTGGGCTTTCCAGAATAGAAAATGTGCCCAAATAGCGAAGATTAAGTAAAAATACACAAAAATGTCAGAAACAAGTGAAATCTCTGGACATAGGGTAAATGCTTCAAACGAGTGCAAAACAGGACATTCGCTTATACTATGCAGGGTTTCTGTACATTTCACCCATTTCTCTCATTCTGGGATTTCCAGAAAAGAAAATGTGCCCAAATAGCGAAGATTAAGGAAAAATACACAAATATGTCAGAAACAAGTAAAAATACTGGAAATAGGGTAAATGCTTCCAACTAGGGTGAAAGAGGACATATGTTGAGAATATGCAGGGTTTCTGTAAATTTCACCATTTCAAGCATTTTGGGATTTGCAGAACACAAAATGTGCCCAATAGCGAAGATACAGTAAAAATACACAAACATGTCAGAAACAAGTGAAATCTCTGGACATAGGGTAAATGCTTCAAACGAGTCCCCAACAGGACATTCGCTTATACTATGCAGGGTTTCTGTACATTTCACCCATTTCTCTCATTCTGGGCTTTCCAGAATAGAAAATGTGCCCAAATAGCGAAGATTAAGTAAAAATACACAAATATGTCAGAAACAAGTAAAAATACTGGACATAGGGAGATGCTTCCAACTAGGGTGAAAGAGGACATATGTTGATAATATGCAGGGTTTCTGTAAATTTTACCCATTTCAAGCATTTTGGGATTTCCAGAATAGAAAATGTGCCAAATAGCGAAGATACAGTAAAAATACACAAAAATGTCAGAAACAAGTAAAAATACTGGAAATAGGGTAGATGCTTCCAACTAGGGTGAAAGAGGACATATGTTGAGAATATGCAGGGTTTCTGTAAATTTCACCCATTTCAAGCATTTTGGGATTTCCAGAATAGAAAATGTGCCAAATAGCGAAGATACAGTAAAAATATACAAAAATGTCAGAAACAAGTGAAATCTCTGGACATAGGGTAAATGCTTCAAACAGGTGCAAAACAGGACATTCGCTTATAATATGCAGGGTTTCTGTACATTTTACCCATTTCTCTCATATTTGGCTTTTAAGGAAAAAAATGTTCCTTTATTGCGAGGGTTCAGTCAAATAACACAAGCTGTCCGAAAGAAGTGAAATCACTGGAAGTAGGGTAAATGCTTCAAACGAGTCCAAAACAGGAGATTCGCTCATTATATGCCGGGTTTCTGTACATTTTACCCATTTCTCTCATTCTGGGCTTTCCAGAATAGAAAATGTGCCCAAATAGCGAAGATTAAGTAAAAATACACAAATATGTCAGAAACAAGTAAAAATACTGGACATAGGGTAAATGCTTCCAACTAGGGTGAAAGAGGACATTTGTTTATAATATGCAGGGCTTCTGTAAATTTCACCCATTTCAAGCATTTTAGGATTGCAGAATAGAAAATGTGCCCAAATAGCGAAGATACAGTAAAAATACACAAAAATGTCAGAAACAAGTGAAATCTCTGGACATAGGGTAATGCTTCAAACGAGTACACAACAGGACATTCGCTTATAATATGCAGGGTTTCTGTACATTTTACCCATTTCTTTCATATTTGGCTTTTAAGGAAAAAAATGTTCCTTTTTTGCGAGGGTTCAGTAAAGTAACATAAGGTGTCCGAAAGAAGTGAAATCACTGGAAATAGGGTAAATGCTTCAAACGAGGGTAAAATACGACATTTGTTGATAATATGCAGTGCTTCTGTAAATTTCACCCATTTCTCTCATTCTGGGCTTTCCAGAATAGAAAATGTGCCCAAATAGCGAAGATTAAGTAAAAATACACAAAAATGTCAGAAACAAGTAAAAATACTGGACATAGGGTAAATGCTTCCAACTAGGGTGAAAGTGGACATTTGTTTATAATATGCAGGGCTTCTGTAAATTTCACCCATTTCAAGCATTTTAGGATTGCAGAATAGAAAATGTGCCCAAATAGCGAAGATTAAGTAAAAATACACAAAAATGTCAGAAACAAGTGAAATCTCTGGACATAGGGTAAATGCTTCCAACTAGGGTGAAAGAGGACATTTGTTTATAATATGCAGGGTTTCTGTACATTTCACCCATTTCTCTCATTCTGGGATTTCCAGAAAAGAAAATGTGCCCAAATAGCGAAGATTAAGTAAAAATACACAAATATGTCAGAAACAAGTAAAAATACTGGAAATAGGGTAAATGCTTCCAACTAGGGTGAAAGAGGACATATGTTGAGAATATGCAGGGTTTCTGTAAATTTCACCATTTCAAGCATTTTGGGATTTGCAGAATACAAAATGTGCCCAATAGCGAAGATACAGTACAAATACACAAACATGTCAGAAACAAGTGAAATCTCTGACATAGGGTAAATGCTTCAAACAGGTGCAAAACAGGACATTCGCTTATAATATGCAGGGTTTCTGTACATTTTACCCATTTCTCTCATATTTGGCTTTTAAGGAAAAAAATGTTCCTTTATGACGAGGGTTCAGTCAAATAACACAAGCTGTCCGAAAGAAGTGAAATCACTGGAGGTAGGGTAAATGCTTCAAACGATTGCAAAACAGGAGATTCGCTCATTATATGCAGGGTTTCTGTACATTTTACCCATTTCTCTCATTCTGGGCTTTCCAGAATAGAAAATGTGCCCAAATAGCGAAGATTAAGTAAAAATACACAAATATGTCAGAAACAAGTAAAAATACTGGACATAGGGTAAATGCTTCCAACTAGGGTGAAAGAGGACATTTGTTTATAATATGCAGGGCTTCTGTAAATTTCACCCATTTCAAGCATTTTAGGATTGCAGAATAGAAAATGTGACCAAATAGCGAAGATACAGTAAAAATACACAAAAATGTCAGAAACAAGTGAAATCTCTGGACATAGGGTAATGCTTCAAACGAGTACACAACAGGACATTCGCTTATAATATGCAGGGTTTCTGTACATTTTACCCATTTCTTTCATATTTGGCTTTTAAGGAAAAAAATGTTCCTTTTTTGCGAGGGTTCAGTAAAGTAACATAAGGTGTCCGAAAGAAGTGAAATCACTGGAAATAGGGTAAATGCTTCAAACGAGGGTAAAATACGACATTTGTTGATAATATGCAGTGCTTCTGTAAATTTCACCCATTTCTCTCATTCTGGGCTTTCCAGAATAGAAAATGTGCCCAAATAGCGAAGATTAAGTAAAAATACACAAATATGTCAGAAACAAGTAAAAATACTGGACATAGGGAGATGCTTCCAACTAGGGTGAAAGAGGACATATGTTGATAATATGCAGGGTTTCTGTAAATTTTACCCATTTCAAGCATTTTGGGATTTCCAGAATAGAAAATGTGCCAAATAGCGAAGATACAGTAAAAATACACAAAAAAGTCAGAAACAAGTAAAAATACTGGAAAAAGGGTAGATGCTTCCAACTAGGGTGAAAGAGGACATATGTTGATAATATGCAGGGTTTCTGTAAATTTCACCCATTTCAAGCATTTTGGGATTTCCAGAATAGAAAATGTGCCAAATAGCGAAGATACAGTAAAAATATACAAAAATGTCAGAAACAAGTGAAATCTCTGGACATAGGGTAAATGCTTCAAACAGGTGCAAAACAGGACATTCGCTTATAATATGCAGGGTTTCTGTACATTTTACCCATTTCTCTCATATTTGGCTTTTAAGGAAAAAAATGTTCCTTTATTGCGAGGGTTCAGTCAAATAACACAAGCTGTCCGAAAGAAGTGAAATCACTGGAAGTAGGGTAAATGCTTCAAACGAGTCCAAAACAGGAGATTCGCTCATTATATGCCGGGTTTCTGTACATTTTACCCATTTCTCTCATTCTGGGCTTTCCAGAATAGAAAATGTGCCCAAATAGCGAAGATTAAGTAAAAATACACAAAAATGTCAGAAACAAGTAAAAATACTGGAAATAGGGTAGATGCTTCCAACTAGGGTGAAAGAGGACATATGTTGATAATATGCAGGGTTTCTGTAAATTTCACCCATTTCAAGCATTTTGGGATTTCCAGAATAGAAAATGTGCCAAATAGCGAAGATACAGTAAAAATACACAAAAATGTCAGAAACAAGTGAAATCTCTGGACATAGGGTAAATGCTTCAAACAGGTGCAAAACAGGACATTCGCTTATAATATGCAGGGTTTCTGTACATTTTACCCATTTCTCTCATATTTGGCTTTTAAGGAAAAAAATGTTCCTTTATTGCGAGGGTTCAGTCAAATAACACAAGCTGTCCGAAAGAAGTGAAATCACTGGAAGTAGGGTAAATGCTTCAAACGAGTCCAAAACAGGAGATTCGCTCATTATATGCCGGGTTTCTGTACATTTTACCCATTTCTCTCATTCTGGGCTTTCCAGAATAGAAAATGTGCCCAAATAGCGAAGATTAAGTAAAAATACACAAATATGTCAGAAACAAGTAAAAATACTGGACATAGGGTAAATGCTTCCAACTAGGGTGAAAGAGGACATTTGTTTATAATATGCAGGGCTTCTGTAAATTTCACCCATTTCAAGCATTTTAGGATTGCAGAATAGAAAATGTGCCCAAATAGCGAAGATACAGTAAAAATACACAAAAATGTCAGAAACAAGTGAAATCTCTGGACATAGGGTAATGCTTCAAACGAGTACACAACAGGACATTCGCTTATAATATGCAGGGTTTCTGTACATTGTACCCATTTCTTTCATATTTGGCTTTTAAGGAAAAAAATGTTCCTTTTTTGCGAGGGTTCAGTAAAGTAACATAAGGTGTCCGAAAGAAGTGAAATCACTGGAAATAGGGTAAATGCTTCAAACGAGGGTAAAATACGACATTTGTTGATAATATGCAGTGCTTCTGTAAATTTCACCCATTTCTCTCATTCTGGGCTTTCCAGAATAGAAAATGTGCCCAAATAGCGAAGATTAAGTAAAAATACACAAAAATGTCAGAAACAAGTGAAATCTCTGGACATAGGGTAAATGCTTCAAACGAGTGCGAAACAGGACATTCGCTTATACTATGCAGGGTTTCTGTACATTTCACCCATTTCTCTCATTCTGGGATTTCCAGAAAAGAAAATGTGCCCAAATAGCGAAGATTAAGTAAAAATACACAAATATGTCAGAAACAAGTAAAAATACTGGAAATAGGGTAAATGCTTCCAACTAGGGTGAAAGAGGACATATGTTGAGAATATGCAGGGTTTCTGTAAATTTCACCATTTCAAGCATTTTGGGATTTGCAGAATACAAAATGTGCCCAATAGCGAAGATACAGTAAAAATACACAAACATGTCAGAAACAAGTGAAATCTCTGGACATAGGGTAAATGCTTCAAACGAGTGCCCAACAGGACATTCGCTTATACTATGCAGGGTTTCTGTACATTCCACCCATTTCTCTCATTCTGGGCTTTCCAGAATAGAAAATGTGCCCAAATAGCGAAGATTAAGTAAAAATACACAAATATGTCAGAAACAAGTAAAAATACTGGACATAGGGAGATGCTTCCAACTAGGGTGAAAGAGGACATATGTTGATAATATGCAGGGTTTCTGTAAATTTCACCCATTTCAAGCATTTTAGGATTGCAGAATAGAAAATGTGCCCAAATAGCGAAGATACAGTAAAAATACACAAAAATGTCAGAAACAAGTGAAATCTCTGGACATAGGGTGATGCTTCAAACGAGTACACAACAGGACATTCGCTTATAATATGCAGGGTTTCTGTACATTTTACCCATTTCTTTCATATTTGGCTTTTAAGGAAAAAAATGTTCCTTTTTTGCGAGGGTTCAGTAAAGTAACATAAGGTGTCCGAAAGAAGTGAAATCACTGGAAATAGGGTAAATGCTTCAAACGAGGGTAAAATACGACATTTGTTGATAATATGCAGTGCTTCTGTAAATTTCACCCATTTCTCTCATTCTGGGCTTTCCAGAATAGAAAATGTGCCCAAATAGCGAAGATTAAGTAAAAATACACAAAAATGTCAGAAACAAGTGAAATCTCTGGACATAGGGTAAATGCTTCAAACGAGTGCAAAACAGGACATTCGCTTATACTATGCAGGGTTTCTGTACATTTCACCCATTTCTCTCATTCTGGGATTTCCAGAAAAGAAAATGTGCCCAAATAGCGAAGATTAAGTAAAAATACACAAATATGTCAGAAACAAGTAAAAATACTGGAAATAGGGTAAATGCTTCCAACTAGGGTGAAAGAGGACATATGTTGAGAATATGCAGGGTTTCTGTAAATTTCACCATTTCAAGCATTTTGGGATTTGCAGAACACAAAATGTGCCCAATAGCGAAGATACAGTAAAAATACACAAACATGTCAGAAACAAGTGAAATCTCTGGACATAGGGTAAATGCTTCAAACGAGTCCCCAACAGGACATTCGCTTATACTATGCAGGGTTTCTGTACATTTCACCCATTTCTCTCATTCTGGGCTTTCCAGAATAGAAAATGTGCCCAAATAGCGAAGATTAAGTAAAAATACACAAATATGTCAGAAACAAGTAAAAATACTGGACATAGGGAGATGCTTCCAACTAGGGTGAAAGAGGACATATGTTGATAATATGCAGGGTTTCTGTAAATTTTACCCATTTCAAGCATTTTGGGATTTCCAGAATAGAAAATGTGCCAAATAGCGAAGATACAGTAAAAATACACAAAAATGTCAGAAACAAGTAAAAATACTGGAAATAGGGTAGATGCTTCCAACTAGGGTGAAAGAGGACATATGTTGAGAATATGCAGGGTTTCTGTAAATTTCACCCATTTCAAGCATTTTGGGATTTCCAGAATAGAAAATGTGCCAAATAGCGAAGATACAGTAAAAATATACAAAAATGTCAGAAACAAGTGAAATCTCTGGACATAGGGTAAATGCTTCAAACAGGTGCAAAACAGGACATTCGCTTATAATATGCAGGGTTTCTGTACATTTTACCCATTTCTCTCATATTTGGCTTTTAAGGAAAAAAATGTTCCTTTATTGCGAGGGTTCAGTCAAATAACACAAGCTGTCCGAAAGAAGTGAAATCACTGGAAGTAGGGTAAATGCTTCAAACGAGTCCAAAACAGGAGATTCGCTCATTATATGCCGGGTTTCTGTACATTTTACCCATTTCTCTCATTCTGGGCTTTCCAGAATAGAAAATGTGCCCAAATAGCGAAGATTAAGTAAAAATACACAAATATGTCAGAAACAAGTAAAAATACTGGACATAGGGTAAATGCTTCCAACTAGGGTGAAAGAGGACATTTGTTTATAATATGCAGGGCTTCTGTAAATTTCACCCATTTCAAGCATTTTAGGATTGCAGAATAGAAAATGTGCCCAAATAGCGAAGATACAGTAAAAATACACAAAAATGTCAGAAACAAGTGAAATCTCTGGACATAGGGTAATGCTTCAAACGAGTACACAACAGGACATTCGCTTATAATATGCAGGGTTTCTGTACATTTTACCCATTTCTTTCATATTTGGCTTTTAAGGAAAAAAATGTTCCTTTTTTGCGAGGGTTCAGTAAAGTAACATAAGGTGTCCGAAAGAAGTGAAATCACTGGAAATAGGGTAAATGCTTCAAACGAGGGTAAAATACGACATTTGTTGATAATATGCAGTGCTTCTGTAAATTTCACCCATTTCTCTCATTCTGGGCTTTCCAGAATAGAAAATGTGCCCAAATAGCGAAGATTAAGTAAAAATACACAAATATGTCAGAAACAAGTAAAAATACTGGACATAGGGAGATGCTTCCAACTAGGGTGAAAGAGGACATATGTTGATAATATGCAGGGTTTCTGTAAATTTTACCCATTTCAAGCATTTTGGGATTTCCAGAATAGAAAATGTGCCAAATAGCGAAGATACAGTAAAAATACACAAAAATGTCAGAAACAAGTAAAAATACTGGAAAAAGGGTAGATGCTTCCAACTAGGGTGAAAGAGGACATATGTTGATAATATGCAGGGTTTCTGTAAATTTCACCCATTTCAAGCATTTTGGGATTTCCAGAATAGAAAATGTGCCAAATAGCGAAGATACAGTAAAAATACACAAAAATGTCAGAAACAAGTGAAATCTCTGGACATAGGTTAAATGCTTCAAACAGGTGCAAAACAGGACATTCGCTTATAATATGCAGGGTTTCTGTACATTTTACCCATTTCTCTCATATTTGGCTTTTAAGGAAAAAAATGTTCCTTTATTGCGAGGGTTCAGTCAAATAACACAAGCTGTCCGAAAGAAGTGAAATCACTGGAAGTAGGGTAAATGCTTCAAACGAGTCCAAAACAGGAGATTCGCTCATTATATGCCGGGTTTCTGTACATTTTACCCATTTCTCTCATTCTGGGCTTTCCAGAATAGAAAATGTGCCCAAATAGCGAAGATTAAGTAAAAATACACAAATATGTCAGAAACAAGTAAAAATACTGGACATAGGGTAAATGCTTCCAACTAGGGTGAAAGAGGACATTTGTTTATAATATGCAGGGCTTCTGTAAATTTCACCCATTTCAAGCATTTTAGGATTGCAGAATAGAAAATGTGCCCAAATAGCGAAGATACAGTAAAAATACACAAAAATGTCAGAAACAAGTGAAATCTCTGGACATAGGGTAATGCTTCAAACGAGTACACAACAGGACATTCGCTTATAATATGCAGGGTTTCTGTACATTGTACCCATTTCTTTCATATTTGGCTTTTAAGGAAAAAAATGTTCCTTTATGACGAGGGTTCAGTCAAATAACACAAGCTGTCCGAAAGAAGTGAAATCACTGGAGGTAGGGTAAATGCTTCAAACGATTGCAAAACAGGAGATTCGCTCATTATATGCAGGGTTTCTGTACATTTTACCCATTTCTCTCATTCTGGGCTTTCCAGAATAGAAAATGTGCCCAAATAGCGAAGATTAAGTAAAAATACACAAATATGTCAGAAACAAGTAAAAATACTGGACATAGGGTAAATGCTTCCAACTAGGGTGAAAGAGGACATTTGTTTATAATATGCAGGGCTTCTGTAAATTTCACCCATTTCAAGCATTTTAGGATTGCAGAATAGAAAATGTGCCCAAATAGCGAAGATACAGTAAAAATACACAAAAATGTCAGAAACAAGTGAAATCTCTGGACATAGGGTAATGCTTCAAACGAGTACACAACAGGACATTCGCTTATAATATGCAGGGTTTCTGTACATTTTACCCATTTCTTTCATATTTGGCTTTTAAGGAAAAAAATGTTCCTTTTTTGCGAGGGTTCAGTAAAGTAACATAAGGTGTCCGAAAGAAGTGAAATCACTGGAAATAGGGTAAATGCTTCAAACGAGGGTAAAATACGACATTTGTTGATAATATGCAGTGCTTCTGTAAATTTCACCCATTTCTCTCATTCTGGGCTTTCCAGAATAGAAAATGTGCCCAAATAGCGAAGATTAAGTAAAAATACACAAATATGTCAGAAACAAGTAAAAATACTGGACATAGGGAGATGCTTCCAACTAGGGTGAAAGAGGACATATGTTGATAATATGCAGGGTTTCTGTAAATTTTACCCATTTCAAGCATTTTGGGATTTCCAGAATAGAAAATGTGCCAAATAGCGAAGATACAGTAAAAATACACAAAAATGTCAGAAACAAGTAAAAATACTGGAAAAAGGGTAGATGCTTCCAACTAGGGTGAAAGAGGACATATGTTGATAATATGCAGGGTTTCTGTAAATTTCACCCATTTCAAGCATTTTGGGATTTCCAGAATAGAAAATGTGCCAAATAGCGAAGATACAGTAAAAATATACAAAAATGTCAGAAACAAGTGAAATCTCTGGACATAGGGTAAATGCTTCAAACAGGTGCAAAACAGGACATTCGCTTATAATATGCAGGGTTTCTGTACATTTTACCCATTTCTCTCATATTTGGCTTTTAAGGAAAAAAATGTTCCTTTATTGCGAGGGTTCAGTCAAATAACACAAGCTGTCCGAAAGAAGTGAAATCACTGGAAGTAGGGTAAATGCTTCAAACGAGTCCAAAACAGGAGATTCGCTCATTATATGCCGGGTTTCTGTACATTTTACCCATTTCTCTCATTCTGGGCTTTCCAGAATAGAAAATGTGCCCAAATAGCGAAGATTAAGTAAAAATACACAAAAATGTCAGAAACAAGTAAAAATACTGGAAATAGGGTAGATGCTTCCAACTAGGGTGAAAGAGGACATATGTTGATAATATGCAGGGTTTCTGTAAATTTCACCCATTTCAAGCATTTTGGGATTTCCAGAATAGAAAATGTGCCAAATAGCGAAGATACAGTAAAAATACACAAAAATGTCAGAAACAAGTGAAATCTCTGGACATAGGGTAAATGCTTCAAACAGGTGCAAAACAGGACATTCGCTTATAATATGCAGGGTTTCTGTACATTTTACCCATTTCTCTCATATTTGGCTTTTAAGGAAAAAAATGTTCCTTTATTGCGAGGGTTCAGTCAAATAACACAAGCTGTCCGAAAGAAGTGAAATCACTGGAAGTAGGGTAAATGCTTCAAACGAGTCCAAAACAGGAGATTCGCTCATTATATGCCGGGTTTCTGTACATTTTACCCATTTCTCTCATTCTGGGCTTTCCAGAATAGAAAATGTGCCCAAATAGCGAAGATTAAGTAAAAATACACAAATATGTCAGAAACAAGTAAAAATACTGGACATAGGGTAAATGCTTCCAACTAGGGTGAAAGAGGACATTTGTTTATAATATGCAGGGCTTCTGTAAATTTCACCCATTTCAAGCATTTTAGGATTGCAGAATAGAAAATGTGCCCAAATAGCGAAGATACAGTAAAAATACACAAAAATGTCAGAAACAAGTGAAAATACTGGAAATAGGGTAGATGCTTCCAACTAGGGTGAAAGAGGACATATGTAGATAATATGCAGGGTTTCTGTAATGTGATGCTTCAAACGAGTACACAACAGGACATTCGCTTATAATATGCAGGGTTTCTGTACATTGTACCCATTTCTTTCATATTTGGCTTTTAAGGAAAAAAATGTTCCTTTTTTGCGAGGGTTCAGTAAAGTAACATAAGGTGTCCGAAAGAAGTGAAATCACTGGAAATAGGGTAAATGCTTCAAACGAGGGTAAAATACGACATTTGTTGATAATATGCAGTGCTTCTGTAAATTTCACCCATTTCTCTCATTCTGGGCTTTCCAGAATAGAAAATGTGCCCAAATAGCGAAGATTAAGTAAAAATACACAAAAATGTCAGAAACAAGTGAAATCTCTGGACATAGGGTAAATGCTTCAAACGAGTGCGAAACAGGACATTCGCTTATACTATGCAGGGTTTCTGTACATTTCACCCATTTCTCTCATTCTGGGATTTCCAGAAAAGAAAATGTGCCCAAATAGCGAAGATTAAGTAAAAATACACAAATATGTCAGAAACAAGTAAAAATACTGGAAATAGGGTAAATGCTTCCAACTAGGGTGAAAGAGGACATATGTTGAGAATATGCAGGGTTTCTGTAAATTTCACCATTTCAAGCATTTTGGGATTTGCAGAATACAAAATGTGCCCAATAGCGAAGATACAGTAAAAATACACAAACATGTCAGAAACAAGTGAAATCTCTGGACATAGGGTAAATGCTTCAAACGAGTGCCCAACAGGACATTCGCTTATACTATGCAGGGTTTCTGTACATTCCACCCATTTCTCTCATTCTGGGCTTTCCAGAATAGAAAATGTGCCCAAATAGCGAAGATTAAGTAAAAATACACAAATATGTCAGAAACAAGTAAAAATACTGGACATAGGGAGATGCTTCCAACTAGGGTGAAAGAGGACATATGTTGATAATATGCAGGGTTTCTGTAAATTTCACCCATTTCAAGCATTTTAGGATTGCAGAATAGAAAATGTGCCCAAATAGCGAAGATACAGTAAAAATACACAAAAATGTCAGAAACAAGTGAAATCTCTGGACATAGGGTGATGCTTCAAACGAGTACACAACAGGACATTCGCTTATAATATGCAGGGTTTCTGTACATTTTACCCATTTCTTTCATATTTGGCTTTTAAGGAAAAAAATGTTCCTTTTTTGCGAGGGTTCAGTAAAGTAACATAAGGTGTCCGAAAGAAGTGAAATCACTGGAAATAGGGTAAATGCTTCAAACGAGGGTAAAATACGACATTTGTTGATAATATGCAGTGCTTCTGTAAATTTCACCCATTTCTCTCATTCTGGGCTTTCCAGAATAGAAAATGTGCCCAAATAGCGAAGATTAAGTAAAAATACACAAAAATGTCAGAAACAAGTGAAATCTCTGGACATAGGGTAAATGCTTCAAACGAGTGCAAAACAGGACATTCGCTTATACTATGCAGGGTTTCTGTACATTTCACCCATTTCTCTCATTCTGGGATTTCCAGAAAAGAAAATGTGCCCAAATAGCGAAGATTAAGTAAAAATACACAAATATGTCAGAAACAAGTAAAAATACTGGAAATAGGGTAAATGCTTCCAACTAGGGTGAAAGAGGACATATGTTGAGAATATGCAGGGTTTCTGTAAATTTCACCATTTCAAGCATTTTGGGATTTGCAGAACACAAAATGTGCCCAATAGCGAAGATACAGTAAAAATACACAAACATGTCAGAAACAAGTGAAATCTCTGGACATAGGGTAAATGCTTCAAACGAGTCCCCAACAGGACATTCGCTTATACTATGCAGGGTTTCTGTACATTTCACCCATTTCTCTCATTCTGGGCTTTCCAGAATAGAAAATGTGCCCAAATAGCGAAGATTAAGTAAAAATACACAAATATGTCAGAAACAAGTAAAAATACTGGACATAGGGAGATGCTTCCAACTAGGGTGAAAGAGGACATATGTTGATAATATGCAGGGTTTCTGTAAATTTTACCCATTTCAAGCATTTTGGGATTTCCAGAATAGAAAATGTGCCAAATAGCGAAGATACAGTAAAAATACACAAAAATGTCAGAAACAAGTAAAAATACTGGAAATAGGGTAGATGCTTCCAACTAGGGTGAAAGAGGACATATGTTGAGAATATGCAGGGTTTCTGTAAATTTCACCCATTTCAAGCATTTTGGGATTTCCAGAATAGAAAATGTGCCAAATAGCGAAGATACAGTAAAAATATACAAAAATGTCAGAAACAAGTGAAATCTCTGGACATAGGGTAAATGCTTCAAACAGGTGCAAAACAGGACATTCGCTTATAATATGCAGGGTTTCTGTACATTTTACCCATTTCTCTCATATTTGGCTTTTAAGGAAAAAAATGTTCCTTTATTGCGAGGGTTCAGTCAAATAACACAAGCTGTCCGAAAGAAGTGAAATCACTGGAAGTAGGGTAAATGCTTCAAACGAGTCCAAAACAGGAGATTCGCTCATTATATGCCGGGTTTCTGTACATTTTACCCATTTCTCTCATTCTGGGCTTTCCAGAATAGAAAATGTGCCCAAATAGCGAAGATTAAGTAAAAATACACAAATATGTCAGAAACAAGTAAAAATACTGGACATAGGGTAAATGCTTCCAACTAGGGTGAAAGAGGACATTTGTTTATAATATGCAGGGCTTCTGTAAATTTCACCCATTTCAAGCATTTTAGGATTGCAGAATAGAAAATGTGCCCTAATAGCGAAGATTAAGTTAAAATACACAAAAATGTCAGAAACAAGTGAAATCTCTGGACATAGGGTAAATGCTTCCAACTAGGGTGAAAGAGGACATTTGTTTATAATATGCAGGGTTTCTGTACATTTCACCCATTTCTCTCATTCTGGGATTTCCAGAAAAGAAAATGTGCCCAAATAGCGAAGATTAAGTAAAAATACACAAATATGTCAGAAACAAGTAAAAATACTGGAAATAGGGTAAATGCTTCCAACTAGGGTGAAAGAGGACATATGTTGAGAATATGCAGGGTTTCTGTAAATTTCACCATTTCAAGCATTTTGGGATTTGCAGAATACAAAATGTGCCCAATAGCGAAGATACAGTAAAAATACACAAACATGTCAGAAACAAGTGAAATCTCTGACATAGGGTAAATGCTTCAAACAGGTGCAAAACAGGACATTCGCTTATAATATGCAGGGTTTCTGTACATTTTACCCATTTCTCTCATATTTGGCTTTTAAGGAAAAAAATGTTCCTTTATGACGAGGGTTCAGTCAAATAACACAAGCTGTCCGAAAGAAGTGAAATCACTGGAGGTAGGGTAAATGCTTCAAACGAATGCAAAACAGGAGATTCGCTCATTATATGCAGGGTTTCTGTACATTTTACCCATTTCTCTCATTCTGGGCTTTCCAGAATAGAAAATGTGCCCAAATAGCGAAGATTAAGTAAAAATACACAAATATGTCAGAAACAAGTAAAAATACTGGACATAGGGTAAATGCTTCCAACTAGGGTGAAAGAGGACATTTGTTTATAATATGCAGGGCTTCTGTAAATTTCACCCATTTCAAGCATTTTAGGATTGCAGAATAGAAAATGTGCCCAAATAGCGAAGATACAGTAAAAATACACAAAAATGTCAGAAACAAGTGAAATCTCTGGACATAGGGTAATGCTTCAAACGAGTACACAACAGGACATTCGCTTATAATATGCAGGGTTTCTGTACATTTTACCCATTTCTTTCATATTTGGCTTTTAAGGAAAAAAATGTTCCTTTTTTGCGAGGGTTCAGTAAAGTAACATAAGGTGTCCGAAAGAAGTGAAATCACTGGAAATAGGGTAAATGCTTCAAACGAGGGTAAAATACGACATTTGTTGATAATATGCAGTGCTTCTGTAAATTTCACCCATTTCTCTCATTCTGGGCTTTCCAGAATAGAAAATGTGCCCAAATAGCGAAGATTAAGTAAAAATACACAAATATGTCAGAAACAAGTAAAAATACTGGACATAGGGAGATGCTTCCAACTAGGGTGAAAGAGGACATATGTTGATAATATGCAGGGTTTCTGTAAATTTTACCCATTTCAAGCATTTTGGGATTTCCAGAATAGAAAATGTGCCAAATAGCGAAGATACAGTAAAAATACACAAAAATGTCAGAAACAAGTAAAAATACTGGAAAAAGGGTAGATGCTTCCAACTAGGGTGAAAGAGGACATATGTTGATAATATGCAGGGTTTCTGTAAATTTCACCCATTTCAAGCATTTTGGGATTTCCAGAATAGAAAATGTGCCAAATAGCGAAGATACAGTAAAAATACACAAAAATGTCAGAAACAAGTGAAATCTCTGGACATAGGGTAAATGCTTCAAACAGGTGCAAAACAGGACATTCGCTTATAATATGCAGGGTTTCTGTACATTTTACCCATTTCTCTCATATTTGGCTTTTAAGGAAAAAAATGTTCCTTTATTGCGAGGGTTCAGTCAAATAACACAAGCTGTCCGAAAGAAGTGAAATCACTGGAAGTAGGGTAAATGCTTCAAACGAGTCCAAAACAGGAGATTCGCTCATTATATGCCGGGTTTCTGTACATTTTACCCATTTCTCTCATTCTGGGCTTTCCAGAATAGAAAATGTGCCCAAATAGCGAAGATTAAGTAAAAATACACAAATATGTCAGAAACAAGTAAAAATACTGGACATAGGGTAAATGCTTCCAACTAGGGTGAAAGAGGACATTTGTTTATAATATGCAGGGCTTCTGTAAATTTCACCCATTTCAAGCATTTTAGGATTGCAGAATAGAAAATGTGCCCAAATAGCGAAGATACAGTAAAAATACACAAAAATGTCAGAAACAAGTGAAATCTCTGGACATAGGGTAATGCTTCAAACGAGTACACAACAGGACATTCGCTTATAATATGCAGGGTTTCTGTACATTGTACCCATTTCTTTCATATTTGGCTTTTAAGGAAAAAAATGTTCCTTTTTTGCGAGGGTTCAGTAAAGTAACATAAGGTGTCCGAAAGAAGTGAAATCACTGGAAATAGGGTAAATGCTTCAAACGAGGGTAAAATACGACATTTGTTGATAATATGCAGTGCTTCTGTAAATTTCACCCATTTCTCTCATTCTGGGCTTTCCAGAATAGAAAATGTGCCCAAATAGCGAAGATTAAGTAAAAATACACAAAAATGTCAGAAACAAGTGAAATCTCTGGACATAGGGTAAATGCTTCAAACGAGTGCGAAACAGGACATTCGCTTATACTATGCAGGGTTTCTGTACATTTCACCCATTTCTCTCATTCTGGGATTTCCAGAAAAGAAAATGTGCCCAAATAGCGAAGATTAAGTAAAAATACACAAATATGTCAGAAACAAGTAAAAATACTGGAAATAGGGTAAATGCTTCCAACTAGGGTGAAAGAGGACATATGTTGAGAATATGCAGGGTTTCTGTAAATTTCACCATTTCAAGCATTTTGGGATTTGCAGAATACAAAATGTGCCCAATAGCGAAGATACAGTAAAAATACACAAAAATGTCAGAAACAAGTGAAATCTCTGGACATAGGGTAAATGCTTCAAACGAGTGCCCAACAGGACATTCGCTTATACTATGCAGGGTTTCTGTACATTTCACCCATTTCTCTCATTCTGGGCTTTCCAGAATAGAAAATGTGCCCAAATAGCGAAGATTAAGTAAAAATACACAAATATGTCAGAAACAAGTAAAAATACTGGACATAGGGTAAATGCTTCCAACTAGGGTGAAAGAGGACATATGTTGATAATATGCAGGGTTTCTGTAAATTTCACCCATTTCAAGCATTTTAGGATTGCAGAATAGAAAATGTGCCCAAATAGCGAAGATACAGTAAAAATACACAAAAATGTCAGAAACAAGTGAAATCTCTGGACATAGGGTAATGCTTCAAACGAGTACACAACAGGACATTCGCTTATAATATGCAGGGTTTCTGTACATTTTACCCATTTCTTTCATATTTGGCTTTTAAGGAAAAAAATGTTCCTTTTTTGCGAGGGTTCAGTAAAGTAACATAAGGTGTCCGAAAGAAGTGAAATCACTGGAAATAGGGTAAATGCTTCAAACGAGGGTAAAATACGACATTTGTTGATAATATGCAGTGCTTCTGTAAATTTCACCCATTTCTCTCATTCTGGGCTTTCCAGAATAGAAAATGTGCCCAAATAGCGAAGATTAAGTAAAAATACACAAAAATGTCAGAAACAAGTGAAATCTCTGGACATAGGGTAAATGCTTCCAACTAGGGTGAAAGAGGACATTTGTTTATAATATGCAGGGTTTCTGTACATTTCACCCATTTCTCTCATTCTGGGATTTTCAGAAAAGAAAATGTGCCCAAATAGCGAAGATTAAGTAAAAATACACAAATATGTCAGAAACAAGTAAAAATACTGGAAATAGGGTAAATGCTTCCAACTAGGGTGAAAGAGGACATATGTTGAGAATATGCAGGGTTTCTGTAAATTTCACCATTTCAAGCATTTTGGGATTTGCAGAATACAAAATGTGCCCAATAGCGAAGATACAGTAAAAATACACAAACATGTCAGAAACAAGTGAAATCTCTGACATAGGGTAAATGCTTCAAACAGGTGCAAAACAGGACATTCGCTTATAATATGCAGGGTTTCTGTACATTTTACCCATTTCTCTCATATTTGGCTTTTAAGGAAAAAAATGTTCCTTTATGACGAGGGTTCAGTCAAATAACACAAGCTGTCCGAAAGAAGTGAAATTACTGGAGGTAGGGTAAATGCTTCAAACGAATGCAAAACAGGAGATTCGCTCATTATATGCAGGGTTTCTGTACATTTTACCCATTTCTCTCATTCTGGGCTTTCCAGAATAGAAAATGTGCCCAAATAGCGAAGATTAAGTAAAAATACACAAATATGTCAGAAACAAGTAAAAATACTGGACATAGGGTAAATGCTTCCAACTAGGGTGAAAGAGGACATTTGTTTATAATATGCAGGGCTTCTGTAAATTTCACCCATTTCAAGCATTTTAGGATTGCAGAATAGAAAATGTGCCCAAATAGCGAAGATACAGTAAAAATACACAAAAATGTCAGAAACAAGTGAAATCTCTGGACATAGGGTAATGCTTCAAACGAGTACACAACAGGACATTCGCTTATAATATGCAGGGTTTCTGTACATTTTACCCATTTCTTTCATATTTGGCTTTTAAGGAAAAAAATGTTCCTTTTTTGCGAGGGTTCAGTAAAGTAACATAAGGTGTCCGAAAGAAGTGAAATCACTGGAAATAGGGTAAATGCTTCAAACGAGGGTAAAATATGACATTTGTTGATAATATGCAGTGCTTCTGTAAATTTCACCCATTTCTCTCATTCTGGGCTTTCCAGAATAGAAAATGTGCCCAAATAGCGAAGATTAAGTAAAAATACACAAATATGTCAGAAACAAGTAAAAATACTGGACATAGGGAGATGCTTCCAACTAGGGTGAAAGAGGACATATGTTGATAATATGCAGGGTTTCTGTAAATTTTACCCATTTCAAGCATTTTGGGATTTCCAGAATAGAAAATGTGCCAAATAGCGAAGATACAGTAAAAATACACAAAAATGTCAGAAACAAGTAAAAATACTGGAAAAAGGGTAGATGCTTCCAACTAGGGTGAAAGAGGACATATGTTGATAATATGCAGGGTTTCTGTAAATTTCACCCATTTCAAGCATTTTGGGATTTCCAGAATAGAAAATGTGCCAAATAGCGAAGATACAGTAAAAATATACAAAAATGTCAGAAACAAGTGAAATCTCTGGACATAGGGTAAATGCTTCAAACAGGTGCAAAACAGGACATTCGCTTATAATATGCAGGGTTTCTGTACATTTTACCCATTTCTCTCATATTTGGCTTTTAAGGAAAAAAATGTTCCTTTATTGCGAGGGTTCAGTCAAATAACACAAGCTGTCCGAAAGAAGTGAAATCACTGGAAGTAGGGTAAATGCTTCAAACGAGTGCAAAACAGGACATTCGCTCATTATATGCCGGGTTTCTGTACATTTTACCCATTTCTCTCATTCTGGGCTTTCCAGAATAGAAAATGTGCCCAAATAGCGAAGATTAAGTAAAAATACACAAAAATGTCAGAAACAAGTAAAAATACTGGAAATAGGGTGGATGCTTCCAACTAGGGTGAAAGAGGACATATGTTGATAATATGCAGGGTTTCTGTAAATTTCACCCATTTCAAGCATTTTGGGATTTCCAGAATAGAAAATGTGCCAAATAGCGAAGATACAGTAAAAATACACAAAAATGTCAGAAACAAGTGAAATCTCTGGACATAGGGTAAATGCTTCAAACAGGTGCAAAACAGGACATTCGCTTATAATATGCAGGGTTTCTGTACATTTTACCCATTTCTCTCATATTTGGCTTTTAAGGAAAAAAATGTTCCTTTATTGCGAGGGTTCAGTCAAATAACACAAGCTGTCCGAAAGAAGTGAAATCACTGGAAGTAGGGTAAATGCTTCAAACGAGTCCAAAACAGGAGATTCGCTCATTATATGCCGGGTTTCTGTACATTTTACCCATTTCTCTCATTCTGGGCTTTCCAGAATAGAAAATGTGCCCAAATAGCGAAGATTAAGTAAAAATACACAAATATGTCAGAAACAAGTAAAAATACTGGACATAGGGTAAATGCTTCCAACTAGGGTGAAAGAGGACATTTGTTTATAATATGCAGGGCTTCTGTAAATTTCACCCATTTCAAGCATTTTAGGATTGCAGAATAGAAAATGTGCCCAAATAGCGAAGATACAGTAAAAATACACAAAAATGTCAGAAACAAGTGAAATCTCTGGACATAGGGTAATGCTTCAAACGAGTACACAACAGGACATTCGCTTATAATATGCAGGGTTTCTGTACATTTTACCCATTTCTTTCATATTTGGCTTTTAAGGAAAAAAATGTTCCTTTTTTGCGAGGGTTCAGTAAAGTAACATAAGGTGTCCGAAAGAAGTGAAATCACTGGAAATAGGGTAAATGCTTCAAACGAGGGTAAAATACGACATTTGTTGATAATATGCAGTGCTTCTGTAAATTTCACCCATTTCTCTCATTCTGGGCTTTCCAGAATAGAAAATGTGCCCAAATAGCGAAGATTAAGTAAAAATACACAAAAATGTCAGAAACAAGTGAAATCTCTGGACATAGGGTAAATGCTTCAAACGAGTGCAAAACAGGACATTCGCTTATACTATGCAGGGTTTCTGTACATTTCACCCATTTCTCTCATTCTGGGATTTCCAGAAAAGAAAATGTGCCCAAATAGCGAAGATTAAGTAAAAATACACAAATATGTCAGAAACAAGTAAAAATACTGGAAATAGGGTAAATGCTTCCAACTAGGGTGAAAGAGGACATATGTTGAGAATATGCAGGGTTTCTGTAAATTTCACCATTTCAAGCATTTTGGGATTTGCAGAATACAAAATGTGCCCAATAGCGAAGATACAGTAAAAATACACAAACATGTCAGAAACAAGTGAAATCTCTGGACATAGGGTAAATGCTTCAAACGAGTGCCCAACAGGACATTCGCTTATACTATGCAGGGTTTCTGTACATTTCACCCATTTCTCTCATTCTGGGCTTTCCAGAATAGAAAATGTGCCCAAATAGCGAAGATTAAGTAAAAATACACAAATATGTCAGAAACAAGTAAAAATACTGGACATAGGGAGATGCTTCCAACTAGGGTGAAAGAGGACATATGTTGATAATATGCAGGGTTTCTGTAAATTTTACCCATTTCAAGCATTTTGGGATTTCCAGAATAGAAAATGTGCCAAATAGCGAAGATACAGTAAAAATACACAAAAATGTCAGAAACAAGTAAAAATACTGGAAATAGGGTAGATGCTTCCAACTAGGGTGAAAGAGGACATATGTTGATAATATGCAGGGTTTCTGTAAATTTCACCCATTTCAAGCATTTTGGGATTTCCAGAATAGAAAATGTGCCAAATAGCGAAGATACAGTAAAAATATACAAAAATGTCAGAAACAAGTGAAATCTCTGGACATAGGGTAAATGCTTCAAACAGGTGCAAAACAGGACATTCGCTTATAATATGCAGGGTTTCTGTACATTTTACCCATTTCTCTCATATTTGGCTTTTAAGGAAAAAAATGTTCCTTTATTGCGAGGGTTCAGTCAAATAACACAAGCTGTCCGAAAGAAGTGAAATCACTGGAAGTAGGGTAAATGCTTCAAACGAGTCCAAAACAGGAGATTCGCTCATTATATGCCGGGTTTCTGTACATTTTACCCATTTCTCTCATTCTGGGCTTTCCAGAATAGAAAATGTGCCCAAATAGCGAAGATTAAGTAAAAATACACAAATATGTCAGAAACAAGTAAAAATACTGGACATAGGGTAAATGCTTCCAACTAGGGTGAAAGAGGACATTTGTTTATAATATGCAGGGCTTCTGTAAATTTCACCCATTTCAAGCATTTTAGGATTGCAGAATAGAAAATGTGCCCAAATAGCGAAGATACAGTAAAAATACACAAAAATGTCAGAAACAAGTGAAATCTCTGGACATAGGGTAATGCTTCAAACGAGTACACAACAGGACATTCGCTTATAATATGCAGGGTTTCTGTACATTTTACCCATTTCTTTCATATTTGGCTTTTAAGGAAAAAAATGTTCCTTTTTTGCGAGGGTTCAGTAAAGTAACATAAGGTGTCCGAAAGAAGTGAAATCACTGGAAATAGGGTAAATGCTTCAAACGAGGGTAAAATACGACATTTGTTGATAATATGCAGTGCTTCTGTAAATTTCACCCATTTCTCTCATTCTGGGCTTTCCAGAATAGAAAATGTGCCCAAATAGCGAAGATTAAGTAAAAATACACAAAAATGTCAGAAACAAGTGAAATCTCTGGACATAGGGTAAATGCTTCAAACGAGTGCAAAACAGGACATTCGCTTATACTATGCAGGGTTTCTGTACATTTCACCCATTTCTCTCATTCTGGGATTTCCAGAAAAGAAAATGTGCCCAAATAGCGAAGATTAAGTAAAAATACACAAATATGTCAGAAACAAGTAAAAATACTGGAAATAGGGTAAATGCTTCCAACTAGGGTGAAAGAGGACATATGTTGATAATATGCAGGGTTTCTGTAAATTTCACCCATTTCAAGCATTTTAGGATTGCAGAATAGAAAATGTGCCCAAATAGCGAAGATACAGTAAAAATACACAAAAATGTCAGAAACAAGTGAAATCTCTGGACATAGGGTAATGCTTCAAACGAGTACACAACAGGACATTCGCTTATAATATGCAGGGTTTCTGTACATTTCACCCATTTCTCTCATTCTGGGCTTTCCAGAATAGAAAATGTGCCCAAATAGCGAAGATTAAGTAAAAATACACAAATATGTCAGAAACAAGTAAAAATACTGGACATAGGGTAAATGCTTCCAACTAGGGTGAAAGAGGACATATGTTGATAATATGCAGGGTTTCTGTAAATTTCACCCATTTCAAGCATTTTAGGATTGCAGAATAGAAAATGTGCCCAAATAGCGAAGATACAGTAAAAATACACAAAAATGTCAGAAACAAGTGAAATCTCTGGACATAGGGTAATGCTTCAAACGAGTACACAACAGGACATTCGCTTATAATATGCAGGGTTTCTGTACATTTTACCCATTTCTTTCATATTTGGCTTTTAAGGAAAAAAATGTTCCTTTTTTGCGAGGGTTCAGTAAAGTAACATAAGGTGTCCGAAAGAAGTGAAATCACTGGAAATAGGGTAAATGCTTCAAACGAGGGTAAAATACGACATTTGTTGATAATATGCAGTGCTTCTGTAAATTTCACCCATTTCTCTCATTCTGGGCTTTCCAGAATAGAAAATGTGCCCAAATAGCGAAGATTAAGTAAAAATACACAAAAATGTCAGAAACAAGTGAAATCTCTGGACATAGGGTAAATGCTTCCAACTAGGGTGAAAGAGGACATTTGTTTATAATATGCAGGGTTTCTGTACATTTCACCCATTTCTCTCATTCTGGGATTTTCAGAAAAGAAAATGTGCCCAAATAGCGAAGATTAAGTAAAAATACACAAATATGTCAGAAACAAGTAAAAATACTGGAAATAGGGTAAATGCTTCCAACTAGGGTGAAAGAGGACATATGTTGAGAATATGCAGGGTTTCTGTAAATTTCACCATTTCAAGCATTTTGGGATTTGCAGAATACAAAATGTGCCCAATAGCGAAGATACAGTAAAAATACACAAACATGTCAGAAACAAGTGAAATCTCTGACATAGGGTAAATGCTTCAAACAGGTGCAAAACAGGACATTCGCTTATAATATGCAGGGTTTCTGTACATTTTACCCATTTCTCTCATATTTGGCTTTTAAGGAAAAAAATGTTCCTTTATGACGAGGGTTCAGTCAAATAACACAAGCTGTCCGAAAGAAGTGAAATTACTGGAGGTAGGGTAAATGCTTCAAACGAATGCAAAACAGGAGATTCGCTCATTATATGCAGGGTTTCTGTACATTTTACCCATTTCTCTCATTCTGGGCTTTCCAGAATAGAAAATGTGCCCAAATAGCGAAGATTAAGTAAAAATACACAAATATGTCAGAAACAAGTAAAAATACTGGACATAGCGTAAATGCTTCCAACTAGGGTGAAAGAGGACATTTGTTTATAATATGCAGGGCTTCTGTAAATTTCACCCATTTCAAGCATTTTAGGATTGCAGAATAGAAAATGTGCCCAAATAGCGAAGATACAGTAAAAATACACAAAAATGTCAGAAACAAGTGAAATCTCTGGACATAGGGTAATGCTTCAAACGAGTACACAACAGGACATTCGCTTATAATATGCAGGGTTTCTGTACATTTTACCCATTTCTTTCATATTTGGCTTTTAAGGAAAAAAATGTTCCTTTTTTGCGAGGGTTCAGTAAAGTAACATAAGGTGTCCGAAAGAAGTGAAATCACTGGAAATAGGGTAAATGCTTCAAACGAGGGTAAAATACGACATTTGTTGATAATATGCAGTGCTTCTGTAAATTTCACCCATTTCTCTCATTCTGGGCTTTCCAGAATAGAAAATGTGCCCAAATAGCGAAGATTAAGTAAAAATACACAAATATGTCAGAAACAAGTAAAAATACTGGACATAGGGAGATGCTTCCAACTAGGGTGAAAGAGGACATATGTTGATAATATGCAGGGTTTCTGTAAATTTTACCCATTTCAAGCATTTTGGGATTTCCAGAATAGAAAATGTGCCAAATAGCGAAGATACAGTAAAAATACACAAAAATGTCAGAAACAAGTAAAAATACTGGAAAAAGGGTAGATGCTTCCAACTAGGGTGAAAGAGGACATATGTTGATAATATGCAGGGTTTCTGTAAATTTCACCCATTTCAAGCATTTTGGGATTTCCAGAATAGAAAATGTGCCAAATAGCGAAGATACAGTAAAAATATACAAAAATGTCAGAAACAAGTGAAATCTCTGGACATAGGGTAAATGCTTCAAACAGGTGCAAAACAGGACATTCGCTTATAATATGCAGGGTTTCTGTACATTTTACCCATTTCTCTCATATTTGGCTTTTAAGGAAAAAAATGTTCCTTTATTGCGAGGGTTCAGTCAAATAACACAAGCTGTCCGAAAGAAGTGAAATCACTGGAAGTAGGGTAAATGCTTCAAACGAGTGCAAAACAGGACATTCGCTCATTATATGCCGGGTTTCTGTACATTTTACCCATTTCTCTCATTCTGGGCTTTCCAGAATAGAAAATGTGCCCAAATAGCGAAGATTAAGTAAAAATACACAAAAATGTCAGAAACAAGTAAAAATACTGGAAATAGGGTAGATGCTTCCAACTAGGGTGAAAGAGGACATATGTTGATAATATGCAGGGTTTCTGTAAATTTCACCCATTTCAAGCATTTTGGGATTTCCAGAATAGAAAATGTGCCAAATAGCGAAGATACAGTAAAAATACACAAAAATGTCAGAAACAAGTGAAATCTCTGGACATAGGGTAAATGCTTCAAACAGGTGCAAAACAGGACATTCGCTTATAATATGCAGGGTTTCTGTACATTTTACCCATTTCTCTCATATTTGGCTTTTAAGGAAAAAAATGTTCCTTTATTGCGAGGGTTCAGTCAAATAACACAAGCTGTCCGAAAGAAGTGAAATCACTGGAAGTAGGGTAAATGCTTCAAACGAGTCCAAAACAGGAGATTCGCTCATTATATGCCGGGTTTCTGTACATTTTACCCATTTCTCTCATTCTGGGCTTTCCAGAATAGAAAATGTGCCCAAATAGCGAAGATTAAGTAAAAATACACAAATATGTCAGAAACAAGTAAAAATACTGGACATAGGGTAAATGCTTCCAACTAGGGTGAAAGAGGACATTTGTTTATAATATGCAGGGCTTCTGTAAATTTCACCCATTTCAAGCATTTTAGGATTGCAGAATAGAAAATGTGCCCAAATAGCGAAGATACAGTAAAAATACACAAAAATGTCAGAAACAAGTGAAATCTCTGGACATAGGGTAATGCTTCAAACGAGTACACAACAGGACATTCGCTTATAATATGCAGGGTTTCTGTACATTGTACCCATTTCTTTCATATTTGGCTTTTAAGGAAAAAAATGTTCCTTTTTTGCGAGGGTTCAGTAAAGTAACATAAGGTGTCCGAAAGAAGTGAAATCACTGGAAATAGGGTAAATGCTTCAAACGAGGGTAAAATACGACATTTGTTGATAATATGCAGTGCTTCTGTAAATTTCACCCATTTCTCTCATTCTGGGCTTTCCAGAATAGAAAATGTGCCCAAATAGCGAAGATTAAGTAAAAATACACAAAAATGTCAGAAACAAGTGAAATCTCTGGACATAGGGTAAATGCTTCAAACGAGTGCGAAACAGGACATTCGCTTATACTATGCAGGGTTTCTGTACATTTCACCCATTTCTCTCATTCTGGGATTTCCAGAAAAGAAAATGTGCCCAAATAGCGAAGATTAAGTAAAAATACACAAATATGTCAGAAACAAGTAAAAATACTGGAAATAGGGTAAATGCTTCCAACTAGGGTGAAAGAGGACATATGTTGAGAATATGCAGGGTTTCTGTAAATTTCACCATTTCAAGCATTTTGGGATTTGCAGAATACAAAATGTGCCCAATAGCGAAGATACAGTAAAAATACACAAACATGTCAGAAACAAGTGAAATCTCTGGACATAGGGTAAATGCTTCAAACGAGTGCCCAACAGGACATTCGCTTATACTATGCAGGGTTTCTGTACATTTCACCCATTTCTCTCATTCTGGGCTTTCCAGAATAGAAAATGTGCCCAAATAGCGAAGATTAAGTAAAAATACACAAATATGTCAGAAACAAGTAAAAATACTGGACATAGGGAGATGCTTCCAACTAGGGTGAAAGAGGACATATGTTGATAATATGCAGGGTTTCTGTAAATTTCACCCATTTCAAGCATTTTAGGATTGCAGAATAGAAAATGTGCCCAAATAGCGAAGATACAGTAAAAATACACAAAAATGTCAGAAACAAGTGAAATCTCTGGACATAGGGTGATGCTTCAAACGAGTACACAACAGGACATTCGCTTATAATATGCAGGGTTTCTGTACATTTTACCCATTTCTTTCATATTTGGCTTTTAAGGAAAAAAATGTTCCTTTTTTGCGAGGGTTCAGTAAAGTAACATAAGGTGTCCGAAAGAAGTGAAATCACTGGAAATAGGGTAAATGCTTCAAACGAGGGTAAAATACGACATTTGTTGATAATATGCAGTGCTTCTGTAAATTTCACCCATTTCTCTCATTCTGGGCTTTCCAGAATAGAAAATGTGCCCAAATAGCGAAGATTAAGTAAAAATACACAAAAATGTCAGAAACAAGTGAAATCTCTGGACATAGGGTAAATGCTTCAAACGAGTGCAAAACAGGACATTCGCTTATACTATGCAGGGTTTCTGTACATTTCACCCATTTCTCTCATTCTGGGATTTCCAGAAAAGAAAATGTGCCCAAATAGCGAAGATTAAGTAAAAATACACAAATATGTCAGAAACAAGTAAAAATACTGGAAATAGGGTAAATGCTTCCAACTAGGGTGAAAGAGGACATATGTTGAGAATATGCAGGGTTTCTGTAAATTTCACCATTTCAAGCATTTTGGGATTTGCAGAACACAAAATGTGCCCAATAGCGAAGATACAGTAAAAATACACAAACATGTCAGAAACAAGTGAAATCTCTGGACATAGGGTAAATGCTTCAAACGAGTGCCCAACAGGACATTCGCTTATACTATGCAGGGTTTCTGTACATTTCACCCATTTCTCTCATTCTGGGCTTTCCAGAATAGAAAATGTGCCCAAATAGCGAAGATTAAGTAAAAATACACAAATATGTCAGAAACAAGTAAAAATACTGGACATAGGGAGATGCTTCCAACTAGGGTGAAAGAGGACATATGTTGATAATATGCAGGGTTTCTGTAAATTTTACCCATTTCAAGCATTTTGGGATTTCCAGAATAGAAAATGTGCCAAATAGCGAAGATACAGTAAAAATACACAAAAATGTCAGAAACAAGTAAAAATACTGGAAATAGGGTAGATGCTTCCAACTAGGGTGAAAGAGGACATATGTTGATAATATGCAGGGTTTCTGTAAATTTCACCCATTTCAAGCATTTTGGGATTTCCAGAATAGAAAATGTGCCAAATAGCGAAGATACAGTAAAAATACACAAAAATGTCAGAAACAAGTAAAAATACTGGAAAAAGGGTAGATGCTTCCAACTAGGGTGAAAGAGGACATATGTTGATAATATGCAGGGTTTCTGTAAATTTCACCCATTTCAAGCATTTTGGGATTTCCAGAATAGAAAATGTGCCAAATAGCGAAGATACAGTAAAAATATACAAAAATGTCAGAAACAAGTGAAATCTCTGGACATAGGGTAAATGCTTCAAACAGGTGCAAAACAGGACATTCGCTTATAATATGCAGGGTTTCTGTACATTTTACCCATTTCTCTCATATTTGGCTTTTAAGGAAAAAAATGTTCCTTTATTGCGAGGGTTCAGTCAAATAACACAAGCTGTCCGAAAGAAGTGAAATCACTGGAAGTAGGGTAAATGCTTCAAACGAGTGCAAAACAGGACATTCGCTCATTATATGCCGGGTTTCTGTACATTTTACCCATTTCTCTCATTCTGGGCTTTCCAGAATAGAAAATGTGCCCAAATAGCGAAGATTAAGTAAAAATACACAAATATGTCAGAAACAAGTAAAAATACTGGACATAGGGAGATGCTTCCAACTAGGGTGAAAGAGGACATATGTTGATAATATGCAGGGTTTCTGTAAATTTCACCCATTTCAAGCATTTTAGGATTGCAGAATAGAAAATGTGCCCAAATAGCGAAGATACAGTAAAAATACACAAAAATGTCAGAAACAAGTGAAATCTCTGGACATAGGGTGATGCTTCAAACGAGTACACAACAGGACATTCGCTTATAATATGCAGGGTTTCTGTACATTTTACCCATTTCTTTCATATTTGGCTTTTAAGGAAAAAAATGTTCCTTTTTTGCGAGGGTTCAGTAAAGTAACATAAGGTGTCCGAAAGAAGTGAAATCACTGGAAATAGGGTAAATGCTTCAAACGAGGGTAAAATACGACATTTGTTGATAATATGCAGTGCTTCTGTAAATTTCACCCATTTCTCTCATTCTGGGCTTTCCAGAATAGAAAATGTGCCCAAATAGCGAAGATTAAGTAAAAATACACAAAAATGTCAGAAACAAGTGAAATCTCTGGACATAGGGTAAATGCTTCAAACGAGTGCAAAACAGGACATTCGCTTATACTATGCAGGGTTTCTGTACATTTCACCCATTTCTCTCATTCTGGGATTTCCAGAAAAGAAAATGTGCCCAAATAGCGAAGATTAAGTAAAAATACACAAATATGTCAGAAACAAGTAAAAATACTGGAAATAGGGTAAATGCTTCCAACTAGGGTGAAAGAGGACATATGTTGAGAATATGCAGGGTTTCTGTAAATTTCACCATTTCAAGCATTTTGGGATTTGCAGAACACAAAATGTGCCCAATAGCGAAGATACAGTAAAAATACACAAACATGTCAGAAACAAGTGAAATCTCTGGACATAGGGTAAATGCTTCAAACGAGTGCCCAACAGGACATTCGCTTATACTATGCAGGGTTTCTGTACATTTCACCCATTTCTCTCATTCTGGGCTTTCCAGAATAGAAAATGTGCCCAAATAGCGAAGATTAAGTAAAAATACACAAATATGTCAGAAACAAGTAAAAATACTGGACATAGGGAGATGCTTCCAACTAGGGTGAAAGAGGACATATGTTGATAATATGCAGGGTTTCTGTAAATTTTACCCATTTCAAGCATTTTGGGATTTCCAGAATAGAAAATGTGCCAAATAGCGAAGATACAGTAAAAATACACAAAAATGTCAGAAACAAGTAAAAATACTGGAAATAGGGTAGATGCTTCCAACTAGGGTGAAAGAGGACATATGTTGATAATATGCAGGGTTTCTGTAAATTTCACCCATTTCAAGCATTTTGGGATTTCCAGAATAGAAAATGTGCCAAATAGCGAAGATACAGTAAAAATACACAAAAATGTCAGAAACAAGTAAAAATACTGGAAAAAGGGTAGATGCTTCCAACTAGGGTGAAAGAGGACATATGTTGATAATATGCAGGGTTTCTGTAAATTTCACCCATTTCAAGCATTTTGGGATTTCCAGAATAGAAAATGTGCCAAATAGCGAAGATACAGTAAAAATATACAAAAATGTCAGAAACAAGTGAAATCTCTGGACATAGGGTAAATGCTTCAAACAGGTGCAAAACAGGACATTCGCTTATAATATGCAGGGTTTCTGTACATTTTACCCATTTCTCTCATATTTGGCTTTTAAGGAAAAAAATGTTCCTTTATTGCGAGGGTTCAGTCAAATAACACAAGCTGTCCGAAAGAAGTGAAATCACTGGAAGTAGGGTAAATGCTTCAAACGAGTGCAAAACAGGACATTCGCTCATTATATGCCGGGTTTCTGTACATTTTACCCATTTCTCTCATTCTGGGCTTTCCAGAATAGAAAATGTGCCCAAATAGCGAAGATTAAGTAAAAATACACAAAAATGTCAGAAACAAGTAAAAATACTGGAAATAGGGTAGATGCTTCCAACTAGGGTGAAAGAGGACATATGTTGATAATATGCAGGGTTTCTGTAAATTTCACCCATTTCAAGCATTTTGGGATTTCCAGAATAGAAAATGTGCCAAATAGCGAAGATACAGTAAAAATACACAAAAATGTCAGAAACAAGTGAAATCTCTGGACATAGGGTAAATGCTTCAAACAGGTGCAAAACAGGACATTCGCTTATAATATGCAGGGTTTCTGTACATTTTACCCATTTCTCTCATATTTGGCTTTTAAGGAAAAAAATGTTCCTTTATTGCGAGGGTTCAGTCAAATAACACAAGCTGTCCGAAAGAAGTGAAATCACTGGAAGTAGGGTAAATGCTTCAAACGAGTCCAAAACAGGAGATTCGCTCATTATATGCCGGGTTTCTGTACATTTTACCCATTTCTCTCATTCTGGGCTTTCCAGAATAGAAAATGTGCCCAAATAGCGAAGATTAAGTAAAAATACACAAATATGTCAGAAACAAGTAAAAATACTGGACATAGGGTAAATGCTTCCAACTAGGGTGAAAGAGGACATTTGTTTATAATATGCAGGGCTTCTGTAAATTTCACCCATTTCAAGCATTTTAGGATTGCAGAATAGAAAATGTGCCCAAATAGCGAAGATACAGTAAAAATACACAAAAATGTCAGAAACAAGTGAAATCTCTGGACATAGGGTAATGCTTCAAACGAGTACACAACAGGACATTCGCTTATAATATGCAGGGTTTCTGTACATTGTACCCATTTCTTTCATATTTGGCTTTTAAGGAAAAAAATGTTCCTTTTTTGCGAGGGTTCAGTAAAGTAACATAAGGTGTCCGAAAGAAGTGAAATCACTGGAAATAGGGTAAATGCTTCAAACGAGGGTAAAATACGACATTTGTTGATAATATGCAGTGCTTCTGTAAATTTCACCCATTTCTCTCATTCTGGGCTTTCCAGAATAGAAAATGTGCCCAAATAGCGAAGATTAAGTAAAAATACACAAAAATGTCAGAAACAAGTGAAATCTCTGGACATAGGGTAAATGCTTCAAACGAGTGCGAAACAGGACATTCGCTTATACTATGCAGGGTTTCTGTACATTTCACCCATTTCTCTCATTCTGGGATTTCCAGAAAAGAAAATGTGCCCAAATAGCGAAGATTAAGTAAAAATACACAAATATGTCAGAAACAAGTAAAAATACTGGAAATAGGGTAAATGCTTCCAACTAGGGTGAAAGAGGACATATGTTGAGAATATGCAGGGTTTCTGTAAATTTCACCATTTCAAGCATTTTGGGATTTGCAGAATACAAAATGTGCCCAATAGCGAAGATACAGTAAAAATACACAAACATGTCAGAAACAAGTGAAATCTCTGGACATAGGGTAAATGCTTCAAACGAGTGCCCAACAGGACATTCGCTTATACTATGCAGGGTTTCTGTACATTTCACCCATTTCTCTCATTCTGGGCTTTCCAGAATAGAAAATGTGCCCAAATAGCGAAGATTAAGTAAAAATACACAAATATGTCAGAAACAAGTAAAAATACTGGACATAGGGAGATGCTTCCAACTAGGGTGAAAGAGGACATATGTTGATAATATGCAGGGTTTCTGTAAATTTCACCCATTTCAAGCATTTTAGGATTGCAGAATAGAAAATGTGCCCAAATAGCGAAGATACAGTAAAAATACACAAAAATGTCAGAAACAAGTGAAATCTCTGGACATAGGGTGATGCTTCAAACGAGTACACAACAGGACATTCGCTTATAATATGCAGGGTTTCTGTACATTTTACCCATTTCTTTCATATTTGGCTTTTAAGGAAAAAAATGTTCCTTTTTTGCGAGGGTTCAGTAAAGTAACATAAGGTGTCCGAAAGAAGTGAAATCACTGGAAATAGGGTAAATGCTTCAAACGAGGGTAAAATACGACATTTGTTGATAATATGCAGTGCTTCTGTAAATTTCACCCATTTCTCTCATTCTGGGCTTTCCAGAATAGAAAATGTGCCCAAATAGCGAAGATTAAGTAAAAATACACAAAAATGTCAGAAACAAGTGAAATCTCTGGACATAGGGTAAATGCTTCAAACGAGTGCAAAACAGGACATTCGCTTATACTATGCAGGGTTTCTGTACATTTCACCCATTTCTCTCATTCTGGGATTTCCAGAAAAGAAAATGTGCCCAAATAGCGAAGATTAAGTAAAAATACACAAATATGTCAGAAACAAGTAAAAATACTGGAAATAGGGTAAATGCTTCCAACTAGGGTGAAAGAGGACATATGTTGAGAATATGCAGGGTTTCTGTAAATTTCACCATTTCAAGCATTTTGGGATTTGCAGAACACAAAATGTGCCCAATAGCGAAGATACAGTAAAAATACACAAACATGTCAGAAACAAGTGAAATCTCTGGACATAGGGTAAATGCTTCAAACGAGTGCCCAACAGGACATTCGCTTATACTATGCAGGGTTTCTGTACATTTCACCCATTTCTCTCATTCTGGGCTTTCCAGAATAGAAAATGTGCCCAAATAGCGAAGATTAAGTAAAAATACACAAATATGTCAGAAACAAGTAAAAATACTGGACATAGGGAGATGCTTCCAACTAGGGTGAAAGAGGACATATGTTGATAATATGCAGGGTTTCTGTAAATTTTACCCATTTCAAGCATTTTGGGATTTCCAGAATAGAAAATGTGCCAAATAGCGAAGATACAGTAAAAATACACAAAAATGTCAGAAACAAGTAAAAATACTGGAAATAGGGTAGATGCTTCCAACTAGGGTGAAAGAGGACATATGTTGATAATATGCAGGGTTTCTGTAAATTTCACCCATTTCAAGCATTTTGGGATTTCCAGAATAGAAAATGTGCCAAATAGCGAAGATACAGTAAAAATATACAAAAATGTCAGAAACAAGTGAAATCTCTGGACATAGGGTAAATGCTTCAAACAGGTGCAAAACAGGACATTCGCTTATAATATGCAGGGTTTCTGTACATTTTACCCATTTCTCTCATATTTGGCTTTTAAGGAAAAAAATGTTCCTTTATTGCGAGGGTTCAGTCAAATAACACAAGCTGTCCGAAAGAAGTGAAATCACTGGAAGTAGGGTAAATGCTTCAAACGAGTCCAAAACAGGAGATTCGCTCATTATATGCCGGGTTTCTGTACATTTTACCCATTTCTCTCATTCTGGGCTTTCCAGAATAGAAAATGTGCCCAAATAGCGAAGATTAAGTAAAAATACACAAATATGTCAGAAACAAGTAAAAATACTGGACATAGGGTAAATGCTTCCAACTAGGGTGAAAGAGGACATTTGTTTATAATATGCAGGGCTTCTGTAAATTTCACCCATTTCAAGCATTTTAGGATTGCAGAATAGAAAATGTGCCCAAATAGCGAAGATACAGTAAAAATACACATAAATGTCAGAAACAAGTGAAATCTCTGGACATAGGGTAATGCTTCAAACGAGTACACAACAGGACATTCGCTTATAATATGCAGGGTTTCTGTACATTTTACCCATTTCTTTCATATTTGGCTTTTAAGGAAAAAAATGTTCCTTTTTTGCGAGGGTTCAGTAAAGTAACATAAGGTGTCCGAAAGAAGTGAAATCACTGGAAATAGGGTAAATGCTTCAAACGAGGGTAAAATACGACATTTGTTGATAATATGCAGTGCTTCTGTAAATTTCACCCATTTCTCTCATTCTGGGCTTTCCAGAATAGAAAATGTGCCCAAATAGCGAAGATTAAGTAAAAATACACAAAAATGTCAGAAACAAGTGAAATCTCTGGACATAGGGTAAATGCTTCAAACGAGTGCAAAACAGGACATTCGCTTATACTATGCAGGGTTTCTGTACATTTCACCCATTTCTCTCATTCTGGGATTTCCAGAAAAGAAAATGTGCCCAAATAGCGAAGATTAAGTAAAAATACACAAATATGTCAGAAACAAGTAAAAATACTGGAAATAGGGTAAATGCTTCCAACTAGGGTGAAAGAGGACATATTTTGAGAATATGCAGGGTTTCTGTAAATTTCACCATTTCAAGCATTTTGGGATTTGCAGAATACAAAATGTGCCCAATAGCGAAGATACAGTAAAAATACACAAACATGTCAGAAACAAGTGAAATCTCTGGACATAGGGTAAATGCTTCAAACGAGTGCCCAACAGGACATTCGCTTATACTATGCAGGGTTTCTGTACATTTCACCCATTTCTCTCATTCTGGGCTTTCCAGAATAGAAAATGTGCCCAAATAGCGAAGATTAAGTAAAAATACACAAATATGTCAGAAACAAGTAAAAATACTGGACATAGGGAGATGCTTCCAACTAGGGTGAAAGAGGACATATGTTGATAATATGCAGGGTTTCTGTAAATTTCACCCATTTCAAGCATTTTGGGATTTCCAGAATAGAAAATGTGCCAAATAGCGAAGATACAGTAAAAATATACAAAAATGTCAGAAACAAGTGAAATCTCTGGACATAGGGTAAATGCTTCAAACAGGTGCAAAACAGGACATTCGCTAATAATATGCAGGGTTTCTGTACATTTTACCCATTTCTCTCATATTTGGCTTTTAAGGAAAAAAATGTTCCTTTATTGCGAGGGTTCAGTCAAATAACACAAGCTGTCCGAAAGAAGTGAAATCACTGGAAGTAGGGTAAATGCTTCAAACGAGTCCAAAACAGGAGATTCGCTCATTATATGCCGGGTGTCTGTACATTTTACCCATTTCTCTCATTCTGGGCTTTCCAGAATAGAAAATGTGCCCAAATAGCGAAGATTAAGTAAAAATACACAAAAATGTCAGAAACAAGTAAAAATACTGGACATAGGGTAAATGCTTCCAACTAGGGTGAAAGAGGACATTTGTTTATAATATGCAGTGCTTCTGTAAATTTCACCCATTTCAAGCATTTTAGGATTGCAGAATAGAAAATGTGCCCAAATAGCGAAGATACAGTAAAAATACACAAAAATGTCAGAAACAAGTGAAATCTCTGGACATAGGGTAATGCTTCAAACGAGTGCAAAACAGGAGATTCGCTCATTATATGCAGGGTTTCTGTACATTTTACCCATTTCTCTCATATTTGGCTTTTAAGGAAAAAAATGTTCCTTTATGACGAGGGTTCAGTCAAATAACACAAGCTGTCCGAAAGAAGTGAAATCACTGGAAGTAGGGTAAATGCTTCAAACGAATGCAAAACAGGAGATTCGCTCATTATATGCAGGGTTTCTGTACATTTTACCCATTTCTCTCATTCTGGGCTTTCCAGAATAGAAAATGTGCCCAAATAGCGAAGATTAAGTAAAAATACACAAATATGTCAGAAACAAGTAAAAATACTGGACGTAGGGTAAATGCTTCCAACTAGGGTGAAAGAGGACATTTGTTTATAATATGCAGGGCTTCTGTAAATTTCACCCATTTCAAGCATTTTAGGATTGCAGAATAGAAAATGTGCCCAAATAGCGAAGATACAGTAAAAATACACAAAAATGTCAGAAACAAGTAAAATCTCTGGACATAGGGTAATGCTTCAAACGAGTACACAACAGGACATTCGCTTATAATATGCAGGGTTTCTGTACATTTTACCCATTTCTTTCATATTTGGCTTTTAAGGAAAAAAATGTTCCTTTTTTGCGAGGGTTCAGTAAAGTAACATAAGGTGTCCGAAAGAAGTGAAATCACTGGAAGTAGGGTAAATGCTTCAAACGAATGCAAAACAGGAGATTCGCTCATTATATGCAGGGTTTCTGTACATTTTACCCATTTCTCTCATTCTGGGCTTTCCAGAATAGAAAATGTGCCCAAATAGCGAAGATTAAGTAAAAATACACAAATATGTCAGAAACAAGTAAAAATACTGGACATAGGGTAAATGCTTCCAACTAGGGTGAAAGAGGACATTTGTTTATAATATGCAGGGCTTCTGTAAATTTCACCCATTTCAAGCATTTTAGGATTGCAGAATAGAAAATGTGCCCAAATAGCGAAGATACAGTAAAAATACACAAAAATGTCAGAAACAAGTGAAATCTCTGGACATAGGGTAATGCTTCAAACGAGTACACAACAGGACATTCGCTTATAATATGCAGGGTTTCTGTACATTTTACCCATTTCTCTCATATTTGGCTTTTAAGGAAAAAAATGTTCCTTTATTGCGAGTGTTCAGTGAAATAACACAAGCTGTCCGAAAGAAGTGAAATCACTGGAAGTAGGGTAAATGCTTCAAACGAGTCCAAAACAGGAGATTCGCTCATTATATGCAGGGTTTCTGTACATTTTACCCATTTCTCTCATTCTGGGCTTTCCAGAATAGAAAATGTGCCCAAATAGCGAAGATTAAGTAAAAATACACAAATATGTCAGAAACAAGTAAAAATACTGGACATAGGGTAAATGCTTCCAACTAGGGTGAAAGAGGACATTTGTTTATAATATGCAGGGCTTCTGTAAATTTCACCCATTTCAAGCATTTTAGGATTGCAGAATAGAAAATGTGCCCAAATAGCGAAGATACAGTAAAAATACACAAAAATGTCAGAAACAAGTGAAATCTCTGGACATAGGGTAATGCTTCAAACGAGTACACAACAGGACATTCGCTTATAATATGCAGGGTTTCTGTACATTTTACCCATTTCTTTCATATTTGGCTTTTAAGGAAAAAAATGTTCCTTTTTTGCGAGGGTTCAGTAAAGTAACATAAGGTGTCCGAAAGAAGTGAAATCACTGGAAATAGGGTAAATGCTTCAAACGAGGGTAAAATACGACATTTGTTGATAATATGCAGTGCTTCTGTAAATTTCACCCATTTCTCTCATTCTGGGCTTTCCAGAATAGAAAATGTGCCCAAATAGCGAAGATTAAGTAAAAATACACAAAAATGTCAGAAACAAGTGAAATCTCTGGACATAGGGTAAATGCTTCAAACGAGTGCAAAACAGGACATTCGCTTATACTATGCAGGGTTTCTGTACATTTCACCCATTTCTCTCATTCTGGGCTTTCCAGAATAGAAAATGTGCCCAAATAGCGAAGATTAAGTAAAAATACACAAATATGTCAGAAACAAGTAAAAATACTGGACATAGGGAGATGCTTCCAACTAGGGTGAAAGAGGACATATGTTGATAATATGCAGGGTTTCTGTAAATTTTACCCATTTCAAGCATTTTGGGATTTCCAGAATAGAAAATGTGCCAAATAGCGAAGATACAGTAAAAATACACAAAAATGTCAGAAACAAGTAAAAATACTGGAAATAGGGTAGATGCTTCCAACTAGGGTGAAAGAGGACATATGTAGATAATATGCAGGGTTTCTGTAAATTTCACCCATTTCAAGCATTTTGGGATTTCCAGAATAGAAAATGTGCCAAATAGCGAAGATACAGTAAAAATATACAAAAATGTCAGAAACAAGTGAAATCTCTGGACATAGGGTAAATGCTTCAAAAAGGTGCAAAACAGGACATTCGCTTATAATATGCAGGGTTTCTGTACATTTTACCCATTTCTCTCATATTTGGCTTTTAAGGAAAAAAATGTTCCTTTATTGCGAGGGTTCAGTGAAATAACACAAGCTGTCCGAAAGAAGTGAAATCACTGGAAGTAGGGTAAATGCTTCAAACGAGTCCAAAACAGGAGATTCGCTCATTATATGCAGGGTTTCTGTACATTTTACCCATTTCTCTCATTCTGGGCTTTCCAGAATAGAAAATGTGCCCAAATAGCGAAGATTAAGTAAAAATACACAAATATGTCAGAAACAAGTAAAAATACTGGACATAGGGTAAATGCTTCCAACTAGGGTGAAAGAGGACATTTGTTTATAATATGCAGGGCTTCTGTAAATTTCACCCATTTCAAGCATTTTAGGATTGCAGAATAGAAAATGTGCCCAAATAGCGAAGATACAGTAAAAATACACAAAAATGTCAGAAACAAGTAAAATCTCTGGACATAGGGTAATGCTTCAAACGAGTACACAACAGGACATTCGCTTATAATATGCAGGGTTTCTGTACATTTTACCCATTTCTTTCATATTTGGCTTTTAAGGAAAAAAATGTTCCTTTTTTGCGAGGGTTCAGTAAAGTAACATAAGGTGTCCGAAAGAAGTGAAATCACTGGAAGTAGGGTAAATGCTTCAAACGAATGCAAAACAGGAGATTCGCTCATTATATGCAGGGTTTCTGTACATTTTACCCATTTCTCTCATTCTGGGCTTTCCAGAATAGAAAATGTGCCCAAATAGCGAAGATTAAGTAAAAATACACAAATATGTCAGAAACAAGTAAAAATACTGGACATAGGGTAAATGCTTCCAACTAGGGTGAAAGAGGACATTTGTTTATAATATGCAGGGCTTCTGTAAATTTCACCCATTTCAAGCATTTTAGGATTGCAGAATAGAAAATGTGCCCAAATAGCGAAGATACAGTAAAAATACACAAAAATGTCAGAAACAAGTGAAATCTCTGGACATAGGGTAATGCTTCAAACGAGTACACAACAGGACATTCGCTTATAATATGCAGGGTTTCTGTACATTTTACCCATTTCTCTCATATTTGGCTTTTAAGGAAAAAAATGTTCCTTTATTGCGAGTGTTCAGTGAAATAACACAAGCTGTCCGAAAGAAGTGAAATCACTGGAAGTAGGGTAAATGCTTCAAACGAGTCCAAAACAGGAGATTCGCTCATTATATGCAGGGTTTCTGTACATTTTACCCATTTCTCTCATTCTGGGCTTTCCAGAATAGAAAATGTGCCCAAATAGCGAAGATTAAGTAAAAATACACAAATATGTCAGAAACAAGTAAAAATACTGGACATAGGGTAAATGCTTCCAACTAGGGTGAAAGAGGACATTTGTTTATAATATGCAGGGCTTCTGTAAATTTCACCCATTTCAAGCATTTTAGGATTGCAGAATAGAAAATGTGCCCAAATAGCGAAGATACAGTAAAAATACACAAAAATGTCAGAAACAAGTGAAATCTCTGGACATAGGGTAATGCTTCAAACGAGTACACAACAGGACATTCGCTTATAATATGCAGGGTTTCTGTACATTTTACCCATTTCTTTCATATTTGGCTTTTAAGGAAAAAAATGTTCCTTTTTTGCGAGGGTTCAGTAAAGTAACATAAGGTGTCCGAAAGAAGTGAAATCACTGGAAATAGGGTAAATGCTTCAAACGAGGGTAAAATACGACATTTGTTGATAATATGCAGTGCTTCTGTAAATTTCACCCATTTCTCTCATTCTGGGCTTTCCAGAATAGAAAATGTGCCCAAATAGCGAAGATTAAGTAAAAATACACAAAAATGTCAGAAACAAGTGAAATCTCTGGACATAGGGTAAATGCTTCAAACGAGTGCAAAACAGGACATTCGCTTATACTATGCAGGGTTTCTGTACATTTCACCCATTTCTCTCATTCTGGGCTTTCCAGAATAGAAAATGTGCCCAAATAGCGAAGATTAAGTAAAAATACACAAATATGTCAGAAACAAGTAAAAATACTGGACATAGGGAGATGCTTCCAACTAGGGTGAAAGAGGACATATGTTGATAATATGCAGGGTTTCTGTAAATTTTACCCATTTCAAGCATTTTGGGATTTCCAGAATAGAAAATGTGCCAAATAGCGAAGATACAGTAAAAATACACAAAAATGTCAGAAACAAGTAAAAATACTGGAAATAGGGTAGATGCTTCCAACTAGGGTGAAAGAGGACATATGTAGATAATATGCAGGGTTTCTGTAAATTTCACCCATTTCAAGCATTTTGGGATTTCCAGAATAGAAAATGTGCCAAATAGCGAAGATACAGTAAAAATATACAAAAATGTCAGAAACAAGTGAAATCTCTGGACATAGGGTAAATGCTTCAAAAAGGTGCAAAACAGGACATTCGCTTATAATATGCAGGGTTTCTGTACATTTTACCCATTTCTCTCATATTTGGCTTTTAAGGAAAAAAATGTTCCTTTATTGCGAGGGTTCAGTGAAATAACACAAGCTGTCCGAAAGAAGTGAAATCACTGGAAGTAGGGTAAATGCTTCAAACGAGTCCAAAACAGGAGATTCGCTCATTATATGCAGGGTTTCTGTACATTTTACCCATTTCTCTCATTCTGGGCTTTCCAGAATAGAAAATGTGCCCAAATAGCGAAGATTAAGTAAAAATACACAAATATGTCAGAAACAAGTAAAAATACTGGACATAGGGTAAATGCTTCCAACTAGGGTGAAAGAGGACATTTGTTTATAATATGCAGGGCTTCTGTAAATTTCACCCATTTCAAGCATTTTAGGATTGCAGAATAGAAAATGTGCCCAAATAGCGAAGATACAGTAAAAATACACAAAAATGTCAGAAACAAGTGAAATCTCTGGACATAGGGTAATGCTTCAAACGAGTACACAACAGGACATTCGCTTATAATATGCAGGGTTTCTGTACATTTTACCCATTTCTTTCATATTTGGCTTTTAAGGAAAAAAATGTTCCTTTTTTCGAGGGTTCAGTAAAGTAACATAAGGTGTCCGAAAGAAGTGAAATCACTGGAAATAGGGTAAATGCTTCAAACGAGGGTAAAATACGACATTTGTTGATAATATGCAGTGCTTCTGTAAATTTCACCCATTTCTCTCATTCTGGGCTTTCCAGAATAGAAAATGTGCCCAAATAGCGAAGATACAGTAAAAATACACAAAAATGTCAGAAACAAGTGAAATCTCTGGACATAGGGTAAATGCTTCAAACGAGTGCAAAACAGGACATTCGCTTATAATATGCAGGGTTTCTGTACATTTTACCCATTTCTCTCATATTTGGCTTTTAAGGAAAAAAATGTTCCTTTATTACGAGGGTTCAGTCAAATAACACAAGCTGTCCGAAAGAAGTGAAATCACTGGAAGTAGGGTAAATGCTTCAAACGAATGCAAAACAGGAGATTCGCTCATTATATGCAGGGTTTCTTTACATTTTACCCATTTCTCTCATTCTGGGCTTTCCAGAATAGAAAATGTGCCCAAATAGCGAAGATTAAGTAAAAATACACAAATATGTCAGAAACAAGTAAAAATACTGGACATAGGGTAAATGCTTCCAACTAGGGTGAAAGAGGACATTTGTTTATAATATGCAGGGCTTCTGTAAATTTCACCCATTTCAAGCATTTTAGGATTGCAGAATAGAAAATGTGCCCAAATAGCGAAGATACAGTAAAAATACACAAAAATGTCAGAAACAAGTGAAATCTCTGGACATAGGGTAATGCTTCAAACGAGTACACAACAGGACATTCGCTTATAATATGCAGGGTTTCTGTACATTTTACCCATTTCTTTCATATTTGGCTTTTCAGGAAAAAAATGTTCCTTTTTTGCGAGGGTTCAGTAAAGTAACATAAGGTGTCCGAAAGAAGTGAAATCACTGGAAATAGGGTAAATGCTTCAAACGAGGGTAAAATACGACATTTGTTGATAATATGCAGTGCTTCTGTAAATTTCACCCATTTCTCTCATTCTGGGCTTTCCAGAATAGAAAATGTGCCCAAATAGCGAAGATTAAGTAAAAATACACAAAAATGTCAGAAACAAGTGAAATCTCTGGACATAGGGTAAATGCTTCAAACGAGTGCAAAACAGGACATTCGCTTATACTATACAGGGTTTCTGTACATTTCACCCATTTCTCTCATTCTGGGATTTCCAGAAAAGAAAATGTGCCCAAATAGCGAAGATTAAGTAAAAATACACAAATATGTCAGAAACAAGTAAAAATACTGGAAATAGGGTAAATGCTTCCAACTAGGGTGAAAGAGGACATTTGTTTATAATATGCAGGGCTTCTGTAAATTTCACCCATTTCAAGCATTTTAGGATTTGCAGAATACAAAATGTGCCCAATAGCGAAGATACAGTAAAAATACACAAACATGTCAGAAACAAGTGAAATCTCTGGACATAGGGTAAATGCTTCAAACGAGTGCAAAACAGGACATTCGCTTATACTATGCAGGGTTTCTGTACATTTCACCCATTTCTCTCATTCTGGGCTTTCCAGAATAGAAAATGTGCCCAAATAGCGAAGATTAAGTAAAAATACACAAATATGTCAGAAACAAGTAAAAATACTGGACATAGGGTAAATGCTTCCAACTAGGGTGAAAGAGGACATTTGTTTATAATATGCAGGGCTTCTGTAAATTTCACCCATTTCAAGCATTTTAGGATTGCAGAATAGAAAATGTGCCCAAATAGCGAAGATACAGTAAAAATACACAAAAATGTCAGAAACAAGTGAAATCTCTGGACATAGGGTAAATGCTTCAAACGAGTGCAAAACAGGACATTCGCTTATAATATGCAGGGTTTCTGTACATTTTACCCATTTCTCTCATATTTGGCTTTTAAGGAAAAAAATGTTCCTTTATTACGAGGGTTCAGTCAAATAACACAAGCTGTCCGAAAGAAGTGAAATCACTGGAAGTAGGGTAAATGCTTCAAACGAATGCAAAACAGGAGATTCGCTCATTATATGCAGAGTTTCTGTACATTTTACCCATTTCTCTCATTCTGGGCTTTCCAGAATAGAAAATGTGCCCAAATAGCGAAGATTAAGTAAAAATACACAAATATGTCAGAAACAAGTAAAAATACTGGACATAGGGTAAATGCTTCCAACTAGGGTGAAAGAGGACATTTGTTTATAATATGCAGGGCTTCTGTAAATTTCACCCATTTCAAGCATTTTAGGATTGCAGAATAGAAAATGTGCCCAAATAGCGAAGATACAGTAAAAATACACAAAAATGTCAGAAACAAGTGAAATCTCTGGACATAGGGTAATGCTTCAAACGAGTGCAAAACAGGACATTCGCTTATAATATGCAGGGTTTCTGTACATTTTACCCATTTCTTTCATATTTGGCTTTTAAGGAAAAAAATGTTCCTTTTTTGCGAGGGTTCAGTAAAGTAACATAAGGTGTCCGAAAGAAGTGAAATCACTGGAAAAGGGTAAATGCTTCAAACGAGGGTAAAATACGACATTTGTTGATAATATGCAGTGCTTCTGTAAATTTCACCCATTTCTCTCATTCTGGGCTTTCCAGAATAGAAAATGTGCCCAAATAGCGAAGATTAAGTAAAAATACACAAAAATGTCAGAAACAAGTGAAATCTCTGGACATAGGGTAAATGCTTCAAACGAGTGCAAAACAGGACATTCGCTTATACTATGCAGGGTTTCTGTACATTTCACCCATTTCTCTCATTCTGGGATTTCCAGAAAAGAAAATGTGCCCAAATAGCGAAGATTAAGTAAAAATACACAAATATGTCAGAAACAAGTAAAAATACTGGAAATAGGGTAAATGCTTCCAACTAGGGTGAAAGAGGACATATGTTGAGAATATGCAGGGTTTCTGTAAATTTCACCATTTCAAGCATTTTGGGATTTGCAGAATACAAAATGTGCCCAAATAGCGAAGATTAAGTAAAAATACACAAAAATGTCAGAAACAAGTGAAATCTCTGGACATAGGGTAAATGCTTCAAACGAGTGCAAAACAGGACATTCGCTTATAATATGCAGGGTTTCTGTACATTTTACCCATTTCTCTCATATTTGGCTTTTAAGGAAAAAAATGTTCCTTTATTACGAGGGTTCAGTCAAATAACACAAGCTGTCCGAAAGAAGTGAAATCACTGGAAGTAGGGTAAATGCTTCAAACGAATGCAAAACAGGAGATTCGCTCATTATATGCAGGGTTTCTGTACATTTTACCCATTTCTCTCATTCTGGGCTTTCCAGAATAGAAAATGTGCCCAAATAGCGAAGATTAAGTAAAAATACACAAATATGTCAGAAACAAGTAAAAATACTGGACATAGGGTAAATGCTTCCAACTAGGGTGAAAGAGGACATTTGTTTATAATATGCAGGGCTTCTGTAAATTTCACCCATTTCAAGCATTTTAGGATTGCAGAATAGAAAATGTGCCCAAATAGCGAAGATACAGTAAAAATACACAAAAATGTCAGAAACAAGTGAAATCTCTGGACATAGGGTAATGCTTCAAACGAGTACACAACAGGACATTCGCTTATAATATGCAGGGTTTCTGTACATTTTACCCATTTCTTTCATATTTGGCTTTTAAGGAAAAAAATGTTCCTTTTTTGCGAGGGTTCAGTAAAGTAACATAAGGTGTCCGAAAGAAGTGAAATCACTGGAAATAGGGTAAATGCTTCAAACGAGGGTAAAATACGACATTTGTTGATAATATGCAGTGCTTCTGTAAATTTCACCCATTTCTCTCATTCTGGGCTTTCCAGAATAGAAAATGTGCCCAAATAGCGAAGATACAGTAAAAATACACAAAAATGTCAGAAACAAGTGAAATCTCTGGACATAGGGTAAATGCTTCAAACGAGTGCAAAACAGGACATTCGCTTATAATATGCAGGGTTTCTGTACATTTTACCCATTTCTCTCATATTTGGCTTTTAAGGAAAAAAATGTTCCTTTATTACGAGGGTTCAGTCAAATAACACAAGCTGTCCGAAAGAAATGAAATCACTGGAAGTAGGGTAAATGCTTCAAACGAATGCAAAACAGGAGATTCGCTCATTATATGCAGGGTTTCTGTACATTTTACCCATTTCTCTCATTCTGGGCTTTCCAGAATAGAAAATGTGCCCAAATAGCGAAGATTAAGTAAAAATACACAAATATGTCAGAAACAAGTAAAAATACTGGACATAGGGTAAATGCTTCCAACTAGGGTGAAAGAGGACATTTGTTTATAATATGCAGGGCTTCTGTAAATTTCACCCATTTCAAGCATTTTAGGATTGCAGAATAGAAAATGTGCCCAAATAGCGAAGATTAAGTAAAAATACACAAATATGTCAGAAACAAGTAAAAATACTGGACATAGGGAGATGCTTCCAACTAGGGTGAAAGAGGACATATGTTGATAATATGCAGGGTTTCTGTAAATTTTACCCATTTCAAGCATTTTGGGATTTCCAGAATAGAAAATGTGCCAAATAGCGAAGATACAGTAAAAATACACAAAAATGTCAGAAACAAGTAAAAATACTGGAAATAGGGTAGATGCTTCCAACTAGGGTGAAAGAGGACATATGTTGATAATATGCAGGGTTTCTGTAAATTTCACCCATTTCAAGCATTTTGGGATTTCCAGAATAGAAAATGTGCCCAAATAGCGAAGATACAGTAAAAATACACAAAAATGTCAGAAACAAGTGAAATCTCTGGACATAGGGTAATGCTTCAAACGAGTACACAACAGGACATTCGCTTATAATATGCAGGGTTTCTGTACATTTTACCCATTTCTTTCATATTTGGCTTTTAAGGAAAAAAATGTTCCTTTTTTGCGAGGGTTCAGTAAAGTAACATAAGGTGTCCGAAAGAAGTGAAATCACTGGAAATAGGGTAAATGCTTCAAACGAGGGTAAAATACGACATTTGTTGATAATATGCAGTGCTTCTGTAAATTTCACCCATTTCTCTCATTCTGGGCTTTCCAGAATAGAAAATGTGCCCAAATAGCGAAGATTAAGTAAAAATACACAAAAATGTCAGAAACAAGTGAAATCTCTGGACATAGGGTAAATGCTTCAAACGAGTGCAAAACAGGACATTCGCTTATACTATGCAGGGTTTCTGTACATTTCACCCATTTCTCTCATTCTGGGATTTCCAGAAAAGAAAATGTGCCCAAATAGCGAAGATTAAGTAAAAATACACAAATATGTCAGAAACAAGTAAAAATACTGGAAATAGGGTAAATGCTTCCAACTAGGGTGAAAGAGGACATATGTTGAGAATATGCAGGGTTTCTGTAAATTTCACCATTTCAAGCATTTTGGGATTTGCAGAATACAAAATGTGCCCAATAGCGAAGATACAGTAAAAATACACAAACATGTCAGAAACAAGTGAAATCTCTGGACATAGGGTAAATGCTTCAAACAGGTGCAAAACAGGACATTCGCTTATAAAATGCAGGGTTTCTGTACATTTTACCCATTTCTTTCATATTTGGCTTTTAAGGAAAAAAATGTTCCTTTTTTGCGAGGGTTCAGTAAAGTAACATAAGGTGTCCGAAAGAAGTGAAATCACTGGAAATAGGGTAAATGCTTCAAACGAGGGTAAAATACGACATTTGTTTATAATATGCAGGGCTTCTGTAAATTTCACCCATTTCTCTCATTCTGGGCTTTCCAGAATAGAAAATGTGCCCAAATAGCGAAGATTAAGTAAAAATACACAAAAATGTCAGAAACAAGTGAAATCTCTGGACATAGGGTAAATGCTTCAAACGAGTGCAAAACAGGACATTCGCTTATACTATGCAGGGTTTCTGTACATTTCACCCATTTCTCTCATTCTGGGATTTCCAGAAAAGAAAATGTGCCCAAATAGCGAAGATTAAGTAAAAATACACAAATATGTCAGAAACAAGTAAAAATACTGGAAATAGGGTAAATGCTTCCAACTAGGGTGAAAGAGGACATATGTTGAGAATATGCAGGGTTTCTGTAAATTTCACCATTTCAAGCATTTTGGGATTTGCAGAATACAAAATGTGCCCAATAGCGAAGATACAGTAAAAATACACAAACATGTCAGAAACAAGTGAAATCTCTGGACATAGGGTAAATGCTTCAAACGAGTGCCCAACAGGACATTCGCTTATACTATGCAGGGTTTCTGTACATTTCACCCATTTCTCTCATTCTGGGCTTTCCAGAATAGAAAATGTGCCCAAATAGTGAAGATTAAGTAAAAATACACAAATATGTCAGAAACAAGTAAAAATACTGGACATAGGGAGATGCTTCCAACTAGGGTGAAAGAGGACATATGTTGATAATATGCAGGGTTTCTGTAAATTTTACCCATTTCAAGCACTTTGGGATTTCCAGAATAGAAAATGTGCCAAATAGCGAAGATACAGTAAAAATACACAAAAATGTCAGAAACAAGTAAAAATACTGGAAATAGGGTAGATGCTTCCAACTAGGGTGAAAGAGGACATATGTTGATAATATGCAGGGTTTCTGTAAATTTCACCCATTTCAAGCATTTTGGGATTTCCAGAATAGAAAATGTGCCCAAATAGCGAAGATACAGTAAAAATACACAAAAATGTCAGAAACAAGTGAAATCTCTGGACATAGGGTAATGCTTCAAACGAGTACACAACAGGACATTCGCTTATAATATGCAGGGTTTCTGTACATTTTACCCATTTCTTTCATATTTGGCTTTTAAGGAAAAAAATGTTCCTTTTTTGCGAGGGTTCAGTAAAGTAACATAAGGTGTCCGAAAGAAGTGAAATCACTGGAAATAGGGTAAATGCTTCAAACGAGGGTAAAATACGACATTTGTTGATAATATGCAGTGCTTCTGTAAATTTCACCCATTTCTCTCATTCTGGGCTTTCCAGAATAGAAAATGTGCCCAAATAGCGAAGATTAAGTAAAAATACACAAAAATGTCAGAAACAAGTGAAATCTCTGGACATAGGGTAAATGCTTCAAACGAGTGCAAAACAGGACATTCGCTTATACTATGCAGGGTTTCTGTACATTTCACCCATTTCTCTCATTCTGGGATTTCCAGAAAAGAAAATGTGCCCAAATAGCGAAGATACAGTAAAAATACACAAACATGTCAGAAACAAGTGAAATCTCTGGACATAGGGTAAATGCTTCAAACAGGTGCAAAACAGGACATTCGCTTATAAAATGCAGGGTTTCTGTACATTTTACCCATTTCTTTCATATTTGGCTTTTAAGGAAAAAAATGTTCCTTTTTTGCGAGGGTTCAGTAAAGTAACATAAGGTGTCCGAAAGAAGTGAAATCACTGGAAATAGGGTAAATGCTTCCAACTAGGGTGAAAGAGGACATTTGTTTATAATATGCAGGGCTTCTGTAAATTTCACCCATTTCAAGCATTTTAGGATTGCAGAATAGAAAATGTGCCCAAATAGCGAAGATTAAGTAAAAATACACAAAAATGTCAGAAACAAGTGAAATCTCTGGACATAGGGTAAATGCTTCAAACGAGTGCAAAACAGGACATTCGCTTATAATATGCAGGGTTTCTGTACATTTTACCCATTTCTCTCATATTTGGCTTTTAAGGAAAAAAATGTTCCTTTATGACGAGGGTTCAGTCAAATAACACAAGCTGTCCGAAAGAAGTGAAATCACTGGAAGTAGGGTAAATGCTTCAAACGAATGCAAAACAGGAGATTCGCTCATTATATGCAGGGTTTCTGTACATTTTACCCATTTCTCTCATTCTGGGCTTTCCAGAATAGAAAATGTGCCCAAATAGCGAAGATTAAGTAAAAATACACAAATATGTCAGAAACAAGTAAAAATACTGGACATAGGGTAAATGCTTCCAACTAGGGTGAAAGAGGACATTTGTTTATAATATGCAGGGCTTCTGTAAATTTCACCCATTTCAAGCATTTTAGGATTGCAGAATAGAAAATGTGCCCAAATAGCGAAGATACAGTAAAAATACACAAAAATGTCAGAAACAAGTGAAATCTCTGGACATAGGGTAATGCTTCAAACGAGTACACAACAGGACATTCGCTTATAATATGCAGGGTTTCTGTACATTTTACCCATTTCTTTCATATTTGGCTTTTAAGGAAAAAAATGTTCCTTTTTTGCGAGGGTTCAGTAAAGTAACATAAGGTGTCCGAAAGAAGTGAAATCACTGGAAATAGGGTAAATGCTTCAAACGAGGGTAAAATACGACATTTGTTGATAATATGCAGTGCTTCTGTAAATTTCACCCATTTCTCTCATTCTGGGCTTTCCAGAATAGAAAATGTGCCCAAATAGCGAAGATTAAGTAAAAATACACAAAAATGTCAGAAACAAGTAAAAATACTGGACATAGGGTAAATGCTTCCAACTAGGGTGAAAGAGGACATTTGTTTATAATATGCAGGGCTTCTGTAAATTTCACCCATTTCAAGCATTTTAGGATTGCAGAATAGAAAATGTGCCCAAATAGCGAAGATTAAGTAAAAATACACAAAAATGTCAGAAACAAGTGAAATCTCTGGACATAGGGTAAATGCTTCAAACGAGTGCAAAACAGGACATTCGCTTATAATATGCAGGGTTTCTGTACATTTTACCCATTTCTCTCATATTTGGCTTTTAAGGAAAAAAATGTTCCTTTATTACGAGGGTTCAGTCAAATAACACAAGCTGTCCGAAAGAAGTGAAATCACTGGAAGTAGGGTAAATGCTTCAAACGAATGCAAAACAGGAGATTCGCTCATTATATGCAGGGTTTCTGTACATTTTACCCATTTCTCTCATTCTGGGCTTTCCAGAATAGAAAATGTGCCCAAATAGCGAAGATTAAGTAAAAATACACAAATATGTCAGAAACAAGTAAAAATACTGGACATAGGGTAAATGCTTCCAACTAGGGTGAAAGAGGACATTTGTTTATAATATGCAGGGCTTCTGTAAATTTCACCCATTTCAAGCATTTTAGGATTGCAGAATAGAAAATGTGCCCAAATAGCGAAGATACAGTAAAAATACACAAAAATGTCAGAAACAAGTGAAATCTCTGGACATAGGGTAATGCTTCAAACGAGTACACAACAGGACATTCGCTTATAATATGCAGGGTTTCTGTACATTTTACCCATTTCTTTCATACTTGGCTTTTAAGGAAAAAAATGTTCCTTTTTTGCGAGGGTTCAGTAAAGTAACATAAGGTGTCCGAAAGAAGTGAAATCACTGGAAATAGGGTAAATGCTTCAAACGAGGGTAAAATACGACATTTGTTGATAATATGCAGTGCTTCTGTAAATTTCACCCATTTCTCTCATTCTGGGCTTTCCAGAATAGAAAATGTGCCCAAATAGCGAAGATTAAGTAAAAATACACAAAAATGTCAGAAACAAGTGAAATCTCTGGACATAGGGTAAATGCTTCAAACGAGTGCAAAACAGGACATTCGCTTATACTATGCAGGGTTTCTGTACATTTCACCCATTTCTCTCATTCTGGGATTTCCAGAAAAGAAAATGTGCCCAAATAGCGAAGATTAAGTAAAAATACACAAATATGTCAGAAACAAGTAAAAATACTGGAAATAGGGTAAATGCTTCCAACTAGGGTGAAAGAGGACATATGTTGAGAATATGCAGGGTTTCTGTAAATTTCACCATTTCAAGCATTTTGGGATTTGCAGAATACAAAATGTGCCCAATAGCGAAGATACAGTAAAAATACACAAACATGTCAGAAACAAGTGAAATCTCTGGACATAGGGTAAATGCTTCAAACGAGTGCCCAACAGGACATTCGCTTATACTATGCAGGGTTTCTGTACATTTCACCCATTTCTCTCATTCTGGGCTTTCCAGAATAGAAAATGTGCCCAAATAGCGAAGATTAAGTAAAAATACACAAATATGTCAGAAACAAGTAAAAATACTGGACATAGGGAGATGCTTCCAACTAGGGTGAAAGAGGACATATGTTGATAATATGCAGGGTTTCTGTAAATTTTACCCATTTCAAGCATTTTGGGATTTCCAGAATAGAAAATGTGCCAAATAGCGAAGATACAGTAAAAATACACAAAAATGTCAGAAACAAGTAAAAATACTGGAAATAGGGTAGATGCTTCCAACTAGGGTGAAAGAGGACATATATTGATAATATGCAGGGTTTCTGTAAATTTCACCCATTTCAAGCATTTTAGGATTGCAGAATAGAAAATGTGCCCAAATAGCGAAGATTAAGTAAAAATACACAAAAATGTCAGAAACAAGTGAAATCTCTGGACATAGGGTAAATGCTTCAAACGAGTGCAAAACAGGACATTCGCTTATAATATGCAGGGTTTCTGTACATTTTACCCATTTCTCTCATATTTGGCTTTTAAGGAAAAAAATGTTCCTTTATGACGAGGGTTCAGTCAAATAACACAAGCTGTCCGAAAGAAGTGAAATCACTGGAAGTAGGGTAAATGCTTCAAACGAATGCAAAACAGGAGATTCGCTCATTATATGCAGGGTTTCTGTACATTTTACCCATTTCTCTCATTCTGGGCTTTCCAGAATAGAAAATGTGCCCAAATAGCGAAGATTAAGTAAAAATACACAAATATGTCAGAAACAAGTAAAAATACTGGACATAGGGTAAATGCTTCCAACTAGGGTGAAAGAGGACATTTGTTTATAATATGCAGGGCTTCTGTAAATTTCACCCATTTCAAGCATTTTAGGATTGCAGAATAGAAAATGTGCCCAAATAGCGAAGATACAGTAAAAATACACAAAAATGTCAGAAACAAGTGAAATCTCTGGACATAGGGTAATGCTTCAAACGAGTACACAACAGGACATTCGCTTATAATATGCAGGGTTTCTGTACATTTTACCCATTTCTTTCATATTTGGCTTTTAAGGAAAAAAATGTTCCTTTTTTGCGAGGGTTCAGTAAAGTAACATAAGGTGTCCGAAAGAAGTGAAATCACTGGAAATAGGGTAAATGCTTCAAACGAGGGTAAAATACGACATTTGTTGATAATATGCAGTGCTTCTGTAAATTTCACCCATTTCTCTCATTCTGGGCTTTCCAGAATAGAAAATGTGCCCAAATAGCGAAGATTAAGTAAAAATACACAAAAATGTCAGAAACAAGTAAAAATACTGGACATAGGGTAAATGCTTCCAACTAGGGTGAAAGAGGACATTTGTTTATAATATGCAGGGCTTCTGTAAATTTCACCCATTTCAAGCATTTTAGGATTGCAGAATAGAAAATGTGCCCAAATAGCGAAGATTAAGTAAAAATACACAAAAATGTCAGAAACAAGTGAAATCTCTGGACATAGGGTAAATGCTTCAAACGAGTGCAAAACAGGACATTCGCTTATAATATGCAGGGTTTCTGTACATTTTACCCATTTCTCTCATATTTGGCTTTTAAGGAAAAAAATGTTCCTTTATTGCGAGGGTTCAGTCAAATAACACAAGCTGTCCGAAAGAAGTGAAATCACTGGAAATAGGGTAAATGCTTCAAACGAGGGTAAAATACGACATTTGTTGATAATATGCAGTGCTTCTGTAAATTTCACCCATTTCTCTCATTCTGGGCTTTCCAGAATAGAAAATGTGCCCAAATAGCGAAGATTAAGTAAAAATACACAAATATGTCAGAAACAAGTAAAAATACTGGACATAGGGTAAATGCTTCCAACTAGGGTGAAAGAGGACATTTGTTTATAATATGCAGGGCTTCTGTAAATTTCACCCATTTCAAGCATTTTAGGATTGCAGAATAGAAAATGTGCCCAAATAGCGAAGATACAGTAAAAATACACAAAAATGTCAGAAACAAGTGAAATCTCTGGACATAGGGTAATGCTTCAAACGAGTACACAACAGGACATTCGCTTATAATATGCAGGGTTTCTGTACATTTTACCCATTTCTCTCATATTTGGCTTTTAAGGAAAAAAATGTTCCTTTATTGCGAGGGTTCAGTCAAATAACACAAGCTGTCCGAAAGAAGTGAAATCACTGGAAGTAGGGTAAATGCTTCAAACGAGTCCAAAACAGGAGATTCGCTCATTATATGCCGGGTTTCTGTACATTTTACCCATTTCTCTCATTCTGGGCTTTCCAGAATAGAAAATGTGCCCAAATAGCGAAGATTAAGTAAAAATACACAAATATGTCAGAAACAAGTAAAAATACTGGACATAGGGTAAATGCTTCCAACTAGGGTGAAAGAGGACATTTGTTTATAATATGCAGGGCTTCTGTAAATTTCACCCATTTCAAGCATTTTAGGATTGCAGAATAGAAAATGTGCCCAAATAGCGAAGATACAGTAAAAATACACAAAAATGTCAGAAACAAGTGAAATCTCTGGACATAGGGTAATGCTTCAAACGAGTACACAACAGGACATTCGCTTATAATATGCAGGGTTTCTGTACATTTTACCCATTTCTTTCATATTTGGCTTTTAAGGAAAAAAATGTTCCTTTTTTGCGAGGGTTCAGTAAAGTAACATAAGGTGTCCGAAAGAAGTGAAATCACTGGAAATAGGGTAAATGCTTCAAACGAGGGTAAAATACGACATTTGTTGATAATATGCAGTGTTTCTGTAAATTTCACCCATTTCTCTCATTCTGGGCTTTCCAGAATAGAAAATGTGCCCAAATAGCGAAGATACAGTTAAAATACACAAAAATGTCAGAAACAAGTGAAATCTCTGGACATAGGGTAAATGCTTCAAACGAGTGCAAAACAGGACATTCGCTTATACTATGCAGGGTTTCTGTACATTTCACCCATTTCTCTCATTTTGGGATTTCCAGAAAAGAAAATGTGCCCAAATAGCGAAGATTAAGTAAAAATACACAAACATGTCAGAAACAAGTAAAAATACTGGAAATAGGGTAAATGCTTCCAACTAGGGTGAAAGAGGACATATGTTGAGAATATGCAGGGTTTCTGTAAATTTCACCATTTCAAGCATTTTGGGATTTGCAGAATACAAAATGTGCCCAATAGCGAAGATACAGTAAAAATACACAAACATGTCAGAAACAAGTGAAATCTCTGGACATAGGGTAAATGCTTCAAACGAGTGCCCAACAGGACATTCGCTTATACTATGCAGGGTTTCTGTACATTTCACCCATTTCTCTCATTCTGGGCTTTCCAGAATAGAAAATGTGCCCAAATAGCGAAGATTAAGTAAAAATACACAAATATGTCAGAAACAAGTAAAAATACTGGACATAGGGAGATGCTTCCAACTAGGGTGAAAGAGGACATATGTTGATAATATGCAGGGTTTCTGTAAATTTTACCCATTTCAAGCATTTTGGGATTTCCAGAATAGAAAATGTGCCAAATAGCGAAGATACAGTAAAAATACACAAAAATGTCAGAAACAAGTAAAAATACTGGAAATAGGGTAGATGCTTCCAACTAGGGTGAAAGAGGACATATATTGATAATATGCAGGGTTTCTGTAAATTTCACCCATTTCAAGCATTTTAGGATTGCAGAATAGAAAATGTGCCCAAATAGCGAAGATTAAGTAAAAATACACAAAAATGTCAGAAACAAGTGAAATCTCTGGACATAGGGTAAATGCTTCAAACGAGTGCAAAACAGGACATTCGCTTATAATATGCAGGGTTTCTGTACATTTTACCCATTTCTCTCATATTTGGCTTTTAAGGAAAAAAATGTTCCTTTATGACGAGGGTTCAGTCAAATAACACAAGCTGTCCGAAAGAAGTGAAATCACTGGAAGTAGGGTAAATGCTTCAAACGAATGCAAAACAGGAGATTCGCTCATTATATGCAGGGTTTCTGTACATTTTACCCATTTCTCTCATTCTGGGCTTTCCAGAATAGAAAATGTGCCCAAATAGCGAAGATTAAGTAAAAATACACAAATATGTCAGAAACAAGTAAAAATACTGGACATAGGGTAAATGCTTCCAACTAGGGTGAAAGAGGACATTTGTTTATAATATGCAGGGCTTCTGTAAATTTCACCCATTTCAAGCATTTTAGGATTGCAGAATAGAAAATGTGCCCAAATAGCGAAGATACAGTAAAAATACACAAAAATGTCAGAAACAAGTGAAATCTCTGGACATAGGGTAATGCTTCAAACGAGTACACAACAGGACATTCGCTTATAATATGCAGGGTTTCTGTACATTTTACCCATTTCTTTCATATTTGGCTTTTAAGGAAAAAAATGTTCCTTTTTTGCGAGGGTTCAGTAAAGTAACATAAGGTGTCCGAAAGAAGTGAAATCACTGGAAATAGGGTAAATGCTTCAAACGAGGGTAAAATACGACATTTGTTGATAATATGCAGTGCTTCTGTAAATTTCACCCATTTCTCTCATTCTGGGCTTTCCAGAATAGAAAATGTGCCCAAATAGCGAAGATTAAGTAAAAATACACAAAAATGTCAGAAACAAGTAAAAATACTGGACATAGGGTAAATGCTTCCAACTAGGGTGAAAGAGGACATTTGTTTATAATATGCAGGGCTTCTGTAAATTTCACCCATTTCAAGCATTTTAGGATTGCAGAATAGAAAATGTGCCCAAATAGCGAAGATTAAGTAAAAATACACAAAAATGTCAGAAACAAGTGAAATCTCTGGACATAGGGTAAATGCTTCAAACGAGTGCAAAACAGGACATTCGCTTATAATATGCAGGGTTTCTGTACATTTTACCCATTTCTCTCATATTTGGCTTTTAAGGAAAAAAATGTTCCTTTATTGCGAGGGTTCAGTCAAATAACACAAGCTGTCCGAAAGAAGTGAAATCACTGGAAATAGGGTAAATGCTTCAAACGAGGGTAAAATACGACATTTGTTGATAATATGCAGTGCTTCTGTAAATTTCACCCATTTCTCTCATTCTGGGCTTTCCAGAATAGAAAATGTGCCCAAATAGCGAAGATTAAGTAAAAATACACAAATATGTCAGAAACAAGTAAAAATACTGGACATAGGGTAAATGCTTCCAACTAGGGTGAAAGAGGACATTTGTTTATAATATGCAGGGCTTCTGTAAATTTCACCCATTTCAAGCATTTTAGGATTGCAGAATAGAAAATGTGCCCAAATAGCGAAGATACAGTAAAAATACACAAAAATGTCAGAAACAAGTGAAATCTCTGGACATAGGGTAATGCTTCAAACGAGTACACAACAGGACATTCGCTTATAATATGCAGGGTTTCTGTACATTTTACCCATTTCTCTCATATTTGGCTTTTAAGGAAAAAAATGTTCCTTTATTGCGAGGGTTCAGTCAAATAACACAAGCTGTCCGAAAGAAGTGAAATCACTGGAAGTAGGGTAAATGCTTCAAACGAGTCCAAAACAGGAGATTCGCTCATTATATGCCGGGTTTCTGTACATTTTACCCATTTCTCTCATTCTGGGCTTTCCAGAATAGAAAATGTGCCCAAATAGCGAAGATTAAGTAAAAATACACAAATATGTCAGAAACAAGTAAAAATACTGGACATAGGGTAAATGCTTCCAACTAGGGTGAAAGAGGACATTTGTTTATAATATGCAGGGCTTCTGTAAATTTCACCCATTTCAAGCATTTTAGGATTGCAGAATAGAAAATGTGCCCAAATAGCGAAGATACAGTAAAAATACACAAAAATGTCAGAAACAAGTGAAATCTCTGGACATAGGGTAATGCTTCAAACGAGTACACAACAGGACATTCGCTTATAATATGCAGGGTTTCTGTACATTTTACCCATTTCTTTCATATTTGGCTTTTAAGGAAAAAAATGTTCCTTTTTTGCGAGGGTTCAGTAAAGTAACATAAGGTGTCCGAAAGAAGTGAAATCACTGGAAATAGGGTAAATGCTTCAAACGAGGGTAAAATACGACATTTGTTGATAATATGCAGTGTTTCTGTAAATTTCACCCATTTCTCTCATTCTGGGCTTTCCAGAATAGAAAATGTGCCCAAATAGCGAAGATACAGTTAAAATACACAAAAATGTCAGAAACAAGTGAAATCTCTGGACATAGGGTAAATGCTTCAAACGAGTGCAAAACAGGACATTCGCTTATACTATGCAGGGTTTCTGTACATTTCACCCATTTCTCTCATTTTGGGATTTCCAGAAAAGAAAATGTGCCCAAATAGCGAAGATTAAGTAAAAATACACAAACATGTCAGAAACAAGTAAAAATACTGGAAATAGGGTAAATGCTTCCAACTAGGGTGAAAGAGGACATATGTTGAGAATATGCAGGGTTTCTGTAAATTTCACCATTTCAAGCATTTTGGGATTTGCAGAATACAAAATGTGCCCAATAGCGAAGATACAGTAAAAATACACAAACATGTCAGAAACAAGTGAAATCTCTGGACATAGGGTAAATGCTTCAAACGAGTGCCCAACAGGACATTCGCTTATACTATGCAGGGTTTCTGTACATTTCACCCATTTCTCTCATTCTGGGCTTTCCAGAATAGAAAATGTGCCCAAATAGCGAAGATTAAGTAAAAATACACAAATATGTCAGAAACAAGTAAAAATACTGGACATAGGGAGATGCTTCCAACTAGGGTGAAAGAGGACATATGTTGATAATATGCAGGGTTTCTGTAAATTTTACCCATTTCAAGCATTTTGGGATTTCCAGAATAGAAAATGTGCCAAATAGCGAAGATACAGTAAAAATACACAAAAATGTCAGAAACAAGTAAAAATACTGGAAATAGGGTAGATGCTTCCAACTAGGGTGAAAGAGGACATATGTAGATAATATGCAGGGTTTCTGTAAATTTCACCCATTTCAAGCATTTTTGGATTTCCAGAATAGAAAATGTGCCCAAATAGCGAAGATACAGTAAAAATACACAAAAATGTCAGAAACAAGTGAAATCTCTGGACATAGGGTAATGCTTCAAACGAGTACACAACAGGACATTCGCTTATAATATGCAGGGTTTCTGTACATTTTACCCATTTCTTTCATATTTGGCTTTTAAGGAAAAAAATGTTCCTTTTTTGCGAGGGTTCAGTAAAGTAACATAAGGTGTCCGAAAGAAGTGAAATCACTGGAAATAGGGTAAATGCTTCAAACGAGGGTAAAATACGACATTTGTTGATAATATGCAGTGCTTCTGTAAATTTCACCCATTTCTCTCATTCTGGGCTTTCCAGAATAGAAAATGTGCCCAAATAGCGAAGATTAAGTAAAAATACACAAAAATGTCAGAAACAAGTGAAATCTCTGGACATAGGGTAAATGCTTCAAACGAGTGCAAAACAGGACATTCGCTTATACTATGCAGGGTTTCTGTACATTTCACCCATTTCTCTCATTCTGGGATTTCCAGAAAAGAAAATGTGCCCAAATAGCGAAGATTAAGTAAAAATACACAAATATGTCAGAAACAAGTAAAAATACTGGAAATAGGGTAAATGCTTCCAACTAGGGTGAAAGAGGACATATGTTGAGAATATGCAGGGTTTCTGTAAATTTCACCATTTCAAGCATTTTGGGATTTGCAGAATACAAAATGTGCCCAATAGCGAAGATACAGTAAAAATACACAAACATGTCAGAAACAAGTGAAATCTCTGGACATAGGGTAAATGCTTCAAACGAGTGCAAAACAGGACATTCGCTTATACTATGCAGGGTTTCTGTACATTTCACCCATTTCTCTCATTCTGGGATTTCCAGAAAAGAAAATGTGCCCAAATAGCGAAGATTAAGTAAAAATACACAAACATGTCAGAAACAAGTAAAAATACTGGAAATAGGGTAAATGCTTCCAACTAGGGTGAAAGAGGACATATGTTGAGAATATGCAGGGTTTCTGTAAATTTCACCATTTCAAGCATTTTGGGATTTGCAGAATACAAAATGTGCCCAATAGCGAAGATACAGTAAAAATACACAAACATGTCAGAAACAAGTGAAATCTCTGGACATAGGGTAAATGCTTCAAACGAGTGCCCAACAGGACATTCGCTTATACTATGCAGGGTTTCTGTACATTTCACCCATTTCTCTCATTCTGGGCTTTCCAGAATAGAAAATGTGCCCAAATAGCGAAGATTAAGTAAAAATACACAAATATGTCAGAAACAAGTAAAAATACTGGACATAGGGAGATGCTTCCAACTAGGGTGAAAGAGGACATATGTTGATAATATGCAGGGTTTCTGTAAATTTTACCCATTTCAAGCATTTTGGGATTTCCAGAATAGAAAATGTGCCAAATAGCGAAGATACAGTAAAAATACACAAAAATGTCAGAAACAAGTAAAAATACTGGAAATAGGGTAGATGCTTCCAACTAGGGTGAAAGAGGACATATGTAGATAATATGCAGGGTTTCTGTAAATTTCACCCATTTCAAGCATTTTGGGATTTCCAGAATAGAAAATGTGCCCAAATAGCGAAGATACAGTAAAAATACACAAAAATGTCAGAAACAAGTGAAATCTCTGGACATAGGGTAATGCTTCAAACGAGTACACAACAGGACATTCGCTTATAATATGCAGGGTTTCTGTACATTTTACCCATTTCTTTCATATTTGGCTTTTAAGGAAAAAAATGTTCCTTTTTTGCGAGGGTTCAGTAAAGTAACATAAGGTGTCCGAAAGAAGTGAAATCACTGGAAATAGGGTAAATGCTTCAAACGAGGGTAAAATACGACATTTGTTGATAATATGCAGTGCTTCTGTAAATTTCACCCATTTCTCTCATTCTGGGCTTTCCAGAATAGAAAATGTGCCCAAATAGCGAAGATTAAGTAAAAATACACAAAAATGTCAGAAACAAGTGAAATCTCTGGACATAGGGTAAATGCTTCAAACGAGTGCAAAACAGGACATTCGCTTATACTATGCAGGGTTTCTGTACATTTCACCCATTTCTCTCATTCTGGGATTTCCAGAAAAGAAAATGTGCCCAAATAGCGAAGATTAAGTAAAAATACACAAATATGTCAGAAACAAGTAAAAATACTGGAAATAGGGTAAATGCTTCCAACTAGGGTGAAAGAGGACATATGTTGAGAATATGCAGGGTTTCTGTAAATTTCACCATTTCAAGCATTTTGGGATTTGCAGAATACAAAATGTGCCCAATAGCGAAGATACAGTAAAAATACACAAACATGTCAGAAACAAGTGAAATCTCTGGACATAGGGTAAATGCTTCAAACGAGTGCCCAACAGGACATTCGCTTATACTATGCAGGGTTTCTGTACATTTCACCCATTTCTCTCATTCTGGGCTTTCCAGAATAGAAAATGTGCCCAAATAGCGAAGATTAAGTAAAAATACACAAATATGTCAGAAACAAGTTAAAATACTGGACATAGGGAGATGCTTCCAACTAGGGTGAAAGAGGACATATGTTGATAATATGCAGGGTTTCTGTAAATTTTACCCATTTCAAGCATTTTGGGATTTCCAGAATAGAAAATGTGCCAAATAGCGAAGATACAGTAAAAATACACAAAAATGTCAGAAACAAGTAAAAATACTGGAAATAGGGTAGATGCTTCCAACTAGGGTGAAAGAGGACATATGTTGATAATATGCAGGGTTTCTGTAAATTTCACCCATTTCAAGCATTTTGGGATTTCCAGAATAGAAAATGTGCCAAATAGCGAAGATACAGTAAAAATATACAAAAATGTCAGAAACAAGTGAAATCTCTGGACATAGGGTAAATGCTTCAAACAGGTGCAAAACAGGACATTCGCTTATAATATGCAGGGTTTCTGTACATTTTACCCATTTCTCTCATATTTGGCTTTTAAGGAAAAAAATGTTCCTTTATTGCGAGGGTTCAGTCAAATAACACAAGCTGTCCGAAAGAAGTGAAATCACTGGAAGTAGGGTAAATGCTTCAAACGAGTCCAAAACAGGAGATTCGCTCATTATATGCCGGGTTTCTGTACATTTTACCCATTTCTCTCATTCTGGGCTTTCCAGAATAGAAAATGTGCCCAAATAGCGAAGATTAAGTAAAAATACACAAATATGTCAGAAACAAGTAAAAATACTGGACATAGGGTAAATGCTTCCAACTAGGGTGAAAGAGGACATTTGTTTATAATATGCAGGGCTTCTGTAAATTTCACCCATTTCAAGCATTTTAGGATTGCAGAATAGAAAATGTGCCCAAATAGCGAAGATACAGTAAAAATACACAAAAATGTCAGAAACAAGTGAAATCTCTGGACATAGGGTAATGCTTCAAACGAGTACACAACAGGACATTCGCTTATAATATGCAGGGTTTCTGTACATTTTACCCATTTCTTTCATATTTGGCTTTTAAGGAAAAAAATGTTCCTTTTTTGCGAGGGTTCAGTAAAGTAACATAAGGTGTCCGAAAGAAGTGAAATCACTGGAAATAGGGTAAATGCTTCAAACGAGGGTAAAATACGACATTTGTTGATAATATGCAGTGCTTCTGTAAATTTCACCCATTTCTCTCATTCTGGGCTTTCCAGAATAGAAAATGTGCCCAAATAGCGAAGATACAGTAAAAATACACAAAAATGTCAGAAACAAGTGAAATCTCTGGACATAGGGTAATGCTTCAAACGAGTACACAACAGGACATTCGCTTATAATATGCAGGGTTTCTGTACATTTTACCCATTTCTCTCATATTTGGCTTTTAAGGAAAAAAATGTTCCTTTATTGCGAGGGTTCAGTGAAATAACACAAGCTGTCCGAAAGAAGTGAAATCACTGGAAGTAGGGTAAATGCTTCAAACGAGTCCAAAACAGGAGATTCGCTCATTATATGCCGGGTTTCTGTACATTTTACCCATTTCTCTCATTCTGGGCTTTCCAGAATAGAAAATGTGCCCAAATAGCGAAGATTAAGTAAAAATACACAAATATGTCAGAAACAAGTAAAAATACTGGACATAGGGTAAATGCTTCCAACTAGGGTGAAAGAGGACATTTGTTTATAATATGCAGGGCTTCTGTAAATTTCACCCATTTCAAGCATTTTAGGATTGCAGAATAGAAAATGTGCCCAAATAGCGAAGATACAGTAAAAATACACAAAAATGTCAGAAACAAGTGAAATCTCTGGACATAGGGTAATGCTTCAAACGAGTACACAACAGGACATTCGCTTATAATATGCAGGGTTTCTGTACATTTTACCCATTTCTTTCATATTTGGCTTTTAAGGAAAAAAATGTTCCTTTTTTGCGAGGGTTCAGTAAAGTAACATAAGGTGTCCGAAAGAAGTGAAATCACTGGAAATAGGGTAAATGCTTCAAACGAGGGTAAAATACGACATTTGTTGATAATATGCAGTGCTTCTGTAAATTTCACCCATTTCTCTCATTCTGGGCTTTCCAGAATAGAAAATGTGCCCAAATAGCGAAGATTAAGTAAAAATACACAAAAATGTCAGAAACAAGTGAAATCTCTGGACATAGGGTAAATGCTTCAAACGAGTGCAAAACAGGACATTCGCTTATACTATGCAGGGTTTCTGTACATTTCACCCATTTCTCTCATTCTGGGATTTCCAGAAAAGAAAATGTGCCCAAATAGCGAAGATTAAGTAAAAATACACAAATATGTCAGAAACAAGTAAAAATACTGGAAATAGGGTAAATGCTTCCAACTAGGGTGAAAGAGGACATATGTTGAGAATATGCAGGGTTTCTGTAAATTTCACCATTTCAAGCATTTTGGGATTTGCAGAATACAAAATGTGCCCAATAGCGAAGATACAGTAAAAATACACATACATGTCAGAAACAAGTGAAATCTCTGGACATAGGGTAAATGCTTCAAACGAGTGCCCAACAGGACATTCGCTTATACTATGCAGGGTTTCTGTACATTTCACCCATTTCTCTCATTCTGGGCTTTCCAGAATAGAAAATGTGCCCAAATAGCGAAGATTAAGTAAAAATACACAAATATGTCAGAAACAAGTAAAAATACTGGACATAGGGAGATGCTTCCAACCAGGGTGAAAGAGGACATATGTTGATAATATGCAGGGTTTCTGTAAATTTTACCCATTTCAAGCATTTTGGGATTTCCAGAATAGAAAATGTGCCAAATAGCGAAGATACAGTAAAAATACACAAAAATGTCAGAAACAAGTAAAAATACTGGAAATAGGGTAGATGCTTCCAACTAGGGTGAAAGAGGACATATGTTGATAATATGCAGGGTTTCTGTAAATTTCACCCATTTCAAGCATTTTGGGATTTCCAGAATAGAAAATGTGCCCAAATAGCGAAGATACAGTAAAAATACACAAAAATGTCAGAAACAAGTGAAATCTCTGGACATAGGGTAATGCTTCAAACGAGTACACAACAGGACATTCGCTTATAATATGCAGGGTTTCTGTACATTTTACCCATTTCTTTCATATTTGGCTTTTAAGGAAAAAAATGTTCCTTTTTTGCGAGGGTTCAGTAAAGTAACATAAGGTGTCCGAAAGAAGTGAAATCACTGGAAATAGGGTAAATGCTTCAAACGAGGGTAAAATACGACATTTGTTGATAATATGCAGTGCTTCTGTAAATTTCACCCATTTCTCTCATTCTGGGCTTTCCAGAATAGAAAATGTGCCCAAATAGCGAAGATTAAGTAAAAATACACAAAAATGTCAGAAACAAGTGAAATCTCTGGACATAGGGTAAATGCTTCAAACGAGTGCAAAACAGGACATTCGCTTATACTATGCAGGGTTTCTGTACATTTCACCCATTTCTCTCATTCTGGGATTTCCAGAAAAGAAAATGTGCCCAAATAGCGAAGATTAAGTAAAAATACACAAATATGTCAGAAACAAGTAAAAATACTGGAAATAGGGTAAATGCTTCCAACTAGGGTGAAAGAGGACATATGTTGAGAATATGCAGGGTTTCTGTACATTTCACCCATTTCTCTCATTCTGGGATTTCCAGAAAAGAAAATGTGCCCAAATAGCGAAGATTAAGTAAAAATACACAAATATGTCAGAAACAAGTAAAAATACTGGAAATAGGGTAAATGCTTCCAACTAGGGTGAAAGAGGACATATGTTGAGAATATGCAGGGTTTCTGTAAATTTCACCATTTCAAGCATTTTGGGATTTGCAGAATACAAAATGTGCCCAATAGCGAAGATACAGTAAAAATACACAAACATGTCAGAAACAAGTGAAATCTCTGGACATAGGGTAAATGCTTCAAACGAGTGCCCAACAGGACATTCGCTTATACTATGCAGGGTTTCTGTACATTTCACCCATTTCTCTCATTCTGGGCTTTCCAGAATAGAAAATGTGCCCAAATAGCGAAGATTAAGTAAAAATACACAAATATGTCAGAAACAAGTAAAAATACTGGACATAGGGAGATGCTTCCAACTAGGGTGAAAGAGGACATATGTTGATAATATGCAGGGTTTCTGTAAATTTTACCCATTTCAAGCATTTTGGGATTTCCAGAATAGAAAATGTGCCAAATAGCGAAGATACAGTAAAAATACACAAAAATGTCAGAAACAAGTAAAAATACTGGAAATAGGGTAGATGCTTCCAACTAGGGTGAAAGAGGACATATGTTGATAATATGCAGGGTTTCTGTAAATTTCACCCATTTCAAGCATTTTGGGATTTCCAGAATAGAAAATGTGCCAAATAGCGAAGATACAGTTAAAATATACAAAAATGTCAGAAACAAGTGAAATCTCTGGACATAGGGTAAATGCTTCAAACAGGTGCAAAACAGGACATTCGCTTATAATATGCAGGGTTTCTGTACATTTTACCCATTTCTCTCATATTTGGCTTTTAAGGAAAAAAATGTTCCTTTATTGCGAGGGTTCAGTCAAATAACACAAGCTGTCCGAAAGAAGTGAAATCACTGGAAGTAGGGTAAATGCTTCAAACGAGTCCAAAACAGGAGATTCGCTCATTATATGCCGGGTTTCTGTACATTTTACCCATTTCTCTCATTCTGGGCTTTCCAGAATAGAAAATGTGCCCAAATAGCGAAGATTAAGTAAAAATACACAAATATGTCAGAAACAAGTAAAAATACTGGACATAGGGAGATGCTTCCAACTAGGGTGAAAGAGGACATATGTTGATAATATGCAGGGTTTCTGTAAATTTCACCCATTTCAAGCATTTTAGGATTGCAGAATAGAAAATGTGCCCAAATAGTGAAGATACAGTAAAAATACACAAAAATGTCAGAAACAAGTGAAATCTCTGGACATAGGGTAATGCTTCAAACGAGTACACAACAGGACATTCGCTTATAATATGCAGGGTTTCTGTACATTTTACCCATTTCTCTCATTCTGGGCTTTCCAGAATAGAAAATGTGCCCAAATAGCGAAGATTAAGTAAAAATACACAAATATGTCAGAAACAAGTAAAAATACTGGACATAGGGTAAATGCTTCCAACTAGGGTGAAAGAGGACATTTGTTTATAATATGCAGGGCTTCTGTAAATTTCACCCATTTCAAGCATTTTAGGATTGCAGAATAGAAAATGTGCCCAAATAGCGAAGATACAGTAAAAATACACAAAAATGTCAGAAACAAGTGAAATCTCTGGACATAGGGTAATGCTTCAAACGAGTACACAACAGGACATTCGCTTATAATATGCAGGGTTTCTGTACATTTTACCCATTTCTTTCATATTTGGCTTTTAAGGAAAAAAATGTTCCTTTTTTGCGAGGGTTCAGTAAAGTAACATAAGGTGTCCGAAAGAAGTGAAATCACTGGAAATAGGGTAAATGCTTCAAACGAGGGTAAAATACGACATTTGTTGATAATATGCAGTGCTTCTGTAAATTTCACCCATTTCTCTCATTCTGGGCTTTCCAGAATAGAAAATGTGCCCAAATAGCGAAGATTAAGTAAAAATACACAAAAATGTCAGAAACAAGTGAAATCTCTGGACATAGGGTAAATGCTTTAAACGAGTGCAAAACAGGACATTCGCTTATAATATGCAGGGTTTCTGTACATTTTACCCATTTCTCTCATATTTGGCTTTTAAGGAAAAAAATGTTCCTTTATTACGAGGGTTCAGTCAAATAACACAAGCTGTCCGAAAGAAGTGAAATCACTGGAAGTAGGGTAAATGCTTCAAACGAATGCAAAACAGGAGATTCGCTCATTATATGCAGGGTTTCTGTACATTTTACCCATTTCTCTCATTCTGGGATTTCCAGAATAGAAAATGTGCCAAATAGCGAAGATACAGTAAAAATACACAAAAATGTCAGAAACAAGTAAAAATACTGGAAATAGGGTAGATGCTTCCAACTAGGGTGAAAGAGGACATATGTTGATAATATGCAGGGTTTCTGTAAATTTCACCCATTTCAAGCATTTTGGGATTTCCAGAATAGAAAATGTGCCCAAATAGCGAAGATACAGTAAAAATACACAAAAATGTCAGAAACAAGTGAAATCTCTGGACATAGGGTAATGCTTCAAACGAGTACACAACAGGACATTCGCTTATAATATGCAGGGTTTCTGTACATTTTACCCATTTCTTTCATATTTGGCTTTTAAGGAAAAAAATGTTCCTTTTTTGCGAGGGTTCAGTAAAGTAACATAAGGTGTCCGAAAGAAGTGAAATCACTGGAAATAGGGTAAATGCTTCAAACGAGGGTAAAATACGACATTTGTTGATAATATGCAGTGCTTCTGTAAATTTCACCCATTTCTCTCATTCTGGGCTTTCCAGAATAGAAAATGTGCCCAAATAGCGAAGATTAAGTAAAAATACACAAAAATGTCAGAAACAAGTGAAATCTCTGGACATAGGGTAAATGCTTCAAACGAGTGCAAAACAGGACATTCGCTTATACTATGCAGGGTTTCTGTACATTTCACCCATTTCTCTCATTCTGGGATTTCCAGAAAAGAAAATGTGCCCAAATAGCGAAGATTAAGTAAAAATACACAAATATGTCAGAAACAAGTAAAAATACTGGAAATAGGGTAAATGCTTCCAACTAGGGTGAAAGAGGACATATGTTGAGAATATGCAGGGTTTCTGTACATTTCACCCATTTCTCTCATTCTGGGATTTCCAGAAAAGAAAATGTGCCCAAATAGCGAAGATTAAGTAAAAATACACAAATATGTCAGAAACAAGTAAAAATACTGGAAATAGGGTAAATGCTTCCAACTAGGGTGAAAGAGGACATATGTTGAGAATATGCAGGGTTTCTGTAAATTTCACCATTTCAAGCATTTTGGGATTTGCAGAATACAAAATGTGCCCAATAGCGAAGATACAGTAAAAATACACAAACATGTCAGAAACAAGTGAAATCTCTGGACATAGGGTAAATGCTTCAAACGAGTGCCCAACAGGACATTCGCTTATACTATGCAGGGTTTCTGTACATTTCACCCATTTCTCTCATTCTGGGCTTTCCAGAATAGAAAATGTGCCCAAATAGCGAAGATTAAGTAAAAATACACAAATATGTCAGAAACAAGTAAAAATACTGGACATAGGGAGATGCTTCCAACTAGGGTGAAAGAGGACATATGTTGATAATATGCAGGGTTTCTGTAAATTTTACCCATTTCAAGCATTTTGGGATTTCCAGAATAGAAAATGTGCCAAATAGCGAAGATACAGTAAAAATACACAAAAATGTCAGAAACAAGTAAAAATACTGGAAATAGGGTAGATGCTTCCAACTAGGGTGAAAGAGGACATATGTTGATAATATGCAGGGTTTCTGTAAATTTCACCCATTTCAAGCATTTTGGGATTTCCAGAATAGAAAATGTGCCAAATAGCGAAGATACAGTTAAAATATACAAAAATGTCAGAAACAAGTGAAATCTCTGGACATAGGGTAAATGCTTCAAACAGGTGCAAAACAGGACATTCGCTTATAATATGCAGGGTTTCTGTACATTTTACCCATTTCTCTCATATTTGGCTTTTAAGGAAAAAAATGTTCCTTTATTGCGAGGGTTCAGTGAAATAACACAAGCTGTCCGAAAGAAGTGAAATCACTGGAAGTAGGGTAAATGCTTCAAACGAGTCCAAAACAGGAGATTCGCTCATTATATGCCGGGTTTCTGTACATTTTACCCATTTCTGTCATTCTGGGCTTTCCAGAATAGAAAATGTGCCCAAATAGCGAAGATTAAGTAAAAATACACAAATATGTCAGAAACAAGTAAAAATACTGGACATAGGGAGATGCTTCCAACTAGGGTGAAAGAGGACATATGTTGATAATATGCAGGGTTTCTGTAAATTTCACCCATTTCAAGCATTTTAGGATTGCAGAATAGAAAATGTGCCCAAATAGTGAAGATACAGTAAAAATACACAAAAATGTCAGAAACAAGTGAAATCTCTGGACATAGGGTAATGCTTCAAACGAGTACACAACAGGACATTCGCTTATAATATGCAGGGTTTCTGTACATTTTACCCATTTCTCTCATTCTGGGCTTTCCAGAATAGAAAATGTGCCCAAATAGCGAAGATTAAGTAAAAATACACAAATATGTCAGAAACAAGTAAAAATACTGGACATAGGGTAAATGCTTCCAACTAGGGTGAAAGAGGACATTTGTTTATAATATGCAGGGCTTCTGTAAATTTCACCCATTTCAAGCATTTTAGGATTGCAGAATAGAAAATGTGCCCAAATAGCGAAGATACAGTAAAAATACACAAAAATGTCAGAAACAAGTGAAATCTCTGGACATAGGGTAATGCTTCAAACGAGTACACAACAGGACATTCGCTTATAATATGCAGGGTTTCTGTACATTTTACCCATTTCTTTCATATTTGGCTTTTAAGGAAAAAAATGTTCCTTTTTTGCGAGGGTTCAGTAAAGTAACATAAGGTGTCCGAAAGAAGTGAAATCACTGGAAATAGGGTAAATGCTTCAAACGAGGGTAAAATACGACATTTGTTGATAATATGCAGTGCTTCTGTAAATTTCACCCATTTCTCTCATTCTGGGCTTTCCAGAATAGAAAATGTGCCCAAATAGCGAAGATACAGTAAAAATACACAAAAATGTCAGAAACAAGTGAAATCTCTGGACATAGGGTAATGCTTCAAACGAGTACACAACAGGACATTCGCTTATAATATGCAGGGTTTCTGTACATTTTACCCATTTCTCTCATATTTGGCTTTTAAGGAAAAAAATGTTCCTTTATTGCGAGGGTTCAGTGAAATAACACAAGCTGTCCGAAAGAAGTGAAATCACTGGAAGTAGGGTAAATGCTTCAAACGAGTCCAAAACAGGAGATTCGCTCATTATATGCCGGGTTTCTGTACATTTTACCCATTTCTCTCATTCTGGGCTTTCCAGAATAGAAAATGTGCCCAAATAGCGAAGATTAAGTAAAAATACACAAATATGTCAGAAACAAGTAAAAATACTGGACATAGGGTAAATGCTTCCAACTAGGGTGAAAGAGGACATTTGTTTATAATATGCAGGGCTTCTGTAAATTTCACCCATTTCAAGCATTTTAGGATTGCAGAATAGAAAATGTGCCCAAATAGCGAAGATACAGTAAAAATACACAAAAATGTCAGAAACAAGTGAAATCTCTGGACATAGGGTAATGCTTCAAACGAGTACACAACAGGACATTCGCTTATAATATGCAGGGTTTCTGTACATTTTACCCATTTCTTTCATATTTGGCTTTTAAGGAAAAAAATGTTCCTTTTTTGCGAGGGTTCAGTAAAGTAACATAAGGTGTCCGAAAGAAGTGAAATCACTGGAAATAGGGTAAATGCTTCAAACGAGGGTAAAATACGACATTTGTTGATAATATGCAGTGCTTCTGTAAATTTCACCCATTTCTCTCATTCTGGGCTTTCCAGAATAGAAAATGTGCCCAAATAGCGAAGATTAAGTAAAAATACACAAAAATGTCAGAAACAAGTGAAATCTCTGGACATAGGGTAAATGCTTCAAACGAGTGCAAAACAGGACATTCGCTTATACTATGCAGGGTTTCTGTACATTTCACCCATTTCTCTCATTCTGGGATTTCCAGAAAAGAAAATGTGCCCAAATAGCGAAGATTAAGTAAAAATACACAAATATGTCAGAAACAAGTAAAAATACTGGAAATAGGGTAAATGCTTCCAACTAGGGTGAAAGAGGACATATGTTGAGAATATGCAGGGTTTCTGTAAATTTCACCATTTCAAGCATTTTGGGATTTGCAGAATACAAAATGTGCCCAATAGCGAAGATACAGTAAAAATACACAAACATGTCAGAAACAAGTGAAATCTCTGGACATAGGGTAAATGCTTCAAACGAGTGCCCAACAGGACATTCGCTTATACTATGCAGGGTTTCTGTACATTTCACCCATTTCTCTCATTCTGGGCTTTCCAGAATAGAAAATGTGCCCAAATAGCGAAGATTAAGTAAAAATACACAAATATGTCAGAAACAAGTAAAAATACTGGACATAGGGAGATGCTTCCAACTAGGGTGAAAGAGGACATATGTTGATAATATGCAGGGTTTCTGTAAATTTTACCCATTTCAAGCATTTTGGGATTTCCAGAATAGAAAATGTGCCAAATAGCGAAGATACAGTAAAAATACACAAAAATGTCAGAAACAAGTAAAAATACTGGAAATAGGGTAGATGCTTCCAACTAGGGTGAAAGAGGACATATGTTGATAATATGCAGGGTTTCTGTAAATTTCACCCATTTCAAGCATTTTGGGTTTTCCAGAATAGAAAATGTGCCAAATAGCGAAGATACAGTTAAAATATACAAAAATGTCAGAAACAAGTGAAATCTCTGGACATAGGGTAAATGCTTCAAACAGGTGCAAAACAGGACATTCGCTTATAATATGCAGGGTTTCTGTACATTTTACCCATTTCTCTCATATTTGGCTTTTAAGGAAAAAAATGTTCCTTTATTGCGAGGGTTCAGTCAAATAACACAAGCTGTCCGAAAGAAGTGAAATCACTGGAAGTAGGGTAAATGCTTCAAACGAGTCCAAAACAGGAGATTCGCTCATTATATGCCGGGTTTCTGTACATTTTACCCATTTCTCTCATTCTGGGCTTTCCAGAATAGAAAATGTGCCCAAATAGCGAAGATTAAGTAAAAATACACAAATATGTCAGAAACAAGTAAAAATACTGGACATAGGGTAAATGCTTCCAACTAGGGTGAAAGAGGACATTTGTTTATAATATGCAGGGCTTCTGTAAATTTCACCCATTTCAAGCATTTTAGGATTGCAGAATAGAAAATGTGCCCAAATAGCGAAGATACAGTAAAAATACACAAAAATGTCAGAAACAAGTGAAATCTCTGGACATAGGGTAATGCTTCAAACGAGTACACAACAGGACATTCGCTTATAATATGCAGGGTTTCTGTACATTTTACCCATTTCTTTCATATTTGGCTTTTAAGGAAAAAAATGTTCCTTTTTTGCGAGGGTTCAGTAAAGTAACATAAGGTGTCCGAAAGAAGTGAAATCACTGGAAATAGGGTAAATGCTTCAAACGAGGGTAAAATACGACATTTGTTGATAATATGCAGTGCTTCTGTAAATTTCACCCATTTCTCTCATTCTGGGCTTTCCAGAATAGAAAATGTGCCCAAATAGCGAAGATTAAGTAAAAATACACAAAAATGTCAGAAACAAGTGAAATCTCTGGACATAGGGTAAATGCTTTAAACGAGTGCAAAACAGGACATTCGCTTATAATATGCAGGGTTTCTGTACATTTTACCCATTTCTCTCATATTTGGCTTTTAAGGAAAAAAATGTTCCTTTATTACGAGGGTTCAGTCAAATAACACAAGCTGTCCGAAAGAAGTGAAATCACTGGAAGTAGGGTAAATGCTTCAAACGAATGCAAAACAGGAGATTCGCTCATTATATGCAGGGTTTCTGTACATTTTACCCATTTCTCTCATTCTGGGCTTTCCAGAATAGAAAATGTGCCCAAATAGCGAAGATTAAGTAAAAATACACAAATATGTCAGAAACAAGTAAAAATACTGGACATAGGGTAAATGCTTCCAACTAGGGTGAAAGAGGACATTTGTTTATAATATGCAGGGCTTCTGTAAATTTCACCCATTTCAAGCATTTTAGGATTGCAGAATAGAAAATGTGCCCAAATAGCGAAGATACAGTAAAAATACACAAAAATGTCAGAAACAAGTGAAATCTCTGGACATAGGGTAATGCTTCAAACGAGTACACAACAGGACATTCGCTTATAATATGCAGGGTTTCTGTACATTTTACCCATTTCTTTCATATTTGGCTTTTAAGGAAAAAAATGTTCCTTTTTTGCGAGGGTTCAGTAAAGTAACATAAGGTGTCCGAAAGAAGTGAAATCACTGGAAGTAGGGTAAATGCTTCAAACGAATGCAAAACAGGAGATTCGCTCATTATATGCAGGGTTTCTGTACATTTTACCCATTTCTCTCATTCTGGGCTTTCCAGAATAGAAAATGTGCCCAAATAGCGAAGATTAAGTAAAAATACACAAATATGTCAGAAACAAGTAAAAATACTGGACATAGGGTAAATGCTTCCAACTAGGGTGAAAGAGGACATTTGTTTATAATATGCAGGGCTTCTGTAAATTTCACCCATTTCAAGCATTTTAGGATTGCAGAATAGAAAATGTGCCCAAATAGCGAAGATACAGTAAAAATACACAAAAATGTCAGAAACAAGTGAAATCTCTGGACATAGGGTAATGCTTCAAACGAGTACACAACAGGACATTCGCTTATAATATGCAGGGTTTCTGTACATTTTACCCATTTCTTTCATATTTGGCTTTTAAGGAAAAAAATGTTCCTTTTTTGCGAGGGTTCAGTAAAGTAACATAAGGTGTCCGAAAGAAGTGAAATCACTGGAAATAGGGTAAATGCTTCAAACGAGGGTAAAATACGACATTTGTTGATAATATGCAGTGCTTCTGTAAATTTCACCCATTTCTCTCATTCTGGGCTTTCCAGAATAGAAAATGTGCCCAAATAGCGAAGATACAGTAAAAATACACAAAAATGTCAGAAACAAGTGAAATCTCTGGACATAGGGTAAATGCTTTAAACGAGTGCAAAACAGGACATTCGCTTATAATATGCAGGGTTTCTGTACATTTTACCCATTTCTCTCATATTTGGCTTTTAAGGAAAAAAATGTTCCTTTATTGCGAGGGTTCAGTCAAATAACACAAGCTGTCCGAAAGAAGTGAAATCACTGGAAGTAGGGTAAATGCTTCAAACGAGTCCAAAACAGGAGATTCGCTCATTATATGCCGGGTTTCTGTACATTTTACCCATTTCTGTCATTCTGGGCTTTCCAGAATAGAAAATGTGCCCAAATAGCGAAGATTAAGTAAAAATACACAAATATGTCAGAAACAAGTAAAAATACTGGACATAGGGTAAATGCTTCCAACTAGGGTGAAAGAGGACATTTGTTTATAATATGCAGGGCTTCTGTAAATTTCACCCATTTCAAGCATTTTAGGATTGCAGAATAGAAAATGTGCCCAAATAGCGAAGATACAGTAAAAATACACAAAAATGTCAGAAACAAGTGAAATCTCTGGACATAGGGTAATGCTTCAAACGAGTGCAAAACAGGAGATTCGCTCATTATATGCAGGGTTTCTGTACATTTTACCCATTTCTCTCATATTTGGCTTTTAAGGAAAAAAATGTTCCTTTATTACGAGGGTTCAGTCAAATAACACAAGCTGTCCGAAAGAAGTGAAATCACTGGAAGTAGGGTAAATGCTTCAAACGAATGCAAAACAGGAGATTCGCTCATTATATGCAGGGTTTCTGTACATTTTACCCATTTCTCTCATTCTGGGATTTCCAGAATAGAAAATGTGCCAAATAGCGAAGATACAGTAAAAATACACAAAAATGTCAGAAACAAGTAAAAATACTGGAAATAGGGTAGATGCTTCCAACTAGGGTGAAAGAGGACATATGTTGATAATATGCAGGGTTTCTGTAAATTTCACCCATTTCAAGCATTTTGGGATTTCCAGAATAGAAAATGTGCCCAAATAGCGAAGATACAGTAAAAATACACAAAAATGTCAGAAACAAGTGAAATCTCTGGACATAGGGTAATGCTTCAAACGAGTACACAACAGGACATTCGCTTATAATATGCAGGGTTTCTGTACATTTTACCCATTTCTTTCATATTTGGCTTTTAAGGAAAAAAATGTTCCTTTTTTGCGAGGGTTCAGTAAAGTAACATAAGGTGTCCGAAAGAAGTGAAATCACTGGAAATAGGGTAAATGCTTCAAACGAGGGTAAAATACGACATTTGTTGATAATATGCAGTGCTTCTGTAAATTTCACCCATTTCTCTCATTCTGGGCTTTCCAGAATAGAAAATGTGCCCAAATAGCGAAGATACAGTAAAAATACACAAAAATGTCAGAAACAAGTGAAATCTCTGGACATAGGGTAATGCTTCAAACGAGTACACAACAGGACATTCGCTTATAATATGCAGGGTTTCTGTACATTTTACCCATTTCTCTCATATTTGGCTTTTAAGGAAAAAAATGTTCCTTTATTGCGAGGGTTCAGTGAAATAACACAAGCTGTCCGAAAGAAGTGAAATCACTGGAAGTAGGGTAAATGCTTCAAACGAGTCCAAAACAGGAGATTCGCTCATTGTATGCCGGGTTTCTGTACATTTTACCCATTTCTCTCATTCTGGGCTTTCCAGAATAGAAAATGTGCCCAAATAGCGAAGATTAAGTAAAAATACACAAATATGTCAGAAACAAGTAAAAATACTGGACATAGGGTAAATGCTTCCAACTAGGGTGAAAGAGGACATTTGTTTATAATATGCAGGGCTTCTGTAAATTTCACCCATTTCAAGCATTTTAGGATTGCAGAATAGAAAATGTGCCCAAATAGCGAAGATACAGTAAAAATACACAAAAATGTCAGAAACAAGTGAAATCTCTGGACATAGGGTAATGCTTCAAACGAGTACACAACAGGACATTCGCTTATAATATGCAGGGTTTCTGTACATTTTACCCATTTCTTTCATATTTGGCTTTTAAGGAAAAAAATGTTCCTTTTTTGCGAGGGTTCAGTAAAGTAACATAAGGTGTCCGAAAGAAGTGAAATCACTGGAAATAGGGTAAATGCTTCAAACGAGGGTAAAATACGACATTTGTTGATAATATGCAGTGCTTCTGTAAATTTCACCCATTTCTCTCATTCTGGGCTTTCCAGAATAGAAAATGTGCCCAAATAGCGAAGATTAAGTAAAAATACACAAAAATGTCAGAAACAAGTGAAATCTCTGGACATAGGGTAAATGCTTCAAACGAGTGCAAAACAGGACATTCGCTTATACTATGCAGGGTTTCTGTACATTTCACCCATTTCTCTCATTCTGGGATTTCCAGAAAAGAAAATGTGCCCAAATAGCGAAGATTAAGTAAAAATACACAAATATGTCAGAAACAAGTAAAAATACTGGAAATAGGGTAAATGCTTCCAACTAGGGTGAAAGAGGACATATGTTGAGAATATGCAGGGTTTCTGTAAATTTCACCATTTCAAGCATTTTGGGATTTGCAGAATACAAAATGTGCCCAATAGCGAAGATACAGTAAAAATACACAAACATGTCAGAAACAAGTGAAATCTCTGGACATAGGGTAAATGCTTCAAACGAGTGCCCAACAGGACATTCGCTTATACTATGCAGGGTTTCTGTACATTTCACCCATTTCTCTCATTCTGGGCTTTCCAGAATAGAAAATGTGCCCAAATAGCGAAGATTAAGTAAAAATACACAAATATGTCAGAAACAAGTAAAAATACTGGACATAGGGAGATGCTTCCAACTAGGGTGAAAGAGGACATATGTTGATAATATGCAGGGTTTCTGTAAATTTTACCCATTTCAAGCATTTTGGGATTTCCAGAATAGAAAATGTGCCAAATAGCGAAGATACAGTAAAAATACACAAAAATGTCAGAAACAAGTAAAAATACTGGAAATAGGGTAGATGCTTCCAACTAGGGTGAAAGAGGACATATGTTGATAATATGCAGGGTTTCTGTAAATTTCACCCATTTCAAGCATTTTGGGTTTTCCAGAATAGAAAATGTGCCAAATAGCGAAGATACAGTTAAAATATACAAAAATGTCAGAAACAAGTGAAATCTCTGGACATAGGGTAAATGCTTCAAACAGGTGCAAAACAGGACATTCGCTTATAATATGCAGGGTTTCTGTACATTTTACCCATTTCTCTCATATTTGGCTTTTAAGGAAAAAAATGTTCCTTTATTGCGAGGGTTCAGTCAAATAACACAAGCTGTCCGAAAGAAGTGAAATCACTGGAAGTAGGGTAAATGCTTCAAACGAGTCCAAAACAGGAGATTCGCTCATTATATGCCGGGTTTCTGTACATTTTACCCATTTCTCTCATTCTGGGCTTTCCAGAATAGAAAATGTGCCCAAATAGCGAAGATTAAGTAAAAATACACAAATATGTCAGAAACAAGTAAAAATACTGGACATAGGGTAAATGCTTCCAACTAGGGTGAAAGAGGACATTTGTTTATAATATGCAGGGCTTCTGTAAATTTCACCCATTTCAAGCATTTTAGGATTGCAGAATAGAAAATGTGCCCAAATAGCGAAGATACAGTAAAAATACACAAAAATGTCAGAAACAAGTGAAATCTCTGGACATAGGGTAATGCTTCAAACGAGTACACAACAGGACATTCGCTTATAATATGCAGGGTTTCTGTACATTTTACCCATTTCTTTCATATTTGGCTTTTAAGGAAAAAAATGTTCCTTTTTTGCGAGGGTTCAGTAAAGTAACATAAGGTGTCCGAAAGAAGTGAAATCACTGGAAATAGGGTAAATGCTTCAAACGAGGGTAAAATACGACATTTGTTGATAATATGCAGTGCTTCTGTAAATTTCACCCATTTCTCTCATTCTGGGCTTTCCAGAATAGAAAATGTGCCCAAATAGCGAAGATTAAGTAAAAATACACAAAAATGTCAGAAACAAGTGAAATCTCTGGACATAGGGTAAATGCTTTAAACGAGTGCAAAACAGGACATTCGCTTATAATATGCAGGGTTTCTGTACATTTTACCCATTTCTCTCATATTTGGCTTTTAAGGAAAAAAATGTTCCTTTATTACGAGGGTTCAGTGAAATAACACAAGCTGTCCGAAAGAAGTGAAATCACTGGAAGTAGGGTAAATGCTTCAAACGAATGCAAAACAGGAGATTCGCTCATTATATGCAGGGTTTCTGTACATTTTACCCATTTCTCTCATTCTGGGCTTTCCAGAATAGAAAATGTGCCCAAATAGCGAAGATTAAGTAAAAATACACAAATATGTCAGAAACAAGTAAAAATACTGGACATAGGGTAAATGCTTCCAACTAGGGTGAAAGAGGACATTTGTTTATAATATGCAGGGCTTCTGTAAATTTCACCCATTTCAAGCATTTTAGGATTGCAGAATAGAAAATGTGCCCAAATAGCGAAGATACAGTAAAAATACACAAAAATGTCAGAAACAAGTGAAATCTCTGGACATAGGGTAATGCTTCAAACGAGTACACAACAGGACATTCGCTTATAATATGCAGGGTTTCTGTACATTTTACCCATTTCTTTCATATTTGGCTTTTAAGGAAAAAAATGTTCCTTTTTTGCGAGGGTTCAGTAAAGTAACATAAGGTGTCCGAAAGAAGTGAAATCACTGGAAGTAGGGTAAATGCTTCAAACGAATGCAAAACAGGAGATTCGCTCATTATATGCAGGGTTTCTGTACATTTTACCCATTTCTCTCATTCTGGGCTTTCCAGAATAGAAAATGTGCCCAAATAGCGAAGATTAAGTAAAAATACACAAATATGTCAGAAACAAGTAAAAATACTGGACATAGGGTAAATGCTTCCAACTAGGGTGAAAGAGGACATTTGTTTATAATATGCAGGGCTTCTGTAAATTTCACCCATTTCAAGCATTTTAGGATTGCAGAATAGAAAATGTGCCCAAATAGCGAAGATACAGTAAAAATACACAAAAATGTCAGAAACAAGTGAAATCTCTGGACATAGGGTAATGCTTCAAACGAGTACACAACAGGACATTCGCTTATAATATGCAGGGTTTCTGTACATTTTACCCATTTCTTTCATATTTGGCTTTTAAGGAAAAAAATGTTCCTTTTTTGCGAGGGTTCAGTAAAGTAACATAAGGTGTCCGAAAGAAGTGAAATCACTGGAAATAGGGTAAATGCTTCAAACGAGGGTAAAATACGACATTTGTTGATAATATGCAGTGCTTCTGTAAATTTCACCCATTTCTCTCATTCTGGGCTTTCCAGAATAGAAAATGTGCCCAAATAGCGAAGATACAGTAAAAATACACAAAAATGTCAGAAACAAGTGAAATCTCTGGACATAGGGTAAATGCTTTAAACGAGTGCAAAACAGGACATTCGCTTATAATATGCAGGGTTTCTGTACATTTTACCCATTTCTCTCATATTTGGCTTTTAAGGAAAAAAATGTTCCTTTATTGCGAGGGTTCAGTCAAATAACACAAGCTGTCCGAAAGAAGTGAAATCACTGGAAGTAGGGTAAATGCTTCAAACGAGTCCAAAACAGGAGATTCGCTCATTATATGCCGGGTTTCTGTACATTTTACCCATTTCTCTCATTCTGGGCTTTCCAGAATAGAAAATGTGCCCAAATAGCGAAGATTAAGTAAAAATACACAAATATGTCAGAAACAAGTAAAAATACTGGACATAGGGTAAATGCTTCCAACTAGGGTGAAAGAGGACATTTGTTTATAATATGCAGGGCTTCTGTAAATTTCACCCATTTCAAGCATTTTAGGATTGCAGAATAGAAAATGTGCCCAAATAGCGAAGATACAGTAAAAATACACAAAAATGTCAGAAACAAGTGAAATCTCTGGACATAGGGTAATGCTTCAAACGAGTACACAACAGGACATTCGCTTATAATATGCAGGGTTTCTGTACATTTTACCCATTTCTTTCATATTTGGCTTTTAAGGAAAAAAATGTTCCTTTTTTGCGAGGGTTCAGTAAAGTAACATAAGGTGTCCGAAAGAAGTGAAATCACTGGAAATAGGGTAAATGCTTCAAACGAGGGTAAAATACGACATTTGTTGATAATATGCAGTGCTTCTGTAAATTTCACCCATTTCTCTCATTCTGGGCTTTCCAGAATAGAAAATGTGCCCAAATAGCGAAGATTAAGTAAAAATACACAAAAATGTCAGAAACAAGTGAAATCTCTGGACATAGGGTAAATGCTTTAAACGAGTGCAAAACAGGACATTCGCTTATAATATGCAGGGTTTCTGTACATTTTACCCATTTCTCTCATATTTGGCTTTTAAGGAAAAAAATGTTCCTTTATTACGAGGGTTCAGTCAAATAACACAAGCTGTCCGAAAGAAGTGAAATCACTGGAAGTAGGGTAAATGCTTCAAACGAATGCAAAACAGGAGATTCGCTCATTATATGCAGGGTTTCTGTACATTTTACCCATTTCTCTCATTCTGGGCTTTCCAGAATAGAAAATGTGCCCAAATAGCGAAGATTAAGTAAAAATACACAAATATGTCAGAAACAAGTAAAAATACTGGACATAGGGTAAATGCTTCCAACTAGGGTGAAAGAGGACATTTGTTTATAATATGCAGGGCTTCTGTAAATTTCACCCATTTCAAGCATTTTAGGATTGCAGAATAGAAAATGTGCCCAAATAGCGAAGATACAGTAAAAATACACAAAAATGTCAGAAACAAGTGAAATCTCTGGACATAGGGTAATGCTTCAAACGAGTACACAACAGGACATTCGCTTATAATATGCAGGGTTTCTGTACATTTTACCCATTTCTTTCATATTTGGCTTTTAAGGAAAAAAATGTTCCTTTTTTGCGAGGGTTCAGTAAAGTAACATAAGGTGTCCGAAAGAAGTGAAATCACTGGAAGTAGGGTAAATGCTTCAAACGAATGCAAAACAGGAGATTCGCTCATTATATGCAGGGTTTCTGTACATTTTACCCATTTCTCTCATTCTGGGCTTTCCAGAATAGAAAATGTGCCCAAATAGCGAAGATTAAGTAAAAATACACAAATATGTCAGAAACAAGTAAAAATACTGGACATAGGGTAAATGCTTCCAACTAGGGTGAAAGAGGACATTTGTTTATAATATGCAGGGCTTCTGTAAATTTCACCCATTTCAAGCATTTTAGGATTGCAGAATAGAAAATGTGCCCAAATAGCGAAGATACAGTAAAAATACACAAAAATGTCAGAAACAAGTGAAATCTCTGGACATAGGGTAATGCTTCAAACGAGTACACAACAGGACATTCGCTTATAATATGCAGGGTTTCTGTACATTTTACCCATTTCTTTCATATTTGGCTTTTAAGGAAAAAAATGTTCCTTTTTTGCGAGGGTTCAGTAAAGTAACATAAGGTGTCCGAAAGAAGTGAAATCACTGGAAATAGGGTAAATGCTTCAAACGAGGGTAAAATACGACATTTGTTGATAATATGCAGTGCTTCTGTAAATTTCACCCATTTCTCTCATTCTGGGCTTTCCAGAATAGAAAATGTGCCCAAATAGCGAAGATACAGTAAAAATACACAAAAATGTCAGAAACAAGTGAAATCTCTGGACATAGGGTAAATGCTTTAAACGAGTGCAAAACAGGACATTCGCTTATAATATGCAGGGTTTCTGTACATTTTACCCATTTCTCTCATATTTGGCTTTTAAGGAAAAAAATGTTCCTTTATTGCGAGGGTTCAGTCAAATAACACAAGCTGTCCGAAAGAAGTGAAATCACTGGAAGTAGGGTAAATGCTTCAAACGAGTCCAAAACAGGAGATTCGCTCATTATATGCCGGGTTTCTGTACATTTTACCCATTTCTCTCATTCTGGGCTTTCCAGAATAGAAAATGTGCCCAAATAGCGAAGATTAAGTAAAAATACACAAATATGTCAGAAACAAGTAAAAATACTGGACATAGGGTAAATGCTTCCAACTAGGGTGAAAGAGGACATTTGTTTATAATATGCAGGGCTTCTGTAAATTTCACCCATTTCAAGCATTTTAGGATTGCAGAATAGAAAATGTGCCCAAATAGCGAAGATACAGTAAAAATACACAAAAATGTCAGAAACAAGTGAAATCTCTGGACATAGGGTAATGCTTCAAACGAGTACACAACAGGACATTCGCTTATAATATGCAGGGTTTCTGTACATTTTACCCATTTCTTTCATATTTGGCTTTTAAGGAAAAAAATGTTCCTTTTTTGCGAGGGTTCAGTAAAGTAACATAAGGTGTCCGAAAGAAGTGAAATCACTGGAAATAGGGTAAATGCTTCAAACGAGGGTAAAATACGACATTTGTTGATAATATGCAGTGCTTCTGTAAATTTCACCCATTTCTCTCATTCTGGGCTTTCCAGAATAGAAAATGTGCCCAAATAGCGAAGATTAAGTAAAAATACACAAAAATGTCAGAAACAAGTAAAAATACTGGACATAGGGTAAATGCTTCCAACTAGGGTGAAAGAGGACATTTGTTTATAATATGCAGGGCTTCTGTAAATTTCACCCATTTCAAGCATTTTAGGATTGCAGAATAGAAAATGTGCCCAAATAGCGAAGATTAAGTAAAAATATACAAAAATGTCAGAAACAAGTGAAATCTCTGGACATAGGGTAAATGCTTCAAACGAGTGCAAAACAGGACATTCGCTTATAATATGCAGGGTTTCTGTACATTTTACCCATTTCTCTCATATTTGGCTTTTAAGGAAAAAAATGTTCCTTTATTACGAGGGTTCAGTCAAATAACACAAGCTGTCCGAAAGAAGTGAAATCACTGGAAGTAGGGTAAATGCTTCAAACGAATGCAAAACAGGAGATTCGCTCATTATATGCAGGGTTTCTGTACATTTTACCCATTTCTCTCATTCTGGGCTTTCCAGAATAGAAAATGTGCCCAAATAGCGAAGATTAAGTAAAAATACACAAATATGTCAGAAACAAGTGAAATCTCTGGACATAGGGTAAATGCTTTAAACGAGTGCAAAACAGGACATTCGCTTATAATATGCAGGGTTTCTGTACATTTTACCCATTTCTCTCATATTTGGCTTTTAAGGAAAAAAATGTTCCTTTATTGCGAGGGTTCAGTCAAATAACACAAGCTGTCCGAAAGAAGTGAAATCACTGGAAGTAGGGTAAATGCTTCAAACGAGTCCAAAACAGGAGATTCGCTCATTATATGCCGGGTTTCTGTACATTTTACCCATTTCTGTCATTCTGGGCTTTCCAGAATAGAAAATGTGCCCAAATAGCGAAGATTAAGTAAAAATACACAAATATGTCAGAAACAAGTAAAAATACTGGACATAGGGTAAATGCTTCCAACTAGGGTGAAAGAGGACATTTGTTTATAATATGCAGGGCTTCTGTAAATTTCACCCATTTCAAGCATTTTAGGATTGCAGAATAGAAAATGTGCCCAAATAGCGAAGATACAGTAAAAATACACAAAAATGTCAGAAACAAGTGAAATCTCTGGACATAGGGTAATGCTTCAAACGAGTGCAAAACAGGAGATTCGCTCATTATATGCAGGGTTTCTGTACATTTTACCCATTTCTCTCATATTTGGCTTTTAAGGAAAAAAATGTTCCTTTATTACGAGGGTTCAGTCAAATAACACAAGCTGTCCGAAAGAAGTGAAATCACTGGAAGTAGGGTAAAAGCTTCAAACGAATGCAAAACAGGAGATTCGCTCATTATATGCAGGGTTTCTGTACATTTTACCCATTTCTCTCATTCTGGGCTTTCCAGAATAGAAAATGTGCCCAAATAGCGAAGATTAAGTAAAAATACACAAATATGTCAGAAACAAGTAAAAATACTGGACATAGGGTAAATGCTTCCAACTAGGGTGAAAGAGGACATTTGTTTATAATATGCAGGGCTTCTGTAAATTTCACCCATTTCAAGCATTTTAGGATTGCAGAATAGAAAATGTGCCCAAATAGCGAAGATACAGTAAAAATACACAAAAATGTCAGAAACAAGTGAAATCTCTGGACATAGGGTAATGCTTCAAACGAGTACACAACAGGACATTCGCTTATAATATGCAGGGTTTCTGTACATTTTACCCATTTCTCTCATATTTGGCTTTTAAGGAAAAAAATGTTCCTTTATTGCGAGGGTTCAGTGAAATAACACAAGCTGTCCGAAAGAAGTGAAATCACTGGAAGTAGGGTAAATGCTTCAAACGAGTCCAAAACAGGAGATTCGCTCATTATATGCCGGGTTTCTGTACATTTTACCCATTTCTCTCATTCTGGGCTTTCCAGAATAGAAAATGTGCCCAAATAGCGAAGATTAAGTAAAAATACACAAATATGTCAGAAACAAGTAAAAATACTGGACATAGGGTAAATGCTTCCAACTAGGGTGAAAGAGGACATTTGTTTATAATATGCAGGGCTTCTGTAAATTTCACCCATTTCAAGCATTTTAGGATTGCAGAATAGAAAATGTGCCCAAATAGCGAAGATACAGTAAAAATACACAAAAATGTCAGAAACAAGTGAAATCTCTGGACATAGGGTAATGCTTCAAACGAGTACACAACAGGACATTCGCTTATAATATGCAGGGTTTCTGTACATTTTACCCATTTCTTTCATATTTGGCTTTTAAGGAAAAAAATGTTCCTTTTTTGCGAGGGTTCAGTAAAGTAACATAAGGTGTCCGAAAGAAGTGAAATCACTGGAAATAGGGTAAATGCTTCAAACGAGGGTAAAATACGACATTTGTTGATAATATGCAGTGCTTCTGTAAATTTCACCCATTTCTCTCATTCTGGGCTTTCCAGAATAGAAAATGTGCCCAAATAGCGAAGATTAAGTAAAAATACACAAAAATGTCAGAAACAAGTAAAAATACTGGACATAGGGTAAATGCTTCCAACTAGGGTGAAAGAGGACATTTGTTTATAATATGCAGGGCTTCTGTAAATTTCACCCATTTCAAGCATTTTAGGATTGCAGAATAGAAAATGTGCCCAAATAGCGAAGATACAGTAAAAATACACAAACATGTCAGAAACAAGTGAAATCTCTGGACATAGGGTAAATGCTTCAAACGAGTGCCCAACAGGACATTCGCTTATACTATGCAGGGTTTCTGTACATTTCACCCATTTCTCTCATTCTGGGCTTTCCAGAATAGAAAATGTGCCCAAATAGCGAAGATTAAGTAAAAATACACAAATATGTCAGAAACAAGTAAAAATACTGGACATAGGGAGATGCTTCCAACTAGGGTGAAAGAGGACATATGTTGATAATATGCAGGGTTTCTGTAAATTTTACCCATTTCAAGCATTTTGGGATTTCCAGAATAGAAAATGTGCCAAATAGCGAAGATACAGTAAAAATACACAAAAATGTCAGAAACAAGTAAAAATACTGGAAATAGGGTAGATGCTTCCAACTAGGGTGAAAGAGGACATATGTTGATAATATGCAGGGTTTCTGTAAATTTCACCCATTTCAAGCATTTTGGGTTTTCCAGAATAGAAAATGTGCCAAATAGCGAAGATACAGTTAAAATATACAAAAATGTCAGAAACAAGTGAAATCTCTGGACATAGGGTAAATGCTTCAAACAGGTGCAAAACAGGACATTCGCTTATAATATGCAGGGTTTCTGTACATTTTACCCATTTCTCTCATATTTGGCTTTTAAGGAAAAAAATGTTCCTTTATTGCGAGGGTTCAGTCAAATAACACAAGCTGTCCGAAAGAAGTGAAATCACTGGAAGTAGGGTAAATGCTTCAAACGAGTCCAAAACAGGAGATTCGCTCATTATATGCCGGGTTTCTGTACATTTTACCCATTTCTCTCATTCTGGGCTTTCCAGAATAGAAAATGTGCCCAAATAGCGAAGATTAAGTAAAAATACACAAATATGTCAGAAACAAGTAAAAATACTGGACATAGGGTAAATGCTTCCAACTAGGGTGAAAGAGGACATTTGTTTATAATATGCAGGGCTTCTGTAAATTTCACCCATTTCAAGCATTTTAGGATTGCAGAATAGAAAATGTGCCCAAATAGCGAAGATACAGTAAAAATACACAAAAATGTCAGAAACAAGTGAAATCTCTGGACATAGGGTAATGCTTCAAACGAGTACACAACAGGACATTCGCTTATAATATGCAGGGTTTCTGTACATTTTACCCATTTCTTTCATATTTGGCTTTTAAGGAAAAAAATGTTCCTTTTTTGCGAGGGTTCAGTAAAGTAACATAAGGTGTCCGAAAGAAGTGAAATCACTGGAAATAGGGTAATGCTTCAAACGAGTGCAAAACAGGAGATTCGCTCATTATATGCAGGGTTTCTGTACATTTTACCCATTTCTCTCATATTTGGCTTTTAAGGAAAAAAATGTTCCTTTATTACGAGGGTTCAGTCAAATAACACAAGCTGTCCGAAAGAAGTGAAATCACTGGAAGTAGGGTAAAAGCTTCAAACGAATGCAAAACAGGAGATTCGCTCATTATATGCAGGGTTTCTGTACATTTTACCCATTTCTCTCATTCTGGGCTTTCCAGAATAGAAAATGTGCCCAAATAGCGAAGATTAAGTAAAAATACACAAATATGTCAGAAACAAGTAAAAATACTGGACATAGGGTAAATGCTTCCAACTAGGGTGAAAGAGGACATTTGTTTATAATATGCAGGGCTTCTGTAAATTTCACCCATTTCAAGCATTTTAGGATTGCAGAATAGAAAATGTGCCCAAATAGCGAAGATACAGTAAAAATACACAAAAATGTCAGAAACAAGTGAAATCTCTGGACATAGGGTAATGCTTCAAACGAGTACACAACAGGACATTCGCTTATAATATGCAGGGTTTCTGTACATTTTACCCATTTCTCTCATATTTGGCTTTTAAGGAAAAAAATGTTCCTTTATTGCGAGGGTTCAGTGAAATAACACAAGCTGTCCGAAAGAAGTGAAATCACTGGAAGTAGGGTAAATGCTTCAAACGAGTCCAAAACAGGAGATTCGCTCATTATATGCCGGGTTTCTGTACATTTTACCCATTTCTCTCATTCTGGGCTTTCCAGAATAGAAAATGTGCCCAAATAGCGAAGATTAAGTAAAAATACACAAATATGTCAGAAACAAGTAAAAATACTGGACATAGGGTAAATGCTTCCAACTAGGGTGAAAGAGGACATTTGTTTATAATATGCAGGGCTTCTGTAAATTTCACCCATTTCAAGCATTTTAGGATTGCAGAATAGAAAATGTGCCCAAATAGCGAAGATACAGTAAAAATACACAAAAATGTCAGAAACAAGTGAAATCTCTGGACATAGGGTAATGCTTCAAACGAGTACACAACAGGACATTCGCTTATAATATGCAGGGTTTCTGTACATTTTACCCATTTCTTTCATATTTGGCTTTTAAGGAAAAAAATGTTCCTTTTTTGCGAGGGTTCAGTAAAGTAACATAAGGTGTCCGAAAGAAGTGAAATCACTGGAAATAGGGTAAATGCTTCAAACGAGGGTAAAATACGACATTTGTTGATAATATGCAGTGCTTCTGTAAATTTCACCCATTTCTCTCATTCTGGGCTTTCCAGAATAGAAAATGTGCCCAAATAGCGAAGATTAAGTAAAAATATACAAAAATGTCAGAAACAAGTGAAATCTCTGGACATAGGGTAAATGCTTCAAACGAGTGCAAAACAGGACATTCGCTTATAATATGCAGGGTTTCTGTACATTTTACCCATTTCTCTCATATTTGGCTTTTAAGGAAAAAAATGTTCCTTTATTACGAGGGTTCAGTCAAATAACACAAGCTGTCCGAAAGAAGTGAAATCACTGGAAGTAGGGTAAATGCTTCAAACGAATGCAAAACAGGAGATTCGCTCATTATATGCAGGGTTTCTGTACATTTTACCCATTTCTCTCATTCTGGGCTTTCCAGAATAGAAAATGTGCCCAAATAGCGAAGATTAAGTAAAAATACACAAATATGTCAGAAACAAGTGAAATCTCTGGACATAGGGTAAATGCTTTAAACGAGTGCAAAACAGGACATTCGCTTATAATATGCAGGGTTTCTGTACATTTTACCCATTTCTCTCATATTTGGCTTTTAAGGAAAAAAATGTTCCTTTATTGCGAGGGTTCAGTCAAATAACACAAGCTGTCCGAAAGAAGTGAAATCACTGGAAGTAGGGTAAATGCTTCAAACGAGTCCAAAACAGGAGATTCGCTCATTATATGCCGGGTTTCTGTACATTTTACCCATTTCTGTCATTCTGGGCTTTCCAGAATAGAAAATGTGCCCAAATAGCGAAGATTAAGTAAAAATACACAAATATGTCAGAAACAAGTAAAAATACTGGACATAGGGTAAATGCTTCCAACTAGGGTGAAAGAGGACATTTGTTTATAATATGCAGGGCTTCTGTAAATTTCACCCATTTCAAGCATTTTAGGATTGCAGAATAGAAAATGTGCCCAAATAGCGAAGATACAGTAAAAATACACAAAAATGTCAGAAACAAGTGAAATCTCTGGACATAGGGTAATGCTTCAAACGAGTGCAAAACAGGAGATTCGCTCATTATATGCAGGGTTTCTGTACATTTTACCCATTTCTCTCATATTTGGCTTTTAAGGAAAAAAATGTTCCTTTATTACGAGGGTTCAGTCAAATAACACAAGCTGTCCGAAAGAAGTGAAATCACTGGAAGTAGGGTAAAAGCTTCAAACGAATGCAAAACAGGAGATTCGCTCATTATATGCAGGGTTTCTGTACATTTTACCCATTTCTCTCATTCTGGGCTTTCCAGAATAGAAAATGTGCCCAAATAGCGAAGATTAAGTAAAAATACACAAATATGTCAGAAACAAGTAAAAATACTGGACATAGGGTAAATGCTTCCAACTAGGGTGAAAGAGGACATTTGTTTATAATATGCAGGGCTTCTGTAAATTTCACCCATTTCAAGCATTTTAGGATTGCAGAATAGAAAATGTGCCCAAATAGCGAAGATACAGTAAAAATACACAAAAATGTCAGAAACAAGTGAAATCTCTGGACATAGGGTAATGCTTCAAACGAGTACACAACAGGACATTCGCTTATAATATGCAGGGTTTCTGTACATTTTACCCATTTCTCTCATATTTGGCTTTTAAGGAAAAAAATGTTCCTTTATTGCGAGGGTTCAGTGAAATAACACAAGCTGTCCGAAAGAAGTGAAATCACTGGAAGTAGGGTAAATGCTTCAAACGAGTCCAAAACAGGAGATTCGCTCATTATATGCCGGGTTTCTGTACATTTTACCCATTTCTCTCATTCTGGGCTTTCCAGAATAGAAAATGTGCCCAAATAGCGAAGATTAAGTAAAAATACACAAATATGTCAGAAACAAGTAAAAATACTGGACATAGGGTAAATGCTTCCAACTAGGGTGAAAGAGGACATTTGTTTATAATATGCAGGGCTTCTGTAAATTTCACCCATTTCAAGCATTTTAGGATTGCAGAATAGAAAATGTGCCCAAATAGCGAAGATACAGTAAAAATACACAAAAATGTCAGAAACAAGTGAAATCTCTGGACATAGGGTAATGCTTCAAACGAGTACACAACAGGACATTCGCTTATAATATGCAGGGTTTCTGTACATTTTACCCATTTCTTTCATATTTGGCTTTTAAGGAAAAAAATGTTCCTTTTTTGCGAGGGTTCAGTAAAGTAACATAAGGTGTCCGAAAGAAGTGAAATCACTGGAAATAGGGTAAATGCTTCAAACGAGGGTAAAATACGACATTTGTTGATAATATGCAGTGCTTCTGTAAATTTCACCCATTTCTCTCATTCTGGGCTTTCCAGAATAGAAAATGTGCCCAAATAGCGAAGATTAAGTAAAAATACACAAAAATGTCAGAAACAAGTAAAAATACTGGACATAGGGTAAATGCTTCCAACTAGGGTGAAAGAGGACATTTGTTTATAATATGCAGGGCTTCTGTAAATTTCACCCATTTCAAGCATTTTAGGATTGCAGAATAGAAAATGTGCCCAAATAGCGAAGATACAGTAAAAATACACAAACATGTCAGAAACAAGTGAAATCTCTGGACATAGGGTAAATGCTTCAAACGAGTGCCCAACAGGACATTCGCTTATACTATGCAGGGTTTCTGTACATTTCACCCATTTCTCTCATTCTGGGCTTTCCAGAATAGAAAATGTGCCCAAATAGCGAAGATTAAGTAAAAATACACAAATATGTCAGAAACAAGTAAAAATACTGGACATAGGGAGATGCTTCCAACTAGGGTGAAAGAGGACATATGTTGATAATATGCAGGGTTTCTGTAAATTTTACCCATTTCAAGCATTTTGGGATTTCCAGAATAGAAAATGTGCCAAATAGCGAAGATACAGTAAAAATACACAAAAATGTCAGAAACAAGTAAAAATACTGGAAATAGGGTAGATGCTTCCAACTAGGGTGAAAGAGGACATATGTTGATAATATGCAGGGTTTCTGTAAATTTCACCCATTTCAAGCATTTTGGGTTTTCCAGAATAGAAAATGTGCCAAATAGCGAAGATACAGTTAAAATATACAAAAATGTCAGAAACAAGTGAAATCTCTGGACATAGGGTAAATGCTTCAAACAGGTGCAAAACAGGACATTCGCTTATAATATGCAGGGTTTCTGTACATTTTACCCATTTCTCTCATATTTGGCTTTTAAGGAAAAAAATGTTCCTTTATTGCGAGGGTTCAGTCAAATAACACAAGCTGTCCGAAAGAAGTGAAATCACTGGAAGTAGGGTAAATGCTTCAAACGAGTCCAAAACAGGAGATTCGCTCATTATATGCCGGGTTTCTGTACATTTTACCCATTTCTCTCATTCTGGGCTTTCCAGAATAGAAAATGTGCCCAAATAGCGAAGATTAAGTAAAAATACACAAATATGTCAGAAACAAGTAAAAATACTGGACATAGGGTAAATGCTTCCAACTAGGGTGAAAGAGGACATTTGTTTATAATATGCAGGGCTTCTGTAAATTTCACCCATTTCAAGCATTTTAGGATTGCAGAATAGAAAATGTGCCCAAATAGCGAAGATACAGTAAAAATACACAAAAATGTCAGAAACAAGTGAAATCTCTGGACATAGGGTAATGCTTCAAACGAGTACACAACAGGACATTCGCTTATAATATGCAGGGTTTCTGTACATTTTACCCATTTCTTTCATATTTGGCTTTTAAGGAAAAAAATGTTCCTTTTTTGCGAGGGTTCAGTAAAGTAACATAAGGTGTCCGAAAGAAGTGAAATCACTGGAAATAGGGTAATGCTTCAAACGAGTGCAAAACAGGAGATTCGCTCATTATATGCAGGGTTTCTGTACATTTTACCCATTTCTCTCATATTTGGCTTTTAAGGAAAAAAATGTTCCTTTATTACGAGGGTTCAGTCAAATAACACAAGCTGTCCGAAAGAAGTGAAATCACTGGAAGTAGGGTAAAAGCTTCAAACGAATGCAAAACAGGAGATTCGCTCATTATATGCAGGGTTTCTGTACATTTTACCCATTTCTCTCATTCTGGGCTTTCCAGAATAGAAAATGTGCCCAAATAGCGAAGATTAAGTAAAAATACACAAATATGTCAGAAACAAGTAAAAATACTGGACATAGGGTAAATGCTTCCAACTAGGGTGAAAGAGGACATTTGTTTATAATATGCAGGGCTTCTGTAAATTTCACCCATTTCAAGCATTTTAGGATTGCAGAATAGAAAATGTGCCCAAATAGCGAAGATACAGTAAAAATACACAAAAATGTCAGAAACAAGTGAAATCTCTGGACATAGGGTAATGCTTCAAACGAGTACACAACAGGACATTCGCTTATAATATGCAGGGTTTCTGTACATTTTACCCATTTCTCTCATATTTGGCTTTTAAGGAAAAAAATGTTCCTTTATTGCGAGGGTTCAGTGAAATAACACAAGCTGTCCGAAAGAAGTGAAATCACTGGAAGTAGGGTAAATGCTTCAAACGAGTCCAAAACAGGAGATTCGCTCATTATATGCCGGGTTTCTGTACATTTTACCCATTTCTCTCATTCTGGGCTTTCCAGAATAGAAAATGTGCCCAAATAGCGAAGATTAAGTAAAAATACACAAATATGTCAGAAACAAGTAAAAATACTGGACATAGGGTAAATGCTTCCAACTAGGGTGAAAGAGGACATTTGTTTATAATATGCAGGGCTTCTGTAAATTTCACCCATTTCAAGCATTTTAGGATTGCAGAATAGAAAATGTGCCCAAATAGCGAAGATACAGTAAAAATACACAAAAATGTCAGAAACAAGTGAAATCTCTGGACATAGGGTAATGCTTCAAACGAGTACACAACAGGACATTCGCTTATAATATGCAGGGTTTCTGTACATTTTACCCATTTCTTTCATATTTGGCTTTTAAGGAAAAAAATGTTCCTTTTTTGCGAGGGTTCAGTAAAGTAACATAAGGTGTCCGAAAGAAGTGAAATCACTGGAAATAGGGTAAATGCTTCAAACGAGGGTAAAATACGACATTTGTTGATAATATGCAGTGCTTCTGTAAATTTCACCCATTTCTCTCATTCTGGGCTTTCCAGAATAGAAAATGTGCCCAAATAGCGAAGATTAAGTAAAAATACACAAAAATGTCAGAAACAAGTAAAAATACTGGACATAGGGTAAATGCTTCCAACTAGGGTGAAAGAGGACATTTGTTTATAATATGCAGGGCTTCTGTAAATTTCACCCATTTCAAGCATTTTAGGATTGCAGAATAGAAAATGTGCCCAAATAGCGAAGATACAGTAAAAATACACAAACATGTCAGAAACAAGTGAAATCTCTGGACATAGGGTAAATGCTTCAAACGAGTGCCCAACAGGACATTCGCTTATACTATGCAGGGTTTCTGTACATTTCACCCATTTCTCTCATTCTGGGCTTTCCAGAATAGAAAATGTGCCCAAATAGCGAAGATTAAGTAAAAATACACAAATATGTCAGAAACAAGTAAAAATACTGGACATAGGGAGATGCTTCCAACTAGGGTGAAAGAGGACATATGTTGATAATATGCAGGGTTTCTGTAAATTTTACCCATTTCAAGCATTTTGGGATTTCCAGAATAGAAAATGTGCCAAATAGCGAAGATACAGTAAAAATACACAAAAATGTCAGAAACAAGTAAAAATACTGGAAATAGGGTAGATGCTTCCAACTAGGGTGAAAGAGGACATATGTTGATAATATGCAGGGTTTCTGTAAATTTCACCCATTTCAAGCATTTTGGGTTTTCCAGAATAGAAAATGTGCCAAATAGCGAAGATACAGTTAAAATATACAAAAATGTCAGAAACAAGTGAAATCTCTGGACATAGGGTAAATGCTTCAAACAGGTGCAAAACAGGACATTCGCTTATAATATGCAGGGTTTCTGTACATTTTACCCATTTCTCTCATATTTGGCTTTTAAGGAAAAAAATGTTCCTTTATTGCGAGGGTTCAGTCAAATAACACAAGCTGTCCGAAAGAAGTGAAATCACTGGAAGTAGGGTAAATGCTTCAAACGAGTCCAAAACAGGAGATTCGCTCATTATATGCCGGGTTTCTGTACATTTTACCCATTTCTCTCATTCTGGGCTTTCCAGAATAGAAAATGTGCCCAAATAGCGAAGATTAAGTAAAAATACACAAATATGTCAGAAACAAGTAAAAATACTGGACATAGGGTAAATGCTTCCAACTAGGGTGAAAGAGGACATTTGTTTATAATATGCAGGGCTTCTGTAAATTTCACCCATTTCAAGCATTTTAGGATTGCAGAATAGAAAATGTGCCCAAATAGCGAAGATACAGTAAAAATACACAAAAATGTCAGAAACAAGTGAAATCTCTGGACATAGGGTAATGCTTCAAACGAGTACACAACAGGACATTCGCTTATAATATGCAGGGTTTCTGTACATTTTACCCATTTCTTTCATATTTGGCTTTTAAGGAAAAAAATGTTCCTTTTTTGCGAGGGTTCAGTAAAGTAACATAAGGTGTCCGAAAGAAGTGAAATCACTGGAAATAGGGTAAATGCTTCAAACGAGGGTAAAATACGACATTTGTTGATAATATGCAGTGCTTCTGTAAATTTCACCCATTTCTCTCATTCTGGGCTTTCCAGAATAGAAAATGTGCCCAAATAGCGAAGATTAAGTAAAAATACACAAAAATGTCAGAAACAAGTGAAATCTCTGGACATAGGGTAAATGCTTTAAACGAGTGCAAAACAGGACATTCGCTTATAATATGCAGGGTTTCTGTACATTTTACCCATTTCTCTCATATTTGGCTTTTAAGGAAAAAAATGTTCCTTTATTGCGAGGGTTCAGTCAAATAACACAAGCTGTCCGAAAGAAGTGAAATCACTGGAAGTAGGGTAAATGCTTCAAACGAATGCAAAACAGGAGATTCGCTCATTATATGCAGGGTTTCTGTACATTTTACCCATTTCTCTCATTCTGGGCTTTCCAGAATAGAAAATGTGCCCAAATAGCGAAGATTAAGTAAAAATACACAAATATGTCAGAAACAAGTAAAAATACTGGACATAGGGTAAATGCTTCCAACTAGGGTGAAAGAGGACATTTGTTTATAATATGCAGGGCTTCTGTAAATTTCACCCATTTCAAGCATTTTAGGATTGCAGAATAGAAAATGTGCCCAAATAGCGAAGATACAGTAAAAATACACAAAAATGTCAGAAACAAGTGAAATCTCTGGACATAGGGTAATGCTTCAAACGAGTACACAACAGGACATTCGCTTATAATATGCAGGGTTTCTGTACATTTTACCCATTTCTTTCATATTTGGCTTTTAAGGAAAAAAATGTTCCTTTTTTGCGAGGGTTCAGTAAAGTAACATAAGGTGTCCGAAAGAAGTGAAATCACTGGAAGTAGGGTAAATGCTTCAAACGAATGCAAAACAGGAGATTCGCTCATTATATGCAGGGTTTCTGTACATTTTACCCATTTCTCTCATTCTGGGCTTTCCAGAATAGAAAATGTGCCCAAATAGCGAAGATTAAGTAAAAATACACAAATATGTCAGAAACAAGTAAAAATACTGGACATAGGGTAAATGCTTCCAACTAGGGTGAAAGAGGACATTTGTTTATAATATGCAGGGCTTCTGTAAATTTCACCCATTTCAAGCATTTTAGGATTGCAGAATAGAAAATGTGCCCAAATAGCGAAGATACAGTAAAAATACACAAAAATGTCAGAAACAAGTGAAATCTCTGGACATAGGGTAATGCTTCAAACGAGTACACAACAGGACATTCGCTTATAATATGCAGGGTTTCTGTACATTTTACCCATTTCTTTCATATTTGGCTTTTAAGGAAAAAAATGTTCCTTTTTTGCGAGGGTTCAGTAAAGTAACATAAGGTGTCCGAAAGAAGTGAAATCACTGGAAATAGGGTAAATGCTTCAAACGAGGGTAAAATACGACATTTGTTGATAATATGCAGTGCTTCTGTAAATTTCACCCATTTCTCTCATTCTGGGCTTTCCAGAATAGAAAATGTGCCCAAATAGCGAAGATACAGTAAAAATACACAAAAATGTCAGAAACAAGTGAAATCTCTGGACATAGGGTAAATGCTTTAAACGAGTGCAAAACAGGACATTCGCTTATAATATGCAGGGTTTCTGTACATTTTACCCATTTCTCTCATATTTGGCTTTTAAGGAAAAAAATGTTCCTTTATTGCGAGGGTTCAGTCAAATAACACAAGCTGTCCGAAAGAAGTGAAATCACTGGAAGTAGGGTAAATGCTTCAAACGAGTCCAAAACAGGAGATTCGCTCATTATATGCCGGGTTTCTGTACATTTTACCCATTTCTCTCATTCTGGGCTTTCCAGAATAGAAAATGTGCCCAAATAGCGAAGATTAAGTAAAAATACACAAATATGTCAGAAACAAGTAAAAATACTGGACATAGGGTAAATGCTTCCAACTAGGGTGAAAGAGGACATTTGTTTATAATATGCAGGGCTTCTGTAAATTTCACCCATTTCAAGCATTTTAGGATTGCAGAATAGAAAATGTGCCCAAATAGCGAAGATACAGTAAAAATACACAAAAATGTCAGAAACAAGTGAAATCTCTGGACATAGGGTAATGCTTCAAACGAGTACACAACAGGACATTCGCTTATAATATGCAGGGTTTCTGTACATTTTACCCATTTCTTTCATATTTGGCTTTTAAGGAAAAAAATGTTCCTTTTTTGCGAGGGTTCAGTAAAGTAACATAAGGTGTCCGAAAGAAGTGAAATCACTGGAAATAGGGTAAATGCTTCAAACGAGGGTAAAATACGACATTTGTTGATAATATGCAGTGCTTCTGTAAATTTCACCCATTTCTCTCATTCTGGGCTTTCCAGAATAGAAAATGTGCCCAAATAGCGAAGATTAAGTAAAAATACACAAAAATGTCAGAAACAAGTAAAAATACTGGACATAGGGTAAATGCTTCCAACTAGGGTGAAAGAGGACATTTGTTTATAATATGCAGGGCTTCTGTAAATTTCACCCATTTCAAGCATTTTAGGATTGCAGAATAGAAAATGTGCCCAAATAGCGAAGATTAAGTAAAAATATACAAAAATGTCAGAAACAAGTGAAATCTCTGGACATAGGGTAAATGCTTCAAACGAGTGCAAAACAGGACATTCGCTTATAATATGCAGGGTTTCTGTACATTTTACCCATTTCTCTCATATTTGGCTTTTAAGGAAAAAAATGTTCCTTTATTACGAGGGTTCAGTCAAATAACACAAGCTGTCCGAAAGAAGTGAAATCACTGGAAGTAGGGTAAATGCTTCAAACGAATGCAAAACAGGAGATTCGCTCATTATATGCAGGGTTTCTGTACATTTTACCCATTTCTCTCATTCTGGGCTTTCCAGAATAGAAAATGTGCCCAAATAGCGAAGATTAAGTAAAAATACACAAATATGTCAGAAACAAGTGAAATCTCTGGACATAGGGTAAATGCTTTAAACGAGTGCAAAACAGGACATTCGCTTATAATATGCAGGGTTTCTGTACATTTTACCCATTTCTCTCATATTTGGCTTTTAAGGAAAAAAATGTTCCTTTATTGCGAGGGTTCAGTCAAATAACACAAGCTGTCCGAAAGAAGTGAAATCACTGGAAGTAGGGTAAATGCTTCAAACGAGTCCAAAACAGGAGATTCGCTCATTATATGCCGGGTTTCTGTACATTTTACCCATTTCTGTCATTCTGGGCTTTCCAGAATAGAAAATGTGCCCAAATAGCGAAGATTAAGTAAAAATACACAAATATGTCAGAAACAAGTAAAAATACTGGACATAGGGTAAATGCTTCCAACTAGGGTGAAAGAGGACATTTGTTTATAATATGCAGGGCTTCTGTAAATTTCACCCATTTCAAGCATTTTAGGATTGCAGAATAGAAAATGTGCCCAAATAGCGAAGATACAGTAAAAATACACAAAAATGTCAGAAACAAGTGAAATCTCTGGACATAGGGTAATGCTTCAAACGAGTGCAAAACAGGAGATTCGCTCATTATATGCAGGGTTTCTGTACATTTTACCCATTTCTCTCATATTTGGCTTTTAAGGAAAAAAATGTTCCTTTATTACGAGGGTTCAGTCAAATAACACAAGCTGTCCGAAAGAAGTGAAATCACTGGAAGTAGGGTAAAAGCTTCAAACGAATGCAAAACAGGAGATTCGCTCATTATATGCAGGGTTTCTGTACATTTTACCCATTTCTCTCATTCTGGGCTTTCCAGAATAGAAAATGTGCCCAAATAGCGAAGATTAAGTAAAAATACACAAATATGTCAGAAACAAGTAAAAATACTGGACATAGGGTAAATGCTTCCAACTAGGGTGAAAGAGGACATTTGTTTATAATATGCAGGGCTTCTGTAAATTTCACCCATTTCAAGCATTTTAGGATTGCAGAATAGAAAATGTGCCCAAATAGCGAAGATACAGTAAAAATACACAAAAATGTCAGAAACAAGTGAAATCTCTGGACATAGGGTAATGCTTCAAACGAGTACACAACAGGACATTCGCTTATAATATGCAGGGTTTCTGTACATTTTACCCATTTCTCTCATATTTGGCTTTTAAGGAAAAAAATGTTCCTTTATTGCGAGGGTTCAGTGAAATAACACAAGCTGTCCGAAAGAAGTGAAATCACTGGAAGTAGGGTAAATGCTTCAAACGAGTCCAAAACAGGAGATTCGCTCATTATATGCCGGGTTTCTGTACATTTTACCCATTTCTCTCATTCTGGGCTTTCCAGAATAGAAAATGTGCCCAAATAGCGAAGATTAAGTAAAAATACACAAATATGTCAGAAACAAGTAAAAATACTGGACATAGGGTAAATGCTTCCAACTAGGGTGAAAGAGGACATTTGTTTATAATATGCAGGGCTTCTGTAAATTTCACCCATTTCAAGCATTTTAGGATTGCAGAATAGAAAATGTGCCCAAATAGCGAAGATACAGTAAAAATACACAAAAATGTCAGAAACAAGTGAAATCTCTGGACATAGGGTAATGCTTCAAACGAGTACACAACAGGACATTCGCTTATAATATGCAGGGTTTCTGTACATTTTACCCATTTCTTTCATATTTGGCTTTTAAGGAAAAAAATGTTCCTTTTTTGCGAGGGTTCAGTAAAGTAACATAAGGTGTCCGAAAGAAGTGAAATCACTGGAAATAGGGTAAATGCTTCAAACGAGGGTAAAATACGACATTTGTTGATAATATGCAGTGCTTCTGTAAATTTCACCCATTTCTCTCATTCTGGGCTTTCCAGAATAGAAAATGTGCCCAAATAGCGAAGATTAAGTAAAAATACACAAAAATGTCAGAAACAAGTAAAAATACTGGACATAGGGTAAATGCTTCCAACTAGGGTGAAAGAGGACATTTGTTTATAATATGCAGGGCTTCTGTAAATTTCACCCATTTCAAGCATTTTAGGATTGCAGAATAGAAAATGTGCCCAAATAGCGAAGATTAAGTAAAAATATACAAAAATGTCAGAAACAAGTGAAATCTCTGGACATAGGGTAAATGCTTCAAACGAGTGCAAAACAGGACATTCGCTTATAATATGCAGGGTTTCTGTACATTTTACCCATTTCTCTCATATTTGGCTTTTAAGGAAAAAAATGTTCCTTTATTACGAGGGTTCAGTCAAATAACACAAGCTGTCCAAAAGAAGTGAAATCACTGGAAGTAGGGTAAATGCTTCAAACGAATGCAAAACAGGAGATTCGCTCATTATATGCAGGGTTTCTGTACATTTTACCCATTTCTCTCATTCTGGGCTTTCCAGAATAGAAAATGTGCCCAAATAGCGAAGATTAAGTAAAAATACACAAATATGTCAGAAACAAGTAAAAATACTGGACATAGGGTAAATGCTTCCAACTAGGGTGAAAGAGGACATTTGTTTATAATATGCAGGGCTTCTGTAAATTTCACCCATTTCAAGCATTTTAGGATTGCAGAATAGAAAATGTGCCCAAATAGCGAAGATACAGTAAAAATACACAAAAATGTCGGAAACAAGTGAAATCTCTGGACATAGGGTAATGCTTCAAACGAGTACACAACAGGACATTCGCTTATAATATGCAGGGTTTCTGTACATTTTACCCATTTCTCTCATATTTGGCTTTTAAGGAAAAAAATGTTCCTTTATTGCGAGGGTTCAGTCAAATAACACAAGCTGTCCGAAAGAAGTGAAATCACTGGAAGTAGGGTAAATGCTTCAAACGAGTCCAAAACAGGAGATTCGCTCATTATATGCCGGGTTTCTGTACATTTTACCCATTTCTCTCATTCTGGGCTTTCCAGAATAGAAAATGTGCCCAAATAGCGAAGATTAAGTAAAAATACACAAATATGTCAGAAACAAGTAAAAATACTGGACATAGGGTAAATGCTTCCAACTAGGGTGAAAGAGGACATTTGTTTATAATATGCAGGGCTTCTGTAAATTTCACCCATTTCAAGCATTTTAGGATTGCAGAATAGAAAATGTGCCCAAATAGCGAAGATACAGTAAAAATACACAAAAATGTCAGAAACAAGTGAAATCTCTGGACATAGGGTAATGCTTCAAACGAGTACACAACAGGACATTCGCTTATAATATGCAGGGTTTCTGTACATTTTACCCATTTCTTTCATATTTGGCTTTTAAGGAAAAAAATGTTCCTTTTTTGCGAGGGTTCAGTAAAGTAACATAAGGTGTCCGAAAGAAGTGAAATCACTGGAAATAGGGTAAATGCTTCAAACGAGGGTAAAATACGACATTTGTTGATAATATGCAGTGATTCTGTAAATTTCACCCATTTCTCTCATTCTGGGCTTTCCAGAATAGAAAATGTGCCCAAATAGCGAAGATTAAGTAAAAATACACAAAAATGTCAGAAACAAGTGAAATCTCTGGACATAGGGTAAATGCTTCAAACGAGTGCAAAACAGGACATTCGCTTATACTATGCAGGGTTTCTGTACATTTCACCCATTTCTCTCATTCTGGGATTTCCAGAAAAGAAAATGTGCCCAAATAGCGAAGATTAAGTAAAAATACACAAATATGTCAGAAACAAGTAAAAATACTGGAAATAGGGTAAATGCTTCCAACTAGGGTGAAAGAGGACATATGTTGAGAATATGCAGGGTTTCTGTAAATTTCACCATTTCAAGCATTTTGGGATTTGCAGAATACAAAATGTGCCCAATAGCGAAGATACAGTAAAAATACACAAACATGTCAGAAACAAGTGAAATCTCTGGACATAGGGTAAATGCTTCAAACGAGTGCCCAACAGGACATTCGCTTATACTATGCAGGGTTTCTGTACATTTCACCCATTTCTCTCATTCTGGGCTTTCCAGAACAGAAAATGTGCCCAAATAGCGAAGATTAAGTAAAAATACACAAATATGTCAGAAACAAGTAAAAATACTGGACATAGGGAGATGCTTCCAACTAGGGTGAAAGAGGACATATGTTGATAATATGCAGGGTTTCTGTAAATTTTACCCATTTCAAGCATTTTGGGATTTCCAGAATAGAAAATGTGCCAAATAGCGAAGATACAGTAAAAATACACAAAAATGTCAGAAACAAGTAAAAATACTGGAAATAGGGTAGATGCTTCCAACTAGGGTGAAAGAGGACATATGTTGATAATATGCAGGGTTTCTGTAAATTTCACCCATTTCAAGCATTTTGGGATTTCCAGAATAGAAAATGTGCCAAATAGCGAAGATACAGTAAAAATATACAAAAATGTCAGAAACAAGTGAAATCTCTGGACATAGGGTAATGCTTCAAACGAGTACACAACAGGACATTCGCTTATAATATGCAGGGTTTCTGTACATTTTACCCATTTCTTTCATATTTGGCTTTTAAGGAAAAAAATGTTCCTTTTTTGCGAGGGTTCAGTAAAGTAACATAAGGTGTCCGAAAGAAGTGAAATCACTGGAAATAGGGTAAATGCTTCAAACGAGGGTAAAATACGACATTTGTTGATAATATGCAGTGCTTCTGTAAATTTCACCCATTTCTCTCATTCTGGGCTTTCCAGAATAGAAAATGTGCCCAAATAGCGAAGATACAGTAAAAATACACAAAAATGTCAGAAACAAGTGAAATCTCTGGACATAGGGTAAATGCTTTAAACGAGTGCAAAACAGGACATTCGCTTATAATATGCAGGGTTTCTGTACATTTTACCCATTTCTCTCATATTTGGCTTTTAAGGAAAAAAATGTTCCTTTATTGCGAGGGTTCAGTGAAATAACACAAGCTGTCCGAAAGAAGTGAAATCACTGGAAGTAGGGTAAATGCTTCAAACGAGTCCAAAACAGGAGATTCGCTCATTATATGCCGGGTTTCTGTACATTTTACCCATTTCTGTCATTCTGGGCTTTCCAGAATAGAAAATGTGCCCAAATAGCGAAGATTAAGTAAAAATACACAAATATGTCAGAAACAAGTAAAAATACTGGTCATAGGGTAAATGCTTCCAACTAGGGTGAAAGAGGACATTTGTTTATAATATGCAGGGCTTCTGTAAATTTCACCCATTTCAAGCATTTTAGGATTGCAGAATAGAAAATGTGCCCAAATAGCGAAGATTAAGTAAAAATACACAAAAATGTCAGAAACAAGTGAAATCTCTGGACATAGGGTAATGCTTCAAACGAGTACACAACAGGACATTCGCTTATAATATGCAGGGTTTCTGTACATTCTACCCATTTCTTTCATATTTGGCTTTTAAGGAAAAAAATGTTCCTTTTTTGCGAGGGTTCAGTAAAGTAACATAAGGTGTCCGAAAGAAGTGAAATCACTGGAAGTAGGGTAAATGCTTCAAACGAATGCAAAACAGGAGATTCGCTCATTATATGCAGGGTTTCTGTACATTTTACCCATTTCTCTCATTCTGGGCTTTCCAGAATAGAAAATGTGCCCAAATAGCGAAGATTAAGTAAAAATACACAAATATGTCAGAAACAAGTAAAAATACTGGACATAGGGTAAATGCTTCCAACTAGGGTGAAAGAGGACATTTGTTTATAATATGCAGGGCTTCTGTAAATTTCACCCATTTCAAGCATTTTAGGATTGCAGAATAGAAAATGTGCCCAAATAGCGAAGATACAGTAAAAATACACAAAAATGTCAGAAACAAGTGAAATCTCTGGACATAGGGTAATGCTTCAAACGAGTACACAACAGGACATTCGCTTATAATATGCAGGGTTTCTGTACATTTTACCCATTTCTTTCATATTTGGCTTTTAAGGAAAAAAATGTTCCTTTTTTGCGAGGGTTCAGTAAAGTAACATAAGGTGTCCGAAAGAAGTGAAATCACTGGAAATAGGGTAAATGCTTCAAACGAGGGTAAAATACGACATTTGTTGATAATATGCAGTGCTTCTGTAAATTTCACCCATTTCTCTCATTCTGGGCTTTCCAGAATAGAAAATGTGCCCAAATAGCGAAGATACAGTAAAAATACACAAAAATGTCAGAAACAAGTGAAATCTCTGGACATAGGGTAAATGCTTTAAACGAGTGCAAAACAGGACATTCGCTTATAATATGCAGGGTTTCTGTACATTTTACCCATTTCTCTCATATTTGGCTTTTAAGGAAAAAAATGTTCCTTTATTGCGAGGGTTCAGTCAAATAACACAAGCTGTCCGAAAGAAGTGAAATCACTGGAAGTAGGGTAAATGCTTCAAACGAGTCCAAAACAGGAGATTCGCTCATTATATGCCGGGTTTCTGTACATTTTACCCATTTCTGTCATTCTGGGCTTTCCAGAATAGAAAATGTGCCCAAATAGCGAAGATTAAGTAAAAATACACAAATATGTCAGAAACAAGTAAAAATACTGGACATAGGGTAAATGCTTCCAACTAGGGTGAAAGAGGACATTTGTTTATAATATGCAGGGCTTCTGTAAATTTCACCCATTTCAAGCATTTTAGGATTGCAGAATAGAAAATGTGCCCAAATAGCGAAGATACAGTAAAAATACACAAAAATGTCAGAAACAAGTGAAATCTCTGGACATAGGGTAATGCTTCAAACGAGTGCAAAACAGGAGATTCGCTCATTATATGCAGGGTTTCTGTACATTTTACCCATTTCTCTCATATTTGGCTTTTAAGGAAAAAAATGTTCCTTTATTACGAGGGTTCAGTCAAATAACACAAGCTGTCCGAAAGAAGTGAAATCACTGGAAGTAGGGTAAAAGCTTCAAACGAATGCAAAACAGGAGATTCGCTCATTATATGCAGGGTTTCTGTACATTTTACCCATTTCTCTCATTCTGGGCTTTCCAGAATAGAAAATGTGCCCAAATAGCGAAGATTAAGTAAAAATACACAAATATGTCAGAAACAAGTAAAAATACTGGACATAGGGTAAATGCTTCCAACTAGGGTGAAAGAGGACATTTGTTTATAATATGCAGGGCTTCTGTAAATTTCACCCATTTCAAGCATTTTAGGATTGCAGAATAGAAAATGTGCCCAAATAGCGAAGATACAGTAAAAATACACAAAAATGTCAGAAACAAGTGAAATCTCTGGACATAGGGTAATGCTTCAAACGAGTACACAACAGGACATTCGCTTATAATATGCAGGGTTTCTGTACATTTTACCCATTTCTCTCATATTTGGCTTTTAAGGAAAAAAATGTTCCTTTATTGCGAGGGTTCAGTGAAATAACACAAGCTGTCCGAAAGAAGTGAAATCACTGGAAGTAGGGTAAATGCTTCAAACGAGTCCAAAACAGGAGATTCGCTCATTATATGCCGGGTTTCTGTACATTTTACCCATTTCTCTCATTCTGGGCTTTCCAGAATAGAAAATGTGCCCAAATAGCGAAGATTAAGTAAAAATACACAAATATGTCAGAAACAAGTAAAAATACTGGACATAGGGTAAATGCTTCCAACTAGGGTGAAAGAGGACATTTGTTTATAATATGCAGGGCTTCTGTAAATTTCACCCATTTCAAGCATTTTAGGATTGCAGAATAGAAAATGTGCCCAAATAGCGAAGATACAGTAAAAATACACAAAAATGTCAGAAACAAGTGAAATCTCTGGACATAGGGTAATGCTTCAAACGAGTACACAACAGGACATTCGCTTATAATATGCAGGGTTTCTGTACATTTTACCCATTTCTTTCATATTTGGCTTTTAAGGAAAAAAATGTTCCTTTTTTGCGAGGGTTCAGTAAAGTAACATAAGGTGTCCGAAAGAAGTGAAATCACTGGAAATAGGGTAAATGCTTCAAACGAGGGTAAAATACGACATTTGTTGATAATATGCAGTGCTTCTGTAAATTTCACCCATTTCTCTCATTCTGGGCTTTCCAGAATAGAAAATGTGCCCAAATAGCGAAGATTAAGTAAAAATACACAAAAATGTCAGAAACAAGTAAAAATACTGGACATAGGGTAAATGCTTCCAACTAGGGTGAAAGAGGACATTTGTTTATAATATGCAGGGCTTCTGTAAATTTCACCCATTTCAAGCATTTTAGGATTGCAGAATAGAAAATGTGCCCAAATAGCGAAGATTAAGTAAAAATATACAAAAATGTCAGAAACAAGTGAAATCTCTGGACATAGGGTAAATGCTTCAAACGAGTGCAAAACAGGACATTCGCTTATAATATGCAGGGTTTCTGTACATTTTACCCATTTCTCTCATATTTGGCTTTTAAGGAAAAAAATGTTCCTTTATTACGAGGGTTCAGTCAAATAACACAAGCTGTCCGAAAGAAGTGAAATCACTGGAAGTAGGGTAAATGCTTCAAACGAATGCAAAACAGGAGATTCGCTCATTATATGCAGGGTTTCTGTACATTTTACCCATTTCTCTCATTCTGGGCTTTCCAGAATAGAAAATGTGCCCAAATAGCGAAGATTAAGTAAAAATACACAAATATGTCAGAAACAAGTAAAAATACTGGACATAGGGTAAATGCTTCCAACTAGGGTGAAAGAGGACATTTGTTTATAATATGCAGGGCTTCTGTAAATTTCACCCATTTCAAGCATTTTAGGATTGCAGAATAGAAAATGTGCCCAAATAGCGAAGATACAGTAAAAATACACAAAAATGTCGGAAACAAGTGAAATCTCTGGACATAGGGTAATGCTTCAAACGAGTACACAACAGGACATTCGCTTATAATATGCAGGGTTTCTGTACATTTTACCCATTTCTCTCATATTTGGCTTTTAAGGAAAAAAATGTTCCTTTATTGCGAGGGTTCAGTCAAATAACACAAGCTGTCCGAAAGAAGTGAAATCACTGGAAGTAGGGTAAATGCTTCAAACGAGTCCAAAACAGGAGATTCGCTCATTATATGCCGGGTTTCTGTACATTTTACCCATTTCTCTCATTCTGGGCTTTCCAGAATAGAAAATGTGCCCAAATAGCGAAGATTAAGTAAAAATACACAAATATGTCAGAAACAAGTAAAAATACTGGACATAGGGTAAATGCTTCCAACTAGGGTGAAAGAGGACATTTGTTTATAATATGCAGGGCTTCTGTAAATTTCACCCATTTCAAGCATTTTAGGATTGCAGAATAGAAAATGTGCCCAAATAGCGAAGATACAGTAAAAATACACAAAAATGTCAGAAACAAGTGAAATCTCTGGACATAGGGTAATGCTTCAAACGAGTACACAACAGGACATTCGCTTATAATATGCAGGGTTTCTGTACATTTTACCCATTTCTTTCATATTTGGCTTTTAAGGAAAAAAATGTTCCTTTTTTGCGAGGGTTCAGTAAAGTAACATAAGGTGTCCGAAAGAAGTGAAATCACTGGAAATAGGGTAAATGCTTCAAACGAGGGTAAAATACGACATTTGTTGATAATATGCAGTGCTTCTGTAAATTTCACGCATTTCTCTCATTCTGGGCTTTCCAGAATAGAAAATGTGCCCAAATAGCGAAGATTAAGTAAAAATACACAAAAATGTCAGAAACAAGTGAAATCTCTGGACATAGGGTAAATGCTTCAAACGAGTGCAAAACAGGACATTCGCTTATACTATGCAGGGTTTCTGTACATTTCACCCATTTCTCTCATTCTGGGATTTCCAGAAAAGAAAATGTGCCCAAATAGCGAAGATTAAGTAAAAATACACAAATATGTCAGAAACAAGTAAAAATACTGGAAATAGGGTAAATGCTTCCAACTAGGGTGAAAGAGGACATATGTTGAGAATATGCAGGGTTTCTGTAAATTTCACCATTTCAAGCATTTTGGGATTTGCAGAATACAAAATGTGCCCAATAGCGAAGATACAGTAAAAATACACAAACATGTCAGAAACAAGTGAAATCTCTGGACATAGGGTAAATGCTTCAAACGAGTGCCCAACAGGACATTCGCTTATACTATGCAGGGTTTCTGTACATTTCACCCATTTCTCTCATTCTGGGCTTTCCAGAACAGAAAATGTGCCCAAATAGCGAAGATTAAGTAAAAATACACAAATATGTCAGAAACAAGTAAAAATACTGGACATAGGGAGATGCTTCCAACTAGGGTGAAAGAGGACATATGTTGATAATATGCAGGGTTTCTGTAAATTTTACCCATTTCAAGCATTTTGGGATTTCCAGAATAGAAAATGTGCCAAATAGCGAAGATACAGTAAAAATACACAAAAATGTCAGAAACAAGTAAAAATACTGGAAATAGGGTAGATGCTTCCAACTAGGGTGAAAGAGGACATATGTTGATAATATGCAGGGTTTCTGTAAATTTCACCCATTTCAAGCATTTTGGGATTTCCAGAATAGAAAATGTGCCAAATAGCGAAGATACAGTAAAAATATACAAAAATGTCAGAAACAAGTGAAATCTCTGGACATAGGGTAATGCTTCAAACGAGTACACAACAGGACATTCGCTTATAATATGCAGGGTTTCTGTACATTTTACCCATTTCTTTCATATTTGGCTTTTAAGGAAAAAAATGTTCCTTTTTTGCGAGGGTTCAGTAAAGTAACATAAGGTGTCCGAAAGAAGTGAAATCACTGGAAATAGGGTAAATGCTTCAAACGAGGGTAAAATACGACATTTGTTGATAATATGCAGTGCTTCTGTAAATTTCACCCATTTCTCTCATTCTGGGCTTTCCAGAATAGAAAATGTGCCCAAATAGCGAAGATACAGTAAAAATACACAAAAATGTCAGAAACAAGTGAAATCTCTGGACATAGGGTAAATGCTTTAAACGAGTGCAAAACAGGACATTCGCTTATAATATGCAGGGTTTCTGTACATTTTACCCATTTCTCTCATATTTGGCTTTTAAGGAAAAAAATGTTCCTTTATTGCGAGGGTTCAGTGAAATAACACAAGCTGTCCGAAAGAAGTGAAATCACTGGAAGTAGGGTAAATGCTTCAAACGAGTCCAAAACAGGAGATTCGCTCATTATATGCCGGGTTTCTGTACATTTTACCCATTTCTGTCATTCTGGGCTTTCCAGAATAGAAAATGTGCCCAAATAGCGAAGATTAAGTAAAAATACACAAATATGTCAGAAACAAGTAAAAATACTGGACATAGGGTAAATGCTTCCAACTAGGGTGAAAGAGGACATTTGTTTATAATATGCAGGGCTTCTGTAAATTTCACCCATTTCAAGCATTTTAGGATTGCAGAATAGAAAATGTGCCCAAATAGCGAAGATACAGTAAAAATACACAAAAATGTCAGAAACAAGTGAAATCTCTGGACATAGGGTAAATGCTTCAAACAGGTGCAAAACAGGACATTCGCTTATAATATGCAGGGTTTCTGTACATTTTACCCATTTCTCTCATATTTGGCTTTTAAGGAAAAAAATGTTCCTTTATTACGAGGGTTCAGTCAAATAACACAAGCTGTCCGAAAGAAGTGAAATCACTGGAAGTAGGGTAAATGCTTCAAACGAATGCAAAACAGGAGATTCGCTCATTATATGCAGGGTTTCTGTACATTTTACCCATTTCTCTCATTCTGGGCTTTCCAGAATAGAAAATGTGCCCAAATAGCGAAGATTAAGTAAAAATACACAAATATGTCAGAAACAAGTAAAAATACTGGACATAGGGTAAATGCTTCCAACTAGGGTGAAAGAGGACATTTGTTTATAATATGCAGGGCTTCTGTAAATTTCACCCATTTCAAGCATTTCAGGATTGCAGAATAGAAAATGTGCCCAAATAGCGAAGATACAGTAAAAATACACAAAAATGTCAGAAACAAGTGAAATCTCTGGACATAGGGTAATGCTTCAAACGAGTACACAACAGGACATTCGCTTATAATATGCAGGGTTTCTGTACATTTTACCCATTTCTTTCATATTTGGCTTTTAAGGAAAAAAATGTTCCTTTTTTGCGAGGGTTCAGTAAAGTAACATAAGGTGTCCGAAAGAAGTGAAATCACTGGAAATAGGGTAAATGCTTCAAACGAGGGTAAAATACGACATTTGTTGATAATATGCAGTGATTCTGTAAATTTCACCCATTTCTCTCATTCTGGGCTTTCCAGAATAGAAAATGTGCCCAAATAGCGAAGATTAAGTAAAAATACACAAAAATGTCAGAAACAAGTGAAATCTCTGGACATAGGGTAAATGCTTCAAACGAGTGCAAAACAGGACATTCGCTTATACTATGCAGGGTTTCTGTACATTTCACCCATTTCTCTCATTCTGGGATTTCCAGAAAAGAAAATGTGCCCAAATAGCGAAGATGAAGTAAAAATACACAAATATGTCAGAAACAAGTAAAAATACTGGAAATAGGGTAAATGCTTCCAACTAGGGTGAAAGAGGACATATGTTGAGAATATGCAGGGTTTCTGTAAATTTCACCATTTCAAGCATTTTGGGATTTGCAGAATACAAAATGTGCCCAATAGCGAAGATACAGTAAAAATACACAAACATGTCAGAAACAAGTGAAATCTCTGGACATAGGGTAAATGCTTCAAACGAGTGCCCAACAGGACATTCGCTTATACTATGCAGGGTTTCTGTACATTTCACCCATTTCTCTCATTCTGGGCTTTCCAGAATAGAAAATGTGCCCAAATAGCGAAGATTAAGTAAAAATACACAAATATGTCAGAAACAAGTAAAAATACTGGACATAGGGAGATGCTTCCAACTAGGGTGAAAGAGGACATATGTTGATAATATGCAGGGTTTCTGTAAATTTTACCCATTTCAAGCATTTTGGGATTTCCAGAATAGAAAATGTGCCAAATAGCGAAGATACAGTAAAAATACACAAAAATGTCAGAAACAAGTAAAAATACTGGAAATAGGGTAGATGCTTCCAACTAGGGTGAAAGAGGACATATGTTGATAATATGCAGGGTTTCTGTAAATTTCACCCATTTCAAGCATTTTGGGATTTCCAGAATAGAAAATGTGCCAAATAGCGAAGATACAGTAAAAATATACAAAAATGTCAGAAACAAGTGAAATCTCTGGACATAGGGTAATGCTTCAAACGAGTACACAACAGGACATTCGCTTATAATATGCAGGGTTTCTGTACATTTTACCCATTTCTTTCATATTTGGCTTTTAAGGAAAAAAATGTTCCTTTTTTGCGAGGGTTCAGTAAAGTAACATAAGGTGTCCGAAAGAAGTGAAATCACTGGAAATAGGGTAAATGCTTCAAACGAGGGTAAAATACGACATTTGTTGATAATATGCAGTGCTTCTGTAAATTTCACCCATTTCTCTCATTCTGGGCTTTCCAGAATAGAAAATGTGCCCAAATAGCGAAGATTAAGTAAAAATACACAAAAATGTCAGAAACAAGTGAAATCTCTGGACATAGGGTAAATGCTTCAAACGAGTGCAAAACAGGACATTCGCTTATACTATGCAGGGTTTCTGTACATTTCACCCATTTCTCTCATTCTGGGATTTCCAGAAAAGAAAATGTGCCCAAATAGCGAAGATTAAGTAAAAATACACAAATATGTCAGAAACAAGTAAAAATACTGGAAATAGGGTAAATGCTTCCAACTAGGGTGAAAGAGGACATATGTTGAGAATATGCAGGGTTTCTGTAAATTTCACCATTTCAAGCATTTTGGGATTTGCAGAATACAAAATGTGCCCAATAGCGAAGATACAGTAAAAATACACAAACATGTCAGAAACAAGTGAAATCTCTGGACATAGGGTAAATGCTTCAAACGAGTGCCCAACAGGACATTCGCTTATACTATGCAGGGTTTCTGTACATTTCACCCATTTCTCTCATTCTGGGCTTTCCAGAACAGAAAATGTGCCCAAATAGCGAAGATTAAGTAAAAATACACAAATATGTCAGAAACAAGTAAAAATACTGGACATAGGGAGATGCTTCCAACTAGGGTGAAAGAGGACATATGTTGATAATATGCAGGGTTTCTGTAAATTTTACCCATTTCAAGCATTTTGGGATTTCCAGAATAGAAAATGTGCCAAATAGCGAAGATACAGTAAAAATACACAAAAATGTCAGAAACAAGTAAAAATACTGGAAATAGGGTAGATGCTTCCAACTAGGGTGAAAGAGGACATATGTTGATAATATGCAGGGTTTCTGTAAATTTCACCCATTTCAAGCATTTTGGGATTTCCAGAATAGAAAATGTGCCAAATAGCGAAGATACAGTAAAAATATACAAAAATGTCAGAAACAAGTGAAATCTCTGGACATAGGGTAATGCTTCAAACGAGTACACAACAGGACATTCGCTTATAATATGCAGGGTTTCTGTACATTTTACCCATTTCTTTCATATTTGGCTTTTAAGGAAAAAAATGTTCCTTTTTTGCGAGGGTTCAGTAAAGTAACATAAGGTGTCCGAAAGAAGTGAAATCACTGGAAATAGGGTAAATGCTTCAAACGAGGGTAAAATACGACATTTGTTGATAATATGCAGTGCTTCTGTAAATTTCACCCATTTCTCTCATTCTGGGCTTTCCAGAATAGAAAATGTGCCCAAATAGCGAAGATACAGTAAAAATACACAAAAATGTCAGAAACAAGTGAAATCTCTGGACATAGGGTAAATGCTTTAAACGAGTGCAAAACAGGACATTCGCTTATAATATGCAGGGTTTCTGTACATTTTACCCATTTCTCTCATATTTGGCTTTTAAGGAAAAAAATGTTCCTTTATTGCGAGGGTTCAGTGAAATAACACAAGCTGTCCGAAAGAAGTGAAATCACTGGAAGTAGGGTAAATGCTTCAAACGAGTCCAAAACAGGAGATTCGCTCATTATATGCCGGGTTTCTGTACATTTTACCCATTTCTCTCATTCTGGGCTTTCCAGAATAGAAAATGTGCCCAAATAGCGAAGATTAAGTAAAAATACACAAATATGTCAGAAACAAGTAAAAATACTGGACATAGGGTAAATGCTTCCAACTAGGGTGAAAGAGGACATTTGTTTATAATATGCAGGGCTTCTGTAAATTTCACCCATTTCAAGCATTTTAGGATTGCAGAATAGAAAATGTGCCCAAATAGCGAAGATACAGTAAAAATACACAAAAATGTCAGAAACAAGTGAAATCTCTGGACATAGGGTAAATGCTTCAAACAGGTGCAAAACAGGACATTCGCTTATAATATGCAGGGTTTCTGTACATTTTACCCATTTCTCTCATATTTGGCTTTTAAGGAAAAAAATGTTCCTTTATTACGAGGGTTCAGTCAAATAACACAAGCTGTCCGAAAGAAGTGAAATCACTGGAAGTAGGGTAAATGCTTCAAACGAATGCAAAACAGGAGATTCGCTCATTATATGCAGGGTTTCTGTACATTTTACCCATTTCTCTCATTCTGGGCTTTCCAGAATAGAAAATGTGCCCAAATAGCGAAGATTAAGTAAAAATACACAAATATGTCAGAAACAAGTAAAAATACTGGACATAGGGTAAATGCTTCCAACTAGGGTGAAAGAGGACATTTGTTTATAATATGCAGGGCTTCTGTAAATTTCACCCATTTCAAGCATTTCAGGATTGCAGAATAGAAAATGTGCCCAAATAGCGAAGATACAGTAAAAATACACAAAAATGTCAGAAACAAGTGAAATCTCTGGACATAGGGTAATGCTTCAAACGAGTACACAACAGGACATTCGCTTATAATATGCAGGGTTTCTGTACATTTTACCCATTTCTTTCATATTTGGCTTTTAAGGAAAAAAATGTTCCTTTTTTGCGAGGGTTCAGTAAAGTAACATAAGGTGTCCGAAAGAAGTGAAATCACTGGAAATAGGGTAAATGCTTCAAACGAGGGTAAAATACGACATTTGTTGATAATATGCAGTGATTCTGTAAATTTCACCCATTTCTCTCATTCTGGGCTTTCCAGAATAGAAAATGTGCCCAAATAGCGAAGATTAAGTAAAAATACACAAAAATGTCAGAAACAAGTGAAATCTCTGGACATAGGGTAAATGCTTCAAACGAGTGCAAAACAGGACATTCGCTTATACTATGCAGGGTTTCTGTACATTTCACCCATTTCTCTCATTCTGGGATTTCCAGAAAAGAAAATGTGCCCAAATAGCGAAGATGAAGTAAAAATACACAAATATGTCAGAAACAAGTAAAAATACTGGAAATAGGGTAAATGCTTCCAACTAGGGTGAAAGAGGACATATGTTGAGAATATGCAGGGTTTCTGTAAATTTCACCATTTCAAGCATTTTGGGATTTGCAGAATACAAAATGTGCCCAATAGCGAAGATACAGTAAAAATACACAAACATGTCAGAAACAAGTGAAATCTCTGGACATAGGGTAAATGCTTCAAACGAGTGCCCAACAGGACATTCGCTTATACTATGCAGGGTTTCTGTACATTTCACCCATTTCTCTCATTCTGGGCTTTCCAGAATAGAAAATGTGCCCAAATAGCGAAGATTAAGTAAAAATACACAAATATGTCAGAAACAAGTAAAAATACTGGACATAGGGAGATGCTTCCAACTAGGGTGAAAGAGGACATATGTTGATAATATGCAGGGTTTCTGTAAATTTTACCCATTTCAAGCATTTTGGGATTTCCAGAATAGAAAATGTGCCAAATAGCGAAGATACAGTAAAAATACACAAAAATGTCAGAAACAAGTAAAAATACTGGAAATAGGGTAGATGCTTCCAACTAGGGTGAAAGAGGACATATGTTGATAATATGCAGGGTTTCTGTAAATTTCACCCATTTCAAGCATTTTGGGATTTCCAGAATAGAAAATGTGCCAAATAGCGAAGATACAGTAAAAATATACAAAAATGTCAGAAACAAGTGAAATCTCTGGACATAGGGTAATGCTTCAAACGAGTACACAACAGGACATTCGCTTATAATATGCAGGGTTTCTGTACATTTTACCCATTTCTTTCATATTTGGCTTTTAAGGAAAAAAATGTTCCTTTTTTGCGAGGGTTCAGTAAAGTAACATAAGGTGTCCGAAAGAAGTGAAATCACTGGAAATAGGGTAAATGCTTCAAACGAGGGTAAAATACGACATTTGTTGATAATATGCAGTGCTTCTGTAAATTTCACCCATTTCTCTCATTCTGGGCTTTCCAGAATAGAAAATGTGCCCAAATAGCGAAGATTAAGTAAAAATACACAAAAATGTCAGAAACAAGTGAAATCTCTGGACATAGGGTAAATGCTTCAAACGAGTGCAAAACAGGACATTCGCTTATACTATGCAGGGTTTCTGTACATTTCACCCATTTCTCTCATTCTGGGATTTCCAGAAAAGAAAATGTGCCCAAATAGCGAAGATTAAGTAAAAATACACAAATATGTCAGAAACAAGTAAAAATACTGGAAATAGGGTAAATGCTTCCAACTAGGGTGAAAGAGGACATATGTTGAGAATATGCAGGGTTTCTGTACATTTCACCCATTTCTCTCATTCTGGGATTTCCAGAAAAGAAAATGTGCCCAAATAGCGAAGATTAAGTAAAAATACACAAATATGTCAGAAACAAGTAAAAATACTGGAAATAGGGTAAATGCTTCCAACTAGGGTGAAAGAGGACATATGTTGAGAATATGCAGGGTTTCTGTAAATTTCACCATTTCAAGCATTTTGGGATTTGCAGAATACAAAATGTGCCCAATAGCGAAGATACAGTAAAAATACACAAACATGTCAGAAACAAGTGAAATCTCTGGACATAGGGTAAATGCTTCAAACGAGTGCCCAACAGGACATTCGCTTATACTATGCAGGGTTTCTGTACATTTCACCCATTTCTCTCATTCTGGGCTTTCCAGAATAGAAAATGTGCCCAAATAGCGAAGATTAAGTAAAAATACACAAATATGTCAGAAACAAGTAAAAATACTGGACATAGGGAGATGCTTCCAACTAGGGTGAAAGAGGACATATGTTGATAATATGCAGGGTTTCTGTAAATTTTACCCATTTCAAGCATTTTGGGATTTCCAGAATAGAAAATGTGCCAAATAGCGAAGATACAGTAAAAATACACAAAAATGTCAGAAACAAGTAAAAATACTGGAAATAGGGTAGATGCTTCCAACTAGGGTGAAAGAGGACATATGTTGATAATATGCAGGGTTTCTGTAAATTTCACCCATTTCAAGCATTTTGGGATTTCCAGAATAGAAAATGTGCCAAATAGCGAAGATACAGTTAAAATATACAAAAATGTCAGAAACAAGTGAAATCTCTGGACATAGGGTAAATGCTTCAAACAGGTGCAAAACAGGACATTCGCTTATAATATGCAGGGTTTCTGTACATTTTACCCATTTCTCTCATATTTGGCTTTTAAGGAAAAAAATGTTCCTTTATTGCGAGGGTTCAGTCAAATAACACAAGCTGTCCGAAAGAAGTGAAATCACTGGAAGTAGGGTAAATGCTTCAAACGAGTCCAAAACAGGAGATTCGCTCATTATATGCCGGGTTTCTGTACATTTTACCCATTTCTCTCATTCTGGGCTTTCCAGAATAGAAAATGTGCCCAAATAGCGAAGATTAAGTAAAAATACACAAATATGTCAGAAACAAGTAAAAATACTGGACATAGGGAGATGCTTCCAACTAGGGTGAAAGAGGACATATGTTGATAATATGCAGGGTTTCTGTAAATTTCACCCATTTCAAGCATTTTAGGATTGCAGAATAGAAAATGTGCCCAAATAGTGAAGATACAGTAAAAATACACAAAAATGTCAGAAACAAGTGAAATCTCTGGACATAGGGTAATGCTTCAAACGAGTACACAACAGGACATTCGCTTATAATATGCAGGGTTTCTGTACATTTTACCCATTTCTTTCATATTTGGCTTTTAAGGAAAAAAATGTTCCTTTTTTGCGAGGGTTCAGTAAAGTAACATAAGGTGTCCGAAAGAAGTGAAATCACTGGAAATAGGGTAAATGCTTCAAACGAGGGTAAAATACGACATTTGTTGATAATATGCAGTGCTTCTGTAAATTTCACCCATTTCTCTCATTCTGGGCTTTCCAGAATAGAAAATGTGCCCAAATAGCGAAGATTAAGTAAAAATACACAAAAATGTCAGAAACAAGTGAAATCTCTGGACATAGGGTAAATGCTTTAAACGAGTGCAAAACAGGACATTCGCTTATAATATGCAGGGTTTCTGTACATTTTACCCATTTCTCTCATATTTGGCTTTTAAGGAAAAAAATGTTCCTTTATTACGAGGGTTCAGTCAAATAACACAAGCTGTCCGAAAGAAGTGAAATCACTGGAAGTAGGGTAAATGCTTCAAACGAATGCAAAACAGGAGATTCGCTCATTATATGCAGGGTTTCTGTACATTTTACCCATTTCTCTCATTCTGGGATTTCCAGAATAGAAAATGTGCCAAATAGCGAAGATACAGTAAAAATACACAAAAATGTCAGAAACAAGTAAAAATACTGGAAATAGGGTAGATGCTTCCAACTAGGGTGAAAGAGGACATATGTTGATAATATGCAGGGTTTCTGTAAATTTCACCCATTTCAAGCATTTTGGGATTTCCAGAATAGAAAATGTGCCCAAATAGCGAAGATACAGTAAAAATACACAAAAATGTCAGAAACAAGTGAAATCTCTGGACATAGGGTAATGCTTCAAACGAGTACACAACAGGACATTCGCTTATAATATGCAGGGTTTCTGTACATTTTACCCATTTCTTTCATATTTGGCTTTTAAGGAAAAAAATGTTCCTTTTTTGCGAGGGTTCAGTAAAGTAACATAAGGTGTCCGAAAGAAGTGAAATCACTGGAAATAGGGTAAATGCTTCAAACGAGGGTAAAATACGACATTTGTTGATAATATGCAGTGCTTCTGTAAATTTCACCCATTTCTCTCATTCTGGGCTTTCCAGAATAGAAAATGTGCCCAAATAGCGAAGATACAGTAAAAATACACAAAAATGTCAGAAACAAGTGAAATCTCTGGACATAGGGTAATGCTTCAAACGAGTACACAACAGGACATTCGCTTATAATATGCAGGGTTTCTGTACATTTTACCCATTTCTCTCATATTTGGCTTTTAAGGAAAAAAATGTTCCTTTATTGCGAGGGTTCAGTGAAATAACACAAGCTGTCCGAAAGAAGTGAAATCACTGGAAGTAGGGTAAATGCTTCAAACGAGTCCAAAACAGGAGATTCGCTCATTATATGCCGGGTTTCTGTACATTTTACCCATTTCTCTCATTCTGGGCTTTCCAGAATAGAAAATGTGCCCAAATAGCGAAGATTAAGTAAAAATACACAAATATGTCAGAAACAAGTAAAAATACTGGACATAGGGTAAATGCTTCCAACTAGGGTGAAAGAGGACATTTGTTTATAATATGCAGGGCTTCTGTAAATTTCACCCATTTCAAGCATTTTAGGATTGCAGAATAGAAAATGTGCCCAAATAGCGAAGATACAGTAAAAATACACAAAAATGTCAGAAACAAGTGAAATCTCTGGACATAGGGTAATGCTTCAAACGAGTACACAACAGGACATTCGCTTATAATATGCAGGGTTTCTGTACATTTTACCCATTTCTTTCATATTTGGCTTTTAAGGAAAAAAATGTTCCTTTTTTGCGAGGGTTCAGTAAAGTAACATAAGGTGTCCGAAAGAAGTGAAATCACTGGAAATAGGGTAAATGCTTCAAACGAGGGTAAAATACGACATTTGTTGATAATATGCAGTGCTTCTGTAAATTTCACCCATTTCTCTCATTCTGGGCTTTCCAGAATAGAAAATGTGCCCAAATAGCGAAGATTAAGTAAAAATACACAAAAATGTCAGAAACAAGTGAAATCTCTGGACATAGGGTAAATGCTTCAAACGAGTGCAAAACAGGACATTCGCTTATAGTATGCAGGGTTTCTGTACATTTCACCCATTTCTCTCATTCTGGGATTTCCAGAAAAGAAAATGTGCCCAAATAGCGAAGATTAAGTAAAAATACACAAATATGTCAGAAACAAGTAAAAATACTGGAAATAGGGTAAATGCTTCCAACTAGGGTGAAAGAGGACATATGTTGAGAATATGCAGGGTTTCTGTAAATTTCACCATTTCAAGCATTTTGGGATTTGCAGAATACAAAATGTGCCCAATAGCGAAGATACAGTAAAAATACACAAACATGTCAGAAACAAGTGAAATCTCTGGACATAGGGTAAATGCTTCAAACGAGTGCCCAACAGGACATTCGCTTATACTATGCAGGGTTTCTGTACATTTCACCCATTTCTCTCATTCTGGGCTTTCCAGAATAGAAAATGTGCCCAAATAGCGAAGATTAAGTAAAAATACACAAATATGTCAGAAACAAGTAAAAATACTGGACATAGGGAGATGCTTCCAACTAGGGTGAAAGAGGACATATGTTGATAATATGCAGGGTTTCTGTAAATTTTACCCATTTCAAGCATTTTGGGATTTCCAGAATAGAAAATGTGCCAAATAGCGAAGATACAGTAAAAATACACAAAAATGTCAGAAACAAGTAAAAATACTGGAAATAGGGTAGATGCTTCCAACTAGGGTGAAAGAGGACATATGTTGATAATATGCAGGGTTTCTGTAAATTTCACCCATTTCAAGCATTTTGGGTTTTCCAGAATAGAAAATGTGCCAAATAGCGAAGATACAGTTAAAATATACAAAAATGTCAGAAACAAGTGAAATCTCTGGACATAGGGTAAATGCTTCAAACAGGTGCAAAACAGGACATTCGCTTATAATATGCAGGGTTTCTGTACATTTTACCCATTTCTCTCATATTTGGCTTTTAAGGAAAAAAATGTTCCTTTATTGCGAGGGTTCAGTCAAATAACACAAGCTGTCCGAAAGAAGTGAAATCACTGGAAGTAGGGTAAATGCTTCAAATGAGTCCAAAACAGGAGATTCGCTCATTATATGCCGGGTTTCTGTACATTTTACCCATTTCTCTCATTCTGGGCTTTCCAGAATAGAAAATGTGCCCAAATAGCGAAGATTAAGTAAAAATACACAAATATGTCAGAAACAAGTAAAAATACTGGACATAGGGTAAATGCTTCCAACTAGGGTGAAAGAGGACATTTGTTTATAATATGCAGGGCTTCTGTAAATTTCACCCATTTCAAGCATTTTAGGATTGCAGAATAGAAAATGTGCCCAAATAGCGAAGATACAGTAAAAATACACAAAAATGTCAGAAACAAGTGAAATCTCTGGACATAGGGTAATGCTTCAAACGAGTACACAACAGGACATTCGCTTATAATATGCAGGGTTTCTGTACATTTTACCCATTTCTTTCATATTTGGCTTTTAAGGAAAAAAATGTTCCTTTTTTGCGAGGGTTCAGTAAAGTAACATAAGGTGTCCGAAAGAAGTGAAATCACTGGAAATAGGGTAAATGCTTCAAACGAGGGTAAAATACGACATTTGTTGATAATATGCAGTGCTTCTGTAAATTTCACCCATTTCTCTCATTCTGGGCTTTCCAGAATAGAAAATGTGCCCAAATAGCGAAGATTAAGTAAAAATACACAAAAATGTCAGAAACAAGTGAAATCTCTGGACATAGGGTAAATGCTTTAAACGAGTGCAAAACAGGACATTCGCTTATAATATGCAGGGTTTCTGTACATTTTACCCATTTCTCTCATATTTGGCTTTTAAGGAAAAAAATGTTCCTTTATTACGAGGGTTCAGTAAAGTAACATAAGGTGTCCGAAAGAAGTGAAATCACTGGAAGTAGGGTAAATGCTTCAAACGAATGCAAAACAGGAGATTCGCTCATTATATGCAGGGTTTCTGTACATTTTACCCATTTCTCTCATTCTGGGCTTTCCAGAATAGAAAATGTGCCCAAATAGCGAAGATTAAGTAAAAATACACAAATATGTCAGAAACAAGTAAAAATACTGGACATAGGGTAAATGCTTCCAACTAGGGTGAAAGAGGACATTTGTTTATAATATGCAGGGCTTCTGTAAATTTCACCCATTTCAAGCATTTTAGGATTGCAGAATAGAAAATGTGCCCAAATAGCGAAGATACAGTAAAAATACACAAAAATGTCAGAAACAAGTGAAATCTCTGGACATAGGGTAATGCTTCAAACGAGTACACAACAGGACATTCGCTTATAATATGCAGGGTTTCTGTACATTTTACCCATTTCTTTCATATTTGGCTTTTAAGGAAAAAAATGTTCCTTTTTTGCGAGGGTTCAGTAAAGTAACATAAGGTGTCCGAAAGAAGTGAAATCACTGGAAATAGGGTAAATGCTTCAAACGAGGGTAAAATACGACATTTGTTGATAATATGCAGTGCTTCTGTAAATTTCACCCATTTCTCTCATTCTGGGCTTTCCAGAATAGAAAATGTGCCCAAATAGCGAAGATACAGTAAAAATACACAAAAATGTCAGAAACAAGTGAAATCTCTGGACATAGGGTAAATGCTTTAAACGAGTGCAAAACAGGACATTCGCTTATAATATGCAGGGTTTCTGTACATTTTACCCATTTCTCTCATATTTGGCTTTTAAGGAAAAAAATGTTCCTTTATTGCGAGGGTTCAGTCAAATAACACAAGCTGTCCGAAAGAAGTGAAATCACTGGAAGTAGGGTAAATGCTTCAAACGAGTCCAAAACAGGAGATTCGCTCATTATATGCCGGGTTTCTGTACATTTTACCCATTTCTGTCATTCTGGGCTTTCCAGAATAGAAAATGTGCCCAAATAGCGAAGATTAAGTAAAAATACACAAATATGTCAGAAACAAGTAAAAATACTGGACATAGGGTAAATGCTTCCAACTAGGGTGAAAGAGGACATTTGTTTATAATATGCAGGGCTTCTGTAAATTTCACCCATTTCAAGCATTTTAGGATTGCAGAATAGAAAATGTGCCCAAATAGCGAAGATACAGTAAAAATACACAAAAATGTCAGAAACAAGTGAAATCTCTGGACATAGGGTAATGCTTCAAACGAGTGCAAAACAGGAGATTCGCTCATTATATGCAGGGTTTCTGTACATTTTACCCATTTCTCTCATATTTGGCTTTTAAGGAAAAAAATGTTCCTTTATTACGAGGGTTCAGTCAAATAACACAAGCTGTCCGAAAGAAGTGAAATCACTGGAAGTAGGGTAAAAGCTTCAAACCAATGCAAAACAGGAGATTCGCTCATTATATGCAGGGTTTCTGTACATTTTACCCATTTCTCTCATATTTGGCTTTTAAGGAAAAAAATGTTCCTTTATTGCGAGGGTTCAGTGAAATAACACAAGCTGTCCGAAAGAAGTGAAATCACTGGAAGTAGGGTAAATGCTTCAAACGAGTCCAAAACAGGAGATTCGCTCATTATATGCCGGGTTTCTGTACATTTTACCCATTTCTCTCATTCTGGGCTTTCCAGAATAGAAAATGTGCCCAAATAGCGAAGATTAAGTAAAAATACACAAATATGTCAGAAACAAGTAAAAATACTGGACATAGGGTAAATGCTTCCAACTAGGGTGAAAGAGGACATTTGTTTATAATATGCAGGGCTTCTGTAAATTTCACCCATTTCAAGCATTTTAGGATTGCAGAATAGAAAATGTGCCCAAATAGCGAAGATACAGTAAAAATACACAAAAATGTCAGAAACAAGTGAAATCTCTGGACATAGGGTAATGCTTCAAACGAGTACACAACATGACATTCGCTTATAATATGCAGGGTTTCTGTACATTTTACCCATTTCTTTCATATTTGGCTTTTAAGGAAAAAAATGTTCCTTTTTTGCGAGGGTTCAGTAAAGTAACATAAGGTGTCCGAAAGAAGTGAAATCACTGGAAATAGGGTAAATGCTTCAAACGAGGGTAAAATACGACATTTGTTGATAATATGCAGTGCTTCTGTAAATTTCACCCATTTCTCTCATTCTGGGCTTTCCAGAATAGAAAATGTGCCCAAATAGCGAAGATTAAGTAAAAATACACAAAAATGTCAGAAACAAGTAAAAATACTGGACATAGGGTAAATGCTTCCAACTAGGGTGAAAGAGGACATTTGTTTATAATATGCAGGGCTTCTGTAAATTTCACCCATTTCAAGCATTTTAGGATTGCAGAATAGAAAATGTGCCCAAATAGCGAAGATTAAGTAAAAATATACAAAAATGTCAGAAACAAGTGAAATCTCTGGACATAGGGTAAATGCTTCAAACGAGTGCAAAACAGGACATTCGCTTATAATATGCAGGGTTTCTGTACATTTTACCCATTTCTCTCATATTTGGCTTTTAAGGAAAAAAATGTTCCTTTATTACGAGGGTTCAGTCAAATAACACAAGCTGTCCGAAAGAAGTGAAATCACTGGAAGTAGGGTAAATGCTTCAAACGAATGCAAAACAGGAGATTCGCTCATTATATGCAGGGTTTCTGTACATTTTACCCATTTCTCTCATTCTGGGCTTTCCAGAATAGAAAATGTGCCCAAATAGCGAAGATTAAGTAAAAATACACAAATATGTCAGAAACAAGTAAAAATACTGGACATAGGGTAAATGCTTCCAACTAGGGTGAAAGAGGACATTTGTTTATAATATGCAGGGCTTCTGTAAATTTCACCCATTTCAAGCATTTTAGGATTGCAGAATAGAAAATGTGCCCAAATAGCGAAGATACAGTAAAAATACACAAAAATGTCGGAAACAAGTGAAATCTCTGGACATAGGGTAATGCTTCAAACGAGTACACAACAGGACATTCGCTTATAATATGCAGGGTTTCTGTACATTTTACCCATTTCTCTCATATTTGGCTTTTAAGGAAAAAAATGTTCCTTTATTGCGAGGGTTCAGTCAAATAACACAAGCTGTCCGAAAGAAGTGAAATCACTGGAAGTAGGGTAAATGCTTCAAACGAGTCCAAAACAGGAGATTCGCTCATTATATGCCGGGTTTCTGTACATTTTACCCATTTCTCTCATTCTGGGCTTTCCAGAATAGAAAATGTGCCCAAATAGCGAAGATTAAGTAAAAATACACAAATATGTCAGAAACAAGTAAAAATACTGGACATAGGGTAAATGCTTCCAACTAGGGTGAAAGAGGACATTTGTTTATAATATGCAGGGCTTCTGTAAATTTCACCCATTTCAAGCATTTTAGGATTGCAGAATAGAAAATGTGCCCAAATAGCGAAGATACAGTAAAAATACACAAAAATGTCAGAAACAAGTGAAATCTCTGGACATAGGGTAATGCTTCAAACGAGTACACAACAGGACATTCGCTTATAATATGCAGGGTTTCTGTACATTTTACCCATTTCTTTCATATTTGGCTTTTAAGGAAAAAAATGTTCCTTTTTTGCGAGGGTTCAGTAAAGTAACATAAGGTGTCCGAAAGAAGTGAAATCACTGGAAATAGGGTAAATGCTTCAAACGAGGGTAAAATACGACATTTGTTGATAATATGCAGTGCTTCTGTAAATTTCACGCATTTCTCTCATTCTGGGCTTTCCAGAATAGAAAATGTGCCCAAATAGCGAAGATTAAGTAAAAATACACAAAAATGTCAGAAACAAGTGAAATCTCTGGACATAGGGTAAATGCTTCAAACGAGTGCAAAACAGGACATTCGCTTATACTATGCAGGGTTTCTGTACATTTCACCCATTTCTCTCATTCTGGGATTTCCAGAAAAGAAAATGTGCCCAAATAGCGAAGATTAAGTAAAAATACACAAATATGTCAGAAACAAGTAAAAATACTGGAAATAGGGTAAATGCTTCCAACTAGGGTGAAAGAGGACATATGTTGAGAATATGCAGGGTTTCTGTAAATTTCACCATTTCAAGCATTTTGGGATTTGCAGAATACAAAATGTGCCCAATAGCGAAGATACAGTAAAAATACACAAACATGTCAGAAACAAGTGAAATCTCTGGACATAGGGTAAATGCTTCAAACGAGTGCCCAACAGGACATTCGCTTATACTATGCAGGGTTTCTGTACATTTCACCCATTTCTCTCATTCTGGGCTTTCCAGAACAGAAAATGTGCCCAAATAGCGAAGATTAAGTAAAAATACACAAATATGTCAGAAACAAGTAAAAATACTGGACATAGGGAGATGCTTCCAACTAGGGTGAAAGAGGACATATGTTGATAATATGCAGGGTTTCTGTAAATTTTACCCATTTCAAGCATTTTGGGATTTCCAGAATAGAAAATGTGCCAAATAGCGAAGATACAGTAAAAATATACAAAAATGTCAGAAACAAGTGAAATCTCTGGACATAGGGTAATGCTTCAAACGAGTACACAACAGGACATTCGCTTATAATATGCAGGGTTTCTGTACATTTTACCCATTTCTCTCATATTTGGCTTTTAAGGAAAAAAATGTTCCTTTATTGCGAGGGTTCAGTCAAATAACACAAGCTGTCCGAAAGAAGTGAAATCACTGGAAGTAGGGTAAATGCTTCAAACGAGTCCAAAACAGGAGATTCGCTCATTATATGCCGGGTTTCTGTACATTTTACCCATTTCTCTCATTCTGGGCTTTCCAGAATAGAAAATGTGCCCAAATAGCGAAGATTAAGTAAAAATACACAAATATGTCAGAAACAAGTAAAAATACTGGACATAGGGTAAATGCTTCCAACTAGGGTGAAAGAGGACATTTGTTTATAATATGCAGGGCTTCTGTAAATTTCACCCATTTCAAGCATTTTAGGATTGCAGAATAGAAAATGTGCCCAAATAGCGAAGATACAGTAAAAATACACAAAAATGTCAGAAACAAGTGAAATCTCTGGACATAGGGTAATGCTTCAAACGAGTACACAACAGGACATTCGCTTATAATATGCAGGGTTTCTGTACATTTTACCCATTTCTTTCATATTTGGCTTTTAAGGAAAAAAATGTTCCTTTTTTGCGAGGGTTCAGTAAAGTAACATAAGGTGTCCGAAAGAAGTGAAATCACTGGAAATAGGGTAAATGCTTCAAACGAGGGTAAAATACGACATTTGTTGATAATATGCAGTGCTTCTGTAAATTTCACGCATTTCTCTCATTCTGGGCTTTCCAGAATAGAAAATGTGCCCAAATAGCGAAGATTAAGTAAAAATACACAAAAATGTCAGAAACAAGTGAAATCTCTGGACATAGGGTAAATGCTTCAAACGAGTGCAAAACAGGACATTCGCTTATACTATGCAGGGTTTCTGTACATTTCACCCATTTCTCTCATTCTGGGATTTCCAGAAAAGAAAATGTGCCCAAATAGCGAAGATTAAGTAAAAATACACAAATATGTCAGAAACAAGTAAAAATACTGGAAATAGGGTAAATGCTTCCAACTAGGGTGAAAGAGGACATATGTTGAGAATATGCAGGGTTTCTGTAAATTTCACCATTTCAAGCATTTTGGGATTTGCAGAATACAAAATGTGCCCAATAGCGAAGATACAGTAAAAATACACAAACATGTCAGAAACAAGTGAAATCTCTGGACATAGGGTAAATGCTTCAAACGAGTGCCCAACAGGACATTCGCTTATACTATGCAGGGTTTCTGTACATTTCACCCATTTCTCTCATTCTGGGCTTTCCAGAACAGAAAATGTGCCCAAATAGCGAAGATTAAGTAAAAATACACAAATATGTCAGAAACAAGTAAAAATACTGGACATAGGGAGATGCTTCCAACTAGGGTGAAAGAGGACATATGTTGATAATATGCAGGGTTTCTGTAAATTTTACCCATTTCAAGCATTTTGGGATTTCCAGAATAGAAAATGTGCCAAATAGCGAAGATACAGTAAAAATATACAAAAATGTCAGAAACAAGTGAAATCTCTGGACATAGGGTAATGCTTCAAACGAGTACACAACAGGACATTCGCTTATAATATGCAGGGTTTCTGTACATTTTACCCATTTCTTTCATATTTGGCTTTTAAGGAAAAAAATGTTCCTTTTTTGCGAGGGTTCATTAAAGTAACATAAGGTGTCCGAAAGAAGTGAAATCACTGGAAATAGGGTAAATGCTTCAAACGAGGGTAAAATACGACATTTGTTGATAATATGCAGTGCTTCTGTAAATTTCACCCATTTCTCTCATTCTGGGCTTTCCAGAATAGAAAATGTGCCCAAATAGCGAAGATACAGTAAAAATACACAAAAATGTCAGAAACAAGTGAAATCTCTGGACATAGGGTAAATGCTTTAAACGAGTGCAAAACAGGACATTCGCTTATAATATGCAGGGTTTCTGTACATTTTACCCATTTCTCTCATATTTGGCTTTTAAGGAAAAAAATGTTCCTTTATTGCGAGGGTTCAGTGAAATAACACAAGCTGTCCGAAAGAAGTGAAATCACTGGAAGTAGGGTAAATGCTTCAAACGAGTCCAAAACAGGAGATTCGCTCATTATATGCCGGGTTTCTGTACATTTTACCCATTTCTCTCATTCTGGGCTTTCCAGAATAGAAAATGTGCCCAAATAGCGAAGATTAAGTAAAAATACACAAATATGTCAGAAACAAGTAAAAATACTGGACATAGGGTAAATGCTTCCAACTAGGGTGAAAGAGGACATTTGTTTATAATATGCAGGGCTTCTGTAAATTTCACCCATTTCAAGCATTTTAGGATTGCAGAATAGAAAATGTGCCCAAATAGCGAAGATACAGTAAAAATACACAAAAATGTCAGAAACAAGTGAAATCTCTGGACATAGGGTAAATGCTTCAAACGAGTGCAAAACAGGACATTCGCTTATAGTATGCAGGGTTTCTGTACATTTCACCCATTTCTCTCATTCTGGGATTTCCAGAAAAGAAAATGTGCCCAAATAGCAAAGATTAAGTAAAAATACACAAATATGTCAGAAACAAGTAAAAATACTGGAAATAGGGTAAATGCTTCCAACTAGGGTGAAAGAGGACATATGTTGAGAATATGCAGGGTTTCTGTAAATTTCACCATTTCAAGCATTTTGGGATTTGCAGAATACAAAATGTGCCCAATAGCGAAGATACAGTAAAAATACACAAACATGTCAGAAACAAGTGAAATCTCTGGACATAGGGTAAATGCTTCAAACGAGTGCCCAACAGGACATTCGCTTATACTATGCAGGGTTTCTGTACATTTCACCCATTTCTCTCATTCTGGGCTTTCCAGAATAGAAAATGTGCCCAAATAGCGAAGATTAAGTAAAAATACACAAATATGTCAGAAACAAGTAAAAATACTGGACATAGGGAGATGCTTCCAACTAGGGTGAAAGAGGACATATGTTGATAATATGCAGGGTTTCTGTAAATTTTACCCATTTCAAGCATTTTGGGATTTCCAGAATAGAAAATGTGCCAAATAGCGAAGATACAGTAAAAATACACAAAAATGTCAGAAACAAGTAAAAATACTGGAAATAGGGTAGATGCTTCCAACTAGGGTGAAAGAGGACATATGTTGATAATATGCAGGGTTTCTGTAAATTTCACCCATTTCAAGCATTTTGGGTTTTCCAGAATAGAAAATGTGCCAAATAGCGAAGATACAGTTAAAATATACAAAAATGTCAGAAACAAGTGAAATCTCTGGACATAGGGTAAATGCTTCAAACAGGTGCAAAACAGGACATTCGCTTATAATATGCAGGGTTTCTGTACATTTTACCCATTTCTCTCATATTTGGCTTTTAAGGAAAAAAATGTTCCTTTATTGCGAGGGTTCAGTCAAATAACACAAGCTGTCCGAAAGAAGTGAAATCACTGGAAGTAGGGTAAATGCTTCAAACGAGTCCAAAACAGGAGATTCGCTCATTATATGCCGGGTTTCTGTACATTTTACCCATTTCTCTCATTCTGGGCTTTCCAGAATAGAAAATGTGCCCAAATAGCGAAGATTAAGTAAAAATACACAAATATGTCAGAAACAAGTAAAAATACTGGACATAGGGTAAATGCTTCCAACTAGGGTGAAAGAGGACATTTGTTTATAATATGCAGGGCTTCTGTAAATTTCACCCATTTCAAGCATTTTAGGATTGCAGAATAGAAAATGTGCCCAAATAGCGAAGATACAGTAAAAATACACAAAAATGTCAGAAACAAGTGAAATCTCTGGACATAGGGTAATGCTTCAAACGAGTACACAACAGGACATTCGCTTATAATATGCAGGGTTTCTGTACATTTTACCCATTTCTTTCATATTTGGCTTTTAAGGAAAAAAATGTTCCTTTTTTGCGAGGGTTCAGTAAAGTAACATAAGGTGTCCGAAAGAAGTGAAATCACTGGAAATAGGGTAAATGCTTCAAACGAGGGTAAAATACGACATTTGTTGATAATATGCAGTGCTTCTGTAAATTTCACCCATTTCTCTCATTCTGGGCTTTCCAGAATAGAAAATGTGCCCAAATAGCGAAGATTAAGTAAAAATACACAAAAATGTCAGAAACAAGTGAAATCTCTGGACATAGGGTAAATGCTTTAAACGAGTGCAAAACAGGACATTCGCTTATAATATGCAGGGTTTCTGTACATTTTACCCATTTCTCTCATATTTGGCTTTTAAGGAAAAAAATGTTCCTTTATTACGAGGGTTCAGTCAAATAACACAAGCTGTCCGAAAGAAGTGAAATCACTGGAAGTAGGGTAAATGCTTCAAACGAATGCAAAACAGGAGATTCGCTCATTATATGCAGGGTTTCTGTACATTTTACCCATTTCTCTCATTCTGGGCTTTCCAGAATAGAAAATGTGCCCAAATAGCGAAGATTAAGTAAAAATACACAAATATGTCAGAAACAAGTAAAAATACTGGACATAGGGTAAATGCTTCCAACTAGGGTGAAAGAGGACATTTGTTTATAATATGCAGGGCTTCTGTAAATTTCACCCATTTCAAGCATTTTAGGATTGCAGAATAGAAAATGTGCCCAAATAGCGAAGATACAGTAAAAATACACAAAAATGTCAGAAACAAGTGAAATCTCTGGACATAGGGTAATGCTTCAAACGAGTACACAACAGGACATTCGCTTATAATATGCAGGGTTTCTGTACATTTTACCCATTTCTTTCATATTTGGCTTTTAAGGAAAAAAATGTTCCTTTTTTGCGAGGGTTCAGTAAAGTAACATAAGGTGTCCGAAAGAAGTGAAATCACTGGAAGTAGGGTAAATGCTTCAAACGAATGCAAAACAGGAGATTCGCTCATTATATGCAGGGTTTCTGTACATTTTACCCATTTCTCTCATTCTGGGCTTTCCAGAATAGAAAATGTGCCCAAATAGCGAAGATTAAGTAAAAATACACAAATATGTCAGAAACAAGTAAAAATACTGGACATAGGGTAAATGCTTCCAACTAGGGTGAAAGAGGACATTTGTTTATAATATGCAGGGCTTCTGTAAATTTCACCCATTTCAAGCATTTTAGGATTGCAGAATAGAAAATGTGCCCAAATAGCGAAGATACAGTAAAAATACACAAAAATGTCAGAAACAAGTGAAATCTCTGGACATAGGGTAATGCTTCAAACGAGTACACAACAGGACATTCGCTTATAATATGCAGGGTTTCTGTACATTTTACCCATTTCTTTCATATTTGGCTTTTAAGGAAAAAAATGTTCCTTTTTTGCGAGGGTTCAGTAAAGTAACATAAGGTGTCCGAAAGAAGTGAAATCACTGGAAATAGGGTAAATGCTTCAAACGAGGGTAAAATACGACATTTGTTGATAATATGCAGTGCTTCTGTAAATTTCACCCATTTCTCTCATTCTGGGCTTTCCAGAATAGAAAATGTGCCCAAATAGCGAAGATACAGTAAAAATACACAAAAATGTCAGAAACAAGTGAAATCTCTGGACATAGGGTAAATGCTTTAAACGAGTGCAAAACAGGACATTCGCTTATAATATGCAGGGTTTCTGTACATTTTACCCATTTCTCTCATATTTGGCTTTTAAGGAAAAAAATGTTCCTTTATTGCGAGGGTTCAGTCAAATAACACAAGCTGTCCGAAAGAAGTGAAATCACTGGAAGTAGGGTAAATGCTTCAAACGAGTCCAAAACAGGAGATTCGCTCATTATATGCCGGGTTTCTGTACATTTTACCCATTTCTGTCATTCTGGGCTTTCCAGAATAGAAAATGTGCCCAAATAGCGAAGATTAAGTAAAAATACACAAATATGTCAGAAACAAGTAAAAATACTGGACATAGGGTAAATGCTTCCAACTAGGGTGAAAGAGGACATTTGTTTATAATATGCAGGGCTTCTGTAAATTTCACCCATTTCAAGCATTTTAGGATTGCAGAATAGAAAATGTGCCCAAATAGCGAAGATACAGTAAAAATACACAAAAATGTCAGAAACAAGTGAAATCTCTGGACATAGGGTAATGCTTCAAACGAGTGCAAAACAGGAGATTCGCTCATTATATGCAGGGTTTCTGTACATTTTACCCATTTCTCTCATATTTGGCTTTTAAGGAAAAAAATGTTCCTTTATTACGAGGGTTCAGTCAAATAACACAAGCTGTCCGAAAGAAGTGAAATCACTGGAAGTAGGGTAAAAGCTTCAAACGAATGCAAAACAAGAGATTCGCTCATTATATGCAGGGTTTCTGTACATTTTACCCATTTCTCTCATATTTGGCTTTTAAGGAAAAAAATGTTCCTTTATTGCGAGGGTTCAGTGAAATAACACAAGCTGTCCGAAAGAAGTGAAATCACTGGAAGTAGGGTAAATGCTTCAAACGAGTCCAAAACAGGAGATTCGCTCATTATATGCCGGGTTTCTGTACATTTTACCCATTTCTCTCATTCTGGGCTTTCCAGAATAGAAAATGTGCCCAAATAGCGAAGATTAAGTAAAAATACACAAATATGTCAGAAACAAGTAAAAATACTGGACATAGGGTAAATGCTTCCAACTAGGGTGAAAGAGGACATTTGTTTATAATATGCAGGGCTTCTGTAAATTTCACCCATTTCAAGCATTTTAGGATTGCAGAATAGAAAATGTGCCCAAATAGCGAAGATACAGTAAAAATACACAAAAATGTCAGAAACAAGTGAAATCTCTGGACATAGGGTAATGCTTCAAACGAGTACACAACAGGACATTCGCTTATAATATGCAGGGTTTCTGTACATTTTACCCATTTCTTTCATATTTGGCTTTTAAGGAAAAAAATGTTCCTTTTTTGCGAGGGTTCAGTAAAGTAACATAAGGTGTCCGAAAGAAGTGAAATCACTGGAAATAGGGTAAATGCTTCAAACGAGGGTAAAATACGACATTTGTTGATAATATGCAGTGCTTCTGTAAATTTCACCCATTTCTCTCATTCTGGGCTTTCCAGAATAGAAAATGTGCCCAAATAGCGAAGATTAAGTAAAAATACACAAAAATGTCAGAAACAAGTAAAAATACTGGACATAGGGTAAATGCTTCCAACTAGGGTGAAAGAGGACATTTGTTTATAATATGCAGGGCTTCTGTAAATTTCACCCATTTCAAGCATTTTAGGATTGCAGAATAGAAAATGTGCCCAAATAGCGAAGATTAAGTAAAAATATACAAAAATGTCAGAAACAAGTGAAATCTCTGGACATAGGGTAAATGCTTCAAACGAGTGCAAAACAGGACATTCGCTTATAATATGCAGGGTTTCTGTACATTTTACCCATTTCTCTCATATTTGGCTTTTAAGGAAAAAAATGTTCCTTTATTACGAGGGTTCAGTCAAATAACACAAGCTGTCCGAAAGAAGTGAAATCACTGGAAGTAGGGTAAATGCTTCAAACGAATGCAAAACAGGAGATTCGCTCATTATATGCAGGGTTTCTGTACATTTTACCCATTTCTCTCATTCTGGGCTTTCCAGAATAGAAAATGTGCCCAAATAGCGAAGATTAAGTAAAAATACACAAATATGTCAGAAACAAGTAAAAATACTGGACATAGGGTAAATGCTTCCAACTAGGGTGAAAGAGGACATTTGTTTATAATATGCAGGGCTTCTGTAAATTTCACCCATTTCAAGCATTTTAGGATTGCAGAATAGAAAATGTGCCCAAATAGCGAAGATACAGTAAAAATACACAAAAATGTCGGAAACAAGTGAAATCTCTGGACATAGGGTAATGCTTCAAACGAGTACACAACAGGACATTCGCTTATAATATGCAGGGTTTCTGTACATTTTACCCATTTCTCTCATATTTGGCTTTTAAGGAAAAAAATGTTCCTTTATTGCGAGGGTTCAGTCAAATAACACAAGCTGTCCGAAAGAAGTGAAATCACTGGAAGTAGGGTAAATGCTTCAAACGAGTCCAAAACAGGAGATTCGCTCATTATATGCCGGGTTTCTGTACATTTTACCCATTTCTCTCATTCTGGGCTTTCCAGAATAGAAAATGTGCCCAAATAGCGAAGATTAAGTAAAAATACACAAATATGTCAGAAACAAGTAAAAATACTGGACATAGGGTAAATGCTTCCAACTAGGGTGAAAGAGGACATTTGTTTATAATATGCAGGGCTTCTGTAAATTTCACCCATTTCAAGCATTTTAGGATTGCAGAATAGAAAATGTGCCCAAATAGCGAAGATACAGTGAAAATACACAAAAATGTCAGAAACAAGTGAAATCTCTGGACATAGGGTAATGCTTCAAACGAGTACACAACAGGACATTCGCTTATAATATGCAGGGTTTCTGTACATTTTACCCATTTCTTTCATATTTGGCTTTTAAGGAAAAAAATGTTCCTTTTTTGCGAGGGTTCAGTAAAGTAACATAAGGTGTCCGAAAGAAGTGAAATCACTGGAAATAGGGTAAATGCTTCAAACGAGGGTAAAATACGACATTTGTTGATAATATGCAGTGCTTCTGTAAATTTCACCCATTTCTCTCATTCTGGGCTTTCCAGAATAGAAAATGTGCCCAAATAGCGAAGATTAAGTAAAAATACACAAATATGTCAGAAACAAGTAAAAATACTGGACATAGGGTAAATGCTTCCAACTAGGGTGAAAGAGGACATTTGTTTATAATATGCAGGGCTTCTGTAAATTTCACCCATTTCAAGCATTTTAGGATTGCAGAATAGAAAATGTGCCCAAATAGCGAAGATACAGTAAAAATACACAAAAATGTCGGAAACAAGTGAAATCTCTGGACATAGGGTAATGCTTCAAACGAGTACACAACAGGACATTCGCTTATAATATGCAGGGTTTCTGTACATTTTACCCATTTCTCTCATATTTGGCTTTTAAGGAAAAAAATGTTCCTTTATTGCGAGGGTTCAGTCAAATAACACAAGCTGTCCGAAAGAAGTGAAATCACTGGAAGTAGGGTAAATGCTTCAAACGAGTCCAAAACAGGAGATTCGCTCATTATATGCCGGGTTTCTGTACATTTTACCCATTTCTCTCATTCTGGGCTTTCCAGAATAGAAAATGTGCCCAAATAGCGAAGATTAAGTAAAAATACACAAATATGTCAGAAACAAGTAAAAATACTGGACATAGGGTAAATGCTTCCAACTAGGGTGAAAGAGGACATTTGTTTATAATATGCAGGGCTTCTGTAAATTTCACCCATTTCAAGCATTTTAGGATTGCAGAATAGAAAATGTGCCCAAATAGCGAAGATACAGTAAAAATACACAAAAATGTCAGAAACAAGTGAAATCTCTGGACATAGGGTAATGCTTCAAACGAGTACACAACAGGACATTCGCTTATAATATGCAGGGTTTCTGTACATTTTACCCATTTCTTTCATATTTGGCTTTTAAGGAAAAAAATGTTCCTTTTTTGCGAGGGTTCAGTAAAGTAACATAAGGTGTCCGAAAGAAGTGAAATCACTGGAAATAGGGTAAATGCTTCAAACGAGGGTAAAATACGACATTTGTTGATAATATGCAGTGCTTCTGTAAATTTCACCCATTTCTCTCATTCTGGGCTTTCCAGAATAGAAAATGTGCCCAAATAGCGAAGATTAAGTAAAAATACACAAAAATGTCAGAAACAAGTAAAAATACTGGACATAGGGTAAATGCTTCCAACTAGGGTGAAAGAGGACATTTGTTTATAATATGCAGGGCTTCTGTAAATTTCACCCATTTCAAGCATTTTAGGATTGCAGAATAGAAAATGTGCCCAAATAGCGAAGATTAAGTAAAAATATACAAAAATGTCAGAAACAAGTGAAATCTCTGGACATAGGGTAAATGCTTCAAACGAGTGCAAAACAGGACATTCGCTTATAATATGCAGGGTTTCTGTACATTTTACCCATTTCTCTCATATTTGGCTTTTAAGGAAAAAAATGTTCCTTTATTACGAGGGTTCAGTCAAATAACACAAGCTGTCCGAAAGAAGTGAAATCACTGGAAGTAGGGTAAATGCTTCAAACGAATGCAAAACAGGAGATTCGCTCATTATATGCAGGGTTTCTGTACATTTTACCCATTTCTCTCATTCTGGGCTTTCCAGAATAGAAAATGTGCCCAAATAGCGAAGATTAAGTAAAAATACACAAATATGTCAGAAACAAGTAAAAATACTGGACATAGGGTAAATGCTTCCAACTAGGGTGAAAGAGGACATTTGTTTATAATATGCAGGGCTTCTGTAAATTTCACCCATTTCAAGCATTTTAGGATTGCAGAATAGAAAATGTGCCCAAATAGCGAAGATACAGTAAAAATACACAAAAATGTCAGAAACAAGTGAAATCTCTGGACATAGGGTAAATGCTTCAAACGAGTGCCCAACAGGACATTCGCTTATACTATGCAGGGTTTCTGTACATTTCACCCATTTCTCTCATTCTGGGCTTTCCAGAACAGAAAATGTGCCCAAATAGCGAAGATTAAGTAAAAATACACAAATATGTCAGAAACAAGTAAAAATACTGGACATAGGGAGATGCTTCCAACTAGGGTGAAACAGGACATATGTTGATAATATGCAGGGTTTCTGTAAATTTTACCCATTTCAAGCATTTTGGGATTTCCAGAATAGAAAATGTGCCAAATAGCGAAGATACAGTAAAAATACACAAAAATGTCAGAAACAAGTAAAAATACTGGAAATAGGGTAGATGCTTCCAACTAGGGTGAAAGAGGACATATGTTGATAATATGCAGGGTTTCTGTAAATTTCACCCATTTCAAGCATTTTGGGATTTCCAGAATAGAAAATGTGCCAAATAGCGAAGATACAGTAAAAATATACAAAAATGTCAGAAACAAGTGAAATCTCTGGACATAGGGTAATGCTTCAAACGAGTACACAACAGGACATTCGCTTATAATATGCAGGGTTTCTGTACATTTTACCCATTTCTTTCATATTTGGCTTTTAAGGAAAAAAATGTTCCTTTTTTGCGAGGGTTCAGTAAAGTAACATAAGGTGTCCGAAAGAAGTGAAATCACTGGAAATAGGGTAAATGCTTCAAACGAGGGTAAAATACGACATTTGTTGATAATATGCAGTGCTTCTGTAAATTTCACCCATTTCTCTCATTCTGGGCTTTCCAGAATAGAAAATGTGCCCAAATAGCGAAGATACAGTAAAAATACACAAAAATGTCAGAAACAAGTGAAATCTCTGGACATAGGGTAAATGCTTTAAACGAGTGCAAAACAGGACATTCGCTTATAATATGCAGGGTTTCTGTACATTTTACCCATTTCTCTCATATTTGGCTTTTAAGGAAAAAAATGTTCCTTTATTGCGAGGGTTCAGTGAAATAACACAAGCTGTCCGAAAGAAGTGAAATCACTGGAAGTAGGGTAAATGCTTCAAACGAGTCCAAAACAGGAGATTCGCTCATTATATGCCGGGTTTCTGTACATTTTACCCATTTCTGTCATTCTGGGCTTTCCAGAATAGAAAATGTGCCCAAATAGCGAAGATTAAGTAAAAATACACAAATATGTCAGAAACAAGTAAAAATACTGGACATAGGGTAAATGCTTCCAACTAGGGTGAAAGAGGACATTTGTTTATAATATGCAGGTCTTCTGTAAATTTCACCCATTTCAAGCATTTTAGGATTGCAGAATAGAAAATGTGCCCAAATAGCGAAGATACAGTAAAAATACACAAAAATGTCAGAAACAAGTGAAATCTCTGGACATAGGGTAAATGCTTCAAACAGGTGCAAAACAGGACATTCGCTTATAATATGCAGGGTTTCTGTACATTTTACCCATTTCTCTCATATTTGGCTTTTAAGGAAAAAAATGTTCCTTTATTACGAGGGTTCAGTCAAATAACACAAGCTGTCCGAAAGAAGTGAAATCACTGGAAGTAGGGTAAATGCTTCAAACGAATGCAAAACAGGAGATTCGCTCATTATATGCAGGGTTTCTGTACATTTTACCCATTTCTCTCATATTTGGCTTTTAAGGAAAAAAATGTTCCTTTTTTGCGAGGGTTCAGTAAAGTAACATAAGGTGTCCGAAAGAAGTGAAATCACTGGAAATAGGGTAAATGCTTCAAACGAGGGTAAAATACGACATTTGTTGATAATATGCAGTGATTCTGTAAATTTCACCCATTTCTCTCATTCTGGGCTTTCCAGAATAGAAAATGTGCCCAAATAGCGAAGATTAAGTAAAAATACACAAAAATGTCAGAAACAAGTGAAATCTCTGGACATAGGGTAAATGCTTCAAACGAGTGCAAAACAGGACATTCGCTTATACTATGCAGGGTTTCTGTACATTTCACCCATTTCTCTCATTCTGGGATTTCCAGAAAAGAAAATGTGCCCAAATAGCGAAGATTAAGTAAAAATACACAAATATGTCAGAAACAAGTAAAAATACTGGAAATAGGGTAAATGCTTCCAACTAGGGTGAAAGAGGACATATGTTGAGAATATGCAGGGTTTCTGTACATTTTACCCATTTCAAGCATTTTGGGATTGCCAGAATAGAAAATGTGCCAAATAGCGAAGATACAGTAAAAATACACAAAAATGTCAGAAACAAGTAAAAATACTGGAAATAGGGTAGATGCTTCCAACTAGGGTGAAAGAGGACATATGTTGATAATATGCAGGGTTTCTGTAAATTTCACCCATTTCAAGCATTTTGGGATTTCCAGAATAGAAAATGTGCCAAATAGCGAAGATACAGTAAAAATATACAAAAATGTCAGAAACAAGTGAAATCTCTGGACAAAGGGTAAATGCTTCAAACAGGTGCAAAACAGGACATTCGCTTATAATATGCAGGGTTTCTGTACATTTTACCCATTTCTCTCATATTTGGCTTTTAAGGAAAAAAATGTTCCTTTATTGCGAGGGTTCAGTCAAATAACACAAGCTGTCCGAAAGAAGTGAAATCACTGGAAGTAGGGTAAATGCTTCAAACGAGTCCAAAACAGGAGATTCGCTCATTATATGCCGGGTTTCTGTACATTTTACCCATTTCTCTCATTCTGGGCTTTCCAGAATAGAAAATGTGCCCAAATAGCGAAGATTAAGTAAAAATACACAAATATGTCAGAAACAAGTAAAAATACTGGACATAGGGTAAATGCTTCCAACTAGGGTGAAAGAGGACATTTGTTTATAATATGCAGGGCTTCTGTAAATTTCACCCATTTCAAGCATTTTAGGATTGCAGAATAGAAAATGTGCCCAAATAGCGAAGATACAGTAAAAATACACAAAAATGTCAGAAACAAGTGAAATCTCTGGACATAGGGTAATGCTTCAAACGAGTACACAACAGGACATTCGCTTATAATATGCAGGGTTTCTGTACATTTTACCCATTTCTCTCATATTTGGCTTTTAAGGAAAAAAATGTTCCTTTATTGCGAGGGTTCAGTGAAATAACACAAGCTGTCCGAAAGAAGTGAAATCACTGGAAGTAGGGTAAATGCTTCAAACGAGTCCAAAACAGGAGATTCGCTCATTATATGCCGGGTTTCTGTACATTTTACCCATTTCTCTCATTCTGGGCTTTCCAGAATAGAAAATGTGCCCAAATAGCGAAGATTAAGTAAAAATACACAAATATGTCAGAAACAAGTAAAAATACTGGACATAGGGTAAATGCTTCCAACTAGGGTGAAAGAGGACATTTGTTTATAATATGCAGGGCTTCTGTAAATTTCACCCATTTCAAGCATTTTAGGATTGCAGAATAGAAAATGTGCCCAAATAGCGAAGATACAGTAAAAATACACAAAAATGTCAGAAACAAGTGAAATCTCTGGACATAGGGTAATGCTTCAAACGAGTACACAACAGGACATTCGCTTATAATATGCAGGGTTTCTGTACATTTTACCCATTTCTTTCATATTTGGCTTTTAAGGAAAAAAATGTTCCTTTTTTGCGAGGGTTCAGTAAAGTAACATAAGGTGTCCGAAAGAAGTGAAATCACTGGAAATAGGGTAAATGCTTCAAACGAGGGTAAAATACGACATTTGTTGATAATATGCAGTGCTTCTGTAAATTTCACCCATTTCTCTCATTCTGGGCTTTCCAGAATAGAAAATGTGCCCAAATAGCGAAGATTAAGTAAAAATACACAAAAATGTCAGAAACAAGTGAAATCTCTGGACAAAGGGTAAATGCTTCAAACGAGTGCCCAACAGGACATTCGCTTATACTATGCAGGGTTTCTGTACATTTCACCCATTTCTCTCATTCTGGGATGTCCAGAAAAGAAAATGTGCCCAAATAGCGAAGATTAAGTAAAAATACACAAATATGTCAGAAACAAGTAAAAATACTGGAAATAGGGTAAATGCTTCCAACTAGGGTGAAAGAGGACATATGTTGAGAATATGCAGGGTTTCTGTAAATTTCACCATTTCAAGCATTTTGGGATTTGCAGAATACAAAATGTGCCCAATAGCGAAGATACAGTAAAAATACACAAACATGTCAGAAACAAGTGAAATCTCTGGACATAGGGTAAATGCTTCAAACGAGTGCCCAACAGGACATTCGCTTATACTATGCAGGGTTTCTGTACATTTCACCCATTTCTCTCATTCTGGGCTTTCCAGAATAGAAAATGTGCCCAAATAGCGAAGATTAAGTAAAAATACACAAATATGTCAGAAACAAGTAAAAATACTGGACATAGGGAGATGCTTCCAACTAGGGTGAAAGAGGACATATGTTGATAATATGCAGGGTTTCTGTAAATTTTACCCATTTCAAGCATTTTGGGATTGCCAGAATAGAAAATGTGCCAAATAGCGAAGATACAGTAAAAATACACAAAAATGTCAGAAACAAGTAAAAATACTGGAAATAGGGTAGATGCTTCCAACTAGGGTGAAAGAGGACATATGTTGATAATATGCAGGGTTTCTGTAAATTTCACCCATTTCAAGCATTTTGGGATTTCCAGAATAGAAAATGTGCCAAATAGCGAAGATACAGTTAAAATATACAAAAATGTCAGAAACAAGTGAAATCTCTGGACATAGGGTAAATGCTTCAAAAAGGTGCAAAACAGGACATTCGCTTATAATATGCAGGGTTTCTGTACATTTTACCCATTTCTCTCATATTTGGCTTTTAAGGAAAAAAATGTTCCTTTATTGCGAGGGTTCAGTCAAATAACACAAGCTGTCCGAAAGAAGTGAAATCACTGGAAGTAGGGTAAATGCTTCAAACGAGTCCAAAACAGGAGATTCGCTCATTATATGCCGGGTTTCTGTACATTTTACCCATTTCTCTCATTCTGGGCTTTCCAGAATAGAAAATGTGCCCAAATAGCGAAGATTAAGTAAAAATACACAAATATGTCAGAAACAAGTAAAAATACTGGACATAGGGTAAATGCTTCCAACTAGGGTGAAAGAGGACATTTGTTTATAATATGCAGGGCTTCTGTAAATTTCACCCATTTCAAGCATTTTAGGATTGCAGAATAGAAAATGTGCCCAAATAGCGAAGATACAGTAAAAATACACAAAAATGTCAGAAACAAGTGAAATCTCTGGACATAGGGTAATGCTTCAAACGAGTGCAAAACAGGAGATTCGCTCATTATATGCAGGGTTTCTGTACATTTTACCCATTTCTCTCATATTTGGCTTTTAAGGAAAAAAATGTTCCTTTATTACGAGGGTTCAGTCAAATAACACAAGCTGTCCGAAAGAAGTGAAATCACTGGAAGTAGGGTAAAAGCTTCAAACGAATGCAAAACAGGAGATTCGCTCATTATATGCAGGGTTTCTGTACATTTTACCCATTTCTCTCATTCTGGGCTTTCCAGAATAGAAAATGTGCCCAAATAGCGAAGATTAAGTAAAAATACACAAATATGTCAGAAACAAGTAAAAATACTGGACATAGGGTAAATGCTTCCAACTAGGGTGAAAGAGGACATTTGTTTATAATATGCAGGGCTTCTGTAAATTTCACCCATTTCAAGCATTTTAGGATTGCAGAATAGAAAATGTGCCCAAATAGCGAAGATACAGTAAAAATACACAAAAATGTCAGAAACAAGTGAAATCTCTGGACATAGGGTAATGCTTCAAACGAGTACACAACAGGACATTCGCTTATAATATGCAGGGTTTCTGTACATTTTACCCATTTCTCTCATATTTGGCTTTTAAGGAAAAAAATGTTCCTTTATTGCGAGGGTTCAGTGAAATAACACAAGCTGTCCGAAAGAAGTGAAATCACTGGAAGTAGGGTAAATGCTTCAAACGAGTCCAAAACAGGAGATTCGCTCATTATATGCCGGGTTTCTGTACATTTTACCCATTTCTCTCATTCTGGGCTTTCCAGAATAGAAAATGTGCCCAAATAGCGAAGATTAAGTAAAAATACACAAATATGTCAGAAACAAGTAAAAATACTGGACATAGGGTAAATGCTTCCAACTAGGGTGAAAGAGGACATTTGTTTATAATATGCAGGGCTTCTGTAAATTTCACCCATTTCAAGCATTTTAGGATTGCAGAATAGAAAATGTGCCCAAATAGCGAAGATACAGTAAAAATACACAAAAATGTCAGAAACAAGTGAAATCTCTGGACATAGGGTAATGCTTCAAACGAGTACACAACAGGACATTCGCTTATAATATGCAGGGTTTCTGTACATTTTACCCATTTCTTTCATATTTGGCTTTTAAGGAAAAAAATGTTCCTTTTTTGCGAGGGTTCAGTAAAGTAACATAAGGTGTCCGAAAGAAGTGAAATCACTGGAAATAGGGTAAATGCTTCAAACGAGGGTAAAATACGACATTTGTTGATAATATGCAGTGCTTCTGTAAATTTCACCCATTTCTCTCATTCTGGGCTTTCCAGAATAGAAAATGTGCCCAAATAGCGAAGATTAAGTAAAAATACACAAAAATGTCAGAAACAAGTAAAAATACTGGACATAGGGTAAATGCTTCCAACTAGGGTGAAAGAGGACATTTGTTTATAATATGCAGGGCTTCTGTAAATTTCACCCATTTCAAGCATTTTAGGATTGCAGAATAGAAAATGTGCCCAAATAGCGAAGATTAAGTAAAAATATACAAAAATGTCAGAAACAAGTGAAATCTCTGGACATAGGGTAAATGCTTCAAACGGGTGCAAAACAGGACATTCGCTTATAATATGCAGGGTTTCTGTACATTTTACCCATTTCTCTCATATTTGGCTTTTAAGGAAAAAAATGTTCCTTTATTACGAGGGTTCAGTCAAATAACACAAGCTGTCCGAAAGAAGTGAAATCACTGGAAGTAGGGTAAATGCTTCAAACGAATGCAAAACAGGAGATTCGCTCATTATATGCAGGGTTTCTGTACATTTTACCCATTTCTCTCATTCTGGGCTTTCCAGAATAGAAAATGTGCCCAAATAGCGAAGATTAAGTAAAAATACACAAATATGTCAGAAACAAGTAAAAATACTGGACATAGGGTAAATGCTTCCAACTAGGGTGAAAGAGGACATTTGTTTATAATATGCAGGGCTTCTGTAAATTTCACCCATTTCAAGCATTTTAGGATTGCAGAATAGAAAATGTGCCCAAATAGCGAAGATACAGTAAAAATACACAAAAATGTCGGAAACAAGTGAAATCTCTGGACATAGGGTAATGCTTCAAACGAGTACACAACAGGACATTCGCTTATAATATGCAGGGTTTCTGTACATTTTACCCATTTCTCTCATATTTGGCTTTTAAGGAAAAAAATGTTCCTTTATTGCGAGGGTTCAGTCAAATAACACAAGCTGTCCGAAAGAAGTGAAATCACTGGAAGTAGGGTAAATGCTTCAAACGAGTCCAAAACAGGAGATTCGCTCATTATATGCCGGGTTTCTGTACATTTTACCCATTTCTCTCATTCTGGGCTTTCCAGAATAGAAAATGTGCCCAAATAGCGAAGATTAAGTAAAAATACACAAATATGTCAGAAACAAGTAAAAATACTGGACATAGGGTAAATGCTTCCAACTAGGGTGAAAGAGGACATTTGTTTATAATATGCAGGGCTTCTGTAAATTTCACCCATTTCAAGCATTTTAGGATTGCAGAATAGAAAATGTGCCCAAATAGCGAAGATACAGTAAAAATACACAAAAATGTCAGAAACAAGTGAAATCTCTGGACATAGGGTAATGCTTCAAACGAGTACACAACAGGACATTCGCTTATAATATGCAGGGTTTCTGTACATTTTACCCATTTCTTTCATATTTGGCTTTTAAGGAAAAAAATGTTCCTTTTTTGCGAGGGTTCAGTAAAGTAACATAAGGTGTCCGAAAGAAGTGAAATCACTGGAAATAGGGTAAATGCTTCAAACGAGGGTAAAATACGACATTTGTTGATAATATGCAGTGCTTCTGTAAATTTCACGCATTTCTCTCATTCTGGGCTTTCCAGAATAGAAAATGTGCCCAAATAGCGAAGATTAAGTAAAAATACACAAAAATGTCAGAAACAAGTGAAATCTCTGGACATAGGGTAAATGCTTCAAACGAGTGCAAAACAGGACATTCGCTTATACTATGCAGGGTTTCTGTACATTTCACCCATTTCTCTCATTCTGGGATTTCCAGAAAAGAAAATGTGCCCAAATAGCGAAGATTAAGTAAAAATACACAAATATGTCAGAAACAAGTAAAAATACTGGAAATAGGGTAAATGCTTCCAACTAGGGTGAAAGAGGACATATGTTGAGAATATGCAGGGTTTCTGTAAATTTCACCATTTCAAGCATTTTGGGATTTGCAGAATACAAAATGTGCCCAATAGCGAAGATACAGTAAAAATACACAAACATGTCAGAAACAAGTGAAATCTCTGGACATAGGGTAAATGCTTCAAACGAGTGCCCAACAGGACATTCGCTTATACTATGCAGGGTTTCTGTACATTTCACCCATTTCTCTCATTCTGGGCTTTCCAGAACAGAAAATGTGCCCAAATAGCGAAGATTAAGTAAAAATACACAAATATGTCAGAAACAAGTAAAAATACTGGACATAGGGAGATGCTTCCAACTAGGGTGAAAGAGGACATATGTTGATAATATGCAGGGTTTCTGTAAATTTTACCCATTTCAAGCATTTTGGGATTTCCAGAATAGAAAATGTGCCAAATAGCGAAGATACAGTAAAAATACACAAAAATGTCAGAAACAAGTAAAAATACTGGAAATAGGGTAGATGCTTCCAACTAGGGTGAAAGAGGACATATGTTGATAATATGCAGGGTTTCTGTAAATTTCACCCATTTCAAGCATTTTGGGATTTCCAGAATAGAAAATGTGCCAAATAGCGAAGATACAGTAAAAATATACAAAAATGTCAGAAACAAGTGAAATCTCTGGACATAGGGTAATGCTTCAAACGAGTACACAACAGGACATTCGCTTATAATATGCAGGGTTTCTGTACATTTTACCCATTTCTTTCATATTTGGCTTTTAAGGAAAAAAATGTTCCTTTTTTGCGAGGGTTCAGTAAAGTAACATAAGGTGTCCGAAAGAAGTGAAATCACTGGAAATAGGGTAAATGCTTCAAACGAGGGTAAAATACGACATTTGTTGATAATATGCAGTGCTTCTGTAAATTTCACCCATTTCTCTCATTCTGGGCTTTCCAGAATAGAAAATGTGCCCAAATAGCGAAGATACAGTAAAAATACACAAAAATGTCAGAAACAAGTGAAATCTCTGGACATAGGGTAAATGCTTTAAACGAGTGCAAAACAGGACATTCGCTTATAATATGCAGGGTTTCTGTACATTTTACCCATTTCTCTCATATTTGGCTTTTAAGGAAAAAAATGTTCCTTTATTGCGAGGGTTCAGTGAAATAACACAAGCTGTCCGAAAGAAGTGAAATCACTGGAAGTAGGGTAAATGCTTCAAACGAGTCCAAAACAGGAGATTCGCTCATTATATGCCGGGTTTCTGTACATTTTACCCATTTCTGTCATTCTGGGCTTTCCAGAATAGAAAATGTGCCCAAATAGCGAAGATTAAGTAAAAATACACAAATATGTCAGAAACAAGTAAAAATACTGGACATAGGGTAAATGCTTCCAACTAGGGTGAAAGAGGACATTTGTTTATAATATGCAGGGCTTCTGTAAATTTCACCCATTTCAAGCATTTTAGGATTGCAGAATAGAAAATGTGCCCAAATAGCGAAGATACAGTAAAAATACACAAAAATGTCAGAAACAAGTGAAATCTCTGGACATAGGGTAAATGCTTCAAACAGGTGCAAAACAGGACATTCGCTTATAATATGCAGGGTTTCTGTACATTTTACCCATTTCTCTCATATTTGGCTTTTAAGGAAAAAAATGTTCCTTTATTACGAGGGTTCAGTCAAATAACACAAGCTGTCCGAAAGAAGTGAAATCACTGGAAGTAGGGTAAATGCTTCAAACGAATGCAAAACAGGAGATTCGCTCATTATATGCAGGGTTTCTGTACATTTTACCCATTTCTCTCATTCTGGGCTTTCCAGAATAGAAAATGTGCCCAAATAGCGAAGATTAAGTAAAAATACACAAATATGTCAGAAACAAGTAAAAATACTGGACATAGGGTAAATGCTTCCAACTAGGGTGAAAGAGGACATTTGTTTATAATATGCAGGGCTTCTGTAAATTTCACCCATTTCAAGCATTTCAGGATTGCAGAATAGAAAATGTGCCCAAATAGCGAAGATACAGTAAAAATACACAAAAATGTCAGAAACAAGTGAAATCTCTGGACATAGGGTAATGCTTCAAACGAGTACACAACAGGACATTCGCTTATAATATGCAGGGTTTCTGTACATTTTACCCATTTCTTTCATATTTGGCTTTTAAGGAAAAAAATGTTCCTTTTTTGCGAGGGTTCAGTAAAGTAACATAAGGTGTCCGAAAGAAGTGAAATCACTGGAAATAGGGTAAATGCTTCAAACGAGGGTAAAATACGACATTTGTTGATAATATGCAGTGATTCTGTAAATTTCACCCATTTCTCTCATTCTGGGCTTTCCAGAATAGAAAATGTGCCCAAATAGCGAAGATTAAGTAAAAATACACAAAAATGTCAGAAACAAGTGAAATCTCTGGACATAGGGTAAATGCTTCAAACGAGTGCAAAACAGGACATTCGCTTATACTATGCAGGGTTTCTGTACATTTCACCCATTTCTCTCATTCTGGGATTTCCAGAAAAGAAAATGTGCCCAAATAGCGAAGATGAAGTAAAAATACACAAATATGTCAGAAACAAGTAAAAATACTGGAAATAGGGTAAATGCTTCCAACTAGGGTGAAAGAGGACATATGTTGAGAATATGCAGGGTTTCTGTAAATTTCACCATTTCAAGCATTTTGGGATTTGCAGAATACAAAATGTGCCCAATAGCGAAGATACAGTAAAAATACACAAACATGTCAGAAACAAGTGAAATCTCTGGACATAGGGTAAATGCTTCAAACGAGTGCCCAACAGGACATTCGCTTATACTATGCAGGGTTTCTGTACATTTCACCCATTTCTCTCATTCTGGGCTTTCCAGAATAGAAAATGTGCCCAAATAGCGAAGATTAAGTAAAAATACACAAATATGTCAGAAACAAGTAAAAATACTGGACATAGGGAGATGCTTCCAACTAGGGTGAAAGAGGACATATGTTGATAATATGCAGGGTTTCTGTAAATTTTACCCATTTCAAGCATTTTGGGATTTCCAGAATAGAAAATGTGCCAAATAGCGAAGATACAGTAAAAATACACAAAAATGTCAGAAACAAGTAAAAATACTGGAAATAGGGTAGATGCTTCCAACTAGGGTGAAAGAGGACATATGTTGATAATATGCAGGGTTTCTGTAAATTTCACCCATTTCAAGCATTTTGGGATTTCCAGAATAGAAAATGTGCCAAATAGCGAAGATACAGTAAAAATATACAAAAATGTCAGAAACAAGTGAAATCTCTGGACAAAGGGTAAATGCTTCAAACAGGTGCAAAACAGGACATTCGCTTATAATATGCAGGGTTTCTGTACATTTTACCCATTTCTCTCATATTTGGCTTTTAAGGAAAAAAATGTTCCTTTATTGCGAGGGTTCAGTCAAATAACACAAGCTGTCCGAAAGAAGTGAAATCACTGGAAGTAGGGTAAATGCTTCAAACGAGTCCAAAACAGGAGATTCGCTCATTATATGCCGGGTTTCTGTACATTTTACCCATTTCTCTCATTCTGGGCTTTCCAGAATAGAAAATGTGCCCAAATAGCGAAGATTAAGTAAAAATACACAAATATGTCAGAAACAAGTAAAAATACTGGACATAGGGTAAATGCTTCCAACTAGGGTGAAAGAGGACATTTGTTTATAATATGCAGGGCTTCTGTAAATTTCACCCATTTCAAGCATTTTAGGATTGCAGAATAGAAAATGTGCCCAAATAGCGAAGATACAGTAAAAATACACAAAAATGTCAGAAACAAGTGAAATCTCTGGACATAGGGTAAATGCTTCAAACAGGTGCAAAACAGGACATTCGCTTATAATATGCAGGGTTTCTGTACATTTTACCCATTTCTCTCATATTTGGCTTTTAAGGAAAAAAATGTTCCTTTATTACGAGGGTTCAGTCAAATAACACAAGCTGTCCGAAAGAAGTGAAATCACTGGAAGTAGGGTAAATGCTTCAAACGAATGCAAAACAGGAGATTCGCTCATTATATGCAGGGTTTCTGTACATTTTACCCATTTCTCTCATTCTGGGCTTTCCAGAATAGAAAATGTGCCCAAATAGCGAAGATTAAGTAAAAATACACAAAAATGTCAGAAACAAGTGAAATCTCTGGACATAGGGTAAATGCTTCAAACGAGTGCAAAACAGGACATTCGCTTATACTATGCAGGGTTTCTGTACATTTCACCCATTTCTCTCATTCTGGGATTTCCAGAAAAGAAAATGTGCCCAAATAGCGAAGATTAAGTAAAAATACACAAATATGTCAGAAACAAGTAAAAATACTGGAAATAGGGTAAATGCTTCCAACTAGGGTGAAAGAGGACATATGTTGAGAATATGCAGGGTTTCTGTAAATTTCACCATTTCAAGCATTTTGGGATTTGCAGAATACAAAATGTGCCCAATAGCGAAGATACAGTAAAAATACACAAACATGTCAGAAACAAGTGAAATCTCTGGACATAGGGTAAATGCTTCAAACGAGTGCCCAACAGGACATTCGCTTATACTATGCAGGGTTTCTGTACATTTCACCCATTTCTCTCATTCTGGGCTTTCCAGAACAGAAAATGTGCCCAAATAGCGAAGATTAAGTAAAAATACACAAATATGTCAGAAACAAGTAAAAATACTGGACATAGGGAGATGCTTCCAACTAGGGTGAAAGAGGACATATGTTGATAATATGCAGGGTTTCTGTAAATTTTACCCATTTCAAGCATTTTGGGATTTCCAGAATAGAAAATGTGCCAAATAGCGAAGATACAGTAAAAATACACAAAAATGTCAGAAACAAGTAAAAATACTGGAAATAGGGTAGATGCTTCCAACTAGGGTGAAAGAGGACATATGTTGATAATATGCAGGGTTTCTGTAAATTTCACCCATTTCAAGCATTTTGGGATTTCCAGAATAGAAAATGTGCCAAATAGCGAAGATACAGTAAAAATATACAAAAATGTCAGAAACAAGTGAAATCTCTGGACATAGGGTAATGCTTCAAACGAGTACACAACAGGACATTCGCTTATAATATGCAGGGTTTCTGTACATTTTACCCATTTCTTTCATATTTGGCTTTTAAGGAAAAAAATGTTCCTTTTTTGCGAGGGTTCAGTAAAGTAACATAAGGTGTCCGAAAGAAGTGAAATCACTGGAAATAGGGTAAATGCTTCAAACGAGGGTAAAATACGACATTTGTTGATAATATGCAGTGCTTCTGTAAATTTCACCCATTTCTCTCATTCTGGGCTTTCCAGAATAGAAAATGTGCCCAAATAGCGAAGATACAGTAAAAATACACAAAAATGTCAGAAACAAGTGAAATCTCTGGACATAGGGTAAATGCTTTAAACGAGTGCAAAACAGGACATTCGCTTATAATATGCAGGGTTTCTGTACATTTTACCCATTTCTCTCATATTTGGCTTTTAAGGAAAAAAATGTTCCTTTATTGCGAGGGTTCAGTGAAATAACACAAGCTGTCCGAAAGAAGTGAAATCACTGGAAGTAGGGTAAATGCTTCAAACGAGTCCAAAACAGGAGATTCGCTCATTATATGCCGGGTTTCTGTACATTTTACCCATTTCTGTCATTCTGGGCTTTCCAGAATAGAAAATGTGCCCAAATAGCGAAGATTAAGTAAAAATACACAAATATGTCAGAAACAAGTAAAAATACTGGACATAGGGTAAATGCTTCCAACTAGGGTGAAAGAGGACATTTGTTTATAATATGCAGGGCTTCTGTAAATTTCACCCATTTCAAGCATTTTAGGATTGCAGAATAGAAAATGTGCCCAAATAGCGAAGATACAGTAAAAATACACAAAAATGTCAGAAACAAGTGAAATCTCTGGACATAGGGTAAATGCTTCAAACAGGTGCAAAACAGGACATTCGCTTATAATATGCAGGGTTTCTGTACATTTTACCCATTTCTCTCATATTTGGCTTTTAAGGAAAAAAATGTTCCTTTATTACGAGGGTTCAGTCAAATAACACAAGCTGTCCGAAAGAAGTGAAATCACTGGAAGTAGGGTAAATGCTTCAAACGAATGCAAAACAGGAGATTCGCTCATTATATGCAGGGTTTCTGTACATTTTACCCATTTCTCTCATTCTGGGCTTTCCAGAATAGAAAATGTGCCCAAATAGCGAAGATTAAGTAAAAATACACAAATATGTCAGAAACAAGTAAAAATACTGGACATAGGGTAAATGCTTCCAACTAGGGTGAAAGAGGACATTTGTTTATAATATGCAGGGCTTCTGTAAATTTCACCCATTTCAAGCATTTCAGGATTGCAGAATAGAAAATGTGCCCAAATAGCGAAGATACAGTAAAAATACACAAAAATGTCAGAAACAAGTGAAATCTCTGGACATAGGGTAATGCTTCAAACGAGTACACAACAGGACATTCGCTTATAATATGCAGGGTTTCTGTACATTTTACCCATTTCTTTCATATTTGGCTTTTAAGGAAAAAAATGTTCCTTTTTTGCGAGGGTTCAGTAAAGTAACATAAGGTGTCCGAAAGAAGTGAAATCACTGGAAATAGGGTAAATGCTTCAAACGAGGGTAAAATACGACATTTGTTGATAATATGCAGTGATTCTGTAAATTTCACCCATTTCTCTCATTCTGGGCTTTCCAGAATAGAAAATGTGCCCAAATAGCGAAGATTAAGTAAAAATACACAAAAATGTCAGAAACAAGTGAAATCTCTGGACATAGGGTAAATGCTTCAAACGAGTGCAAAACAGGACATTCGCTTATACTATGCAGGGTTTCTGTACATTTCACCCATTTCTCTCATTCTGGGATTTCCAGAAAAGAAAATGTGCCCAAATAGCGAAGATGAAGTAAAAATACACAAATATGTCAGAAACAAGTAAAAATACTGGAAATAGGGTAAATGCTTCCAACTAGGGTGAAAGAGGACATATGTTGAGAATATGCAGGGTTTCTGTAAATTTCACCATTTCAAGCATTTTGGGATTTGCAGAATACAAAATGTGCCCAATAGCGAAGATACAGTAAAAATACACAAACATGTCAGAAACAAGTGAAATCTCTGGACATAGGGTAAATGCTTCAAACGAGTGCCCAACAGGACATTCGCTTATACTATGCAGGGTTTCTGTACATTTCACCCATTTCTCTCATTCTGGGCTTTCCAGAATAGAAAATGTGCCCAAATAGCGAAGATTAAGTAAAAATACACAAATATGTCAGAAACAAGTAAAAATACTGGACATAGGGAGATGCTTCCAACTAGGGTGAAAGAGGACATATGTTGATAATATGCAGGGTTTCTGTAAATTTTACCCATTTCAAGCATTTTGGGATTTCCAGAATAGAAAATGTGCCAAATAGCGAAGATACAGTAAAAATACACAAAAATGTCAGAAACAAGTAAAAATACTGGAAATAGGGTAGATGCTTCCAACTAGGGTGAAAGAGGACATATGTTGATAATATGCAGGGTTTCTGTAAATTTCACCCATTTCAAGCATTTTGGGATTTCCAGAATAGAAAATGTGCCAAATAGCGAAGATACAGTAAAAATATACAAAAATGTCAGAAACAAGTGAAATCTCTGGACAAAGGGTAAATGCTTCAAACAGGTGCAAAACAGGACATTCGCTTATAATATGCAGGGTTTCTGTACATTTTACCCATTTCTCTCATATTTGGCTTTTAAGGAAAAAAATGTTCCTTTATTGCGAGGGTTCAGTCAAATAACACAAGCTGTCCGAAAGAAGTGAAATCACTGGAAGTAGGGTAAATGCTTCAAACGAGTCCAAAACAGGAGATTCGCTCATTATATGCCGGGTTTCTGTACATTTTACCCATTTCTCTCATTCTGGGCTTTCCAGAATAGAAAATGTGCCCAAATAGCGAAGATTAAGTAAAAATACACAAATATGTCAGAAACAAGTAAAAATACTGGACATAGGGTAAATGCTTCCAACTAGGGTGAAAGAGGACATTTGTTTATAATATGCAGGGCTTCTGTAAATTTCACCCATTTCAAGCATTTTAGGATTGCAGAATAGAAAATGTGCCCAAATAGCGAAGATACAGTAAAAATACACAAAAATGTCAGAAACAAGTGAAATCTCTGGACATAGGGTAATGCTTCAAACGAGTGCAAAACAGGAGATTCGCTCATTATATGCAGGGTTTCTGTACATTTTACCCATTTCTCTCATATTTGGCTTTTAAGGAAAAAAATGTTCCTTTATTACGAGGGTTCAGTCAAATAACACAAGCTGTCCGAAAGAAGTGAAATCACTGGAAGTAGGGTAAATGCTTCAAACGAATGCAAAACAGGAGATTCGCTCATTATATGCAGGGTTTCTGTACATTTTACCCATTTCTCTCATTCTGGGCTTTCCAGAATAGAAAATGTGCCCAAATAGCGAAGATTAAGTAAAAATACACAAATATGTCAGAAACAAGTAAAAATACTGGACATAGGGTAAATGCTTCCAACTAGGGTGAAAGAGGACATTTGTTTATAATATGCAGGGCTTCTGTAAATTTCACCCATTTCAAGCATTTTAGGATTGCAGAATAGAAAATGTGCCCAAATAGCGAAGATACAGTAAAAATACACAAAAATGTCAGAAACAAGTGAAATCTCTGGACATAGGGTAATGCTTCAAACGAGTACACAACAGGACATTCGCTTATAATATGCAGGGTTTCTGTACATTTTACCCATTTCTTTCATATTTGGCTTTTAAGGAAAAAAATGTTCCTTTTTTGCGAGGGTTCAGTAAAGTAACATAAGGTGTCCGAAAGAAGTGAAATCACTGGAAATAGGGTAAATGCTTCAAACGAGGGTAAAATACGACATTTGTTGATAATATGCAGTGCTTCTGTAAATTTCACCCATTTCTCTCATTCTGGGCTTTCCAGAATAGAAAATGTGCCCAAATAGCGAAGATTAAGTAAAAATACACAAAAATGTCAGAAACAAGTAAAAATACTGGACATAGGGTAAATGCTTCCAACTAGGGTGAAAGAGGACATTTGTTTATAATATGCAGGGCTTCTGTAAATTTCACCCATTTCAAGCATTTTAGGATTGCAGAATAGAAAATGTGCCCAAATAGCGAAGATTAAGTAAAAATACACAAAAATGTCAGAAACAAGTGAAATCTCTGGACATAGGGTAAATGCTTCAAACGAGTGCAAAACAGGACATTCGCTTATAATATGCAGGGTTTCTGTACATTTTACCCATTTCTCTCATATTTGGCTTTTAAGGAAAAAAATGTTCCTTTATTACGAGGGTTCAGTCAAATAACACAAGCTGTCCGAAAGAAGTGAAATCACTGGAAGTAGGGTAAATGCTTCAAACGAATGCAAAACAGGAGATTCGCTCATTATATGCAGGGTTTCTGTACATTTTACCCATTTCTCTCATTCTGGGCTTTCCAGAATAGAAAATGTGCCCAAATAGCGAAGATTAAGTAAAAATACACAAATATGTCAGAAACAAGTAAAAATACTGGACATAGGGTAAATGCTTCCAACTAGGGTGAAAGAGGACATTTGTTTATAATATGCAGGGCTTCTGTAAATTTCACCCATTTCAAGCATTTTAGGATTGCAGAATAGAAAATGTGCCCAAATAGCGAAGATACAGTAAAAATACACAAAAATGTCAGAAACAAGTGAAATCTCTGGACATAGGGTAATGCTTCAAACGAGTACACAACAGGACATTCGCTTATAATATGCAGGGTTTCTGTACATTTTACCCATTTCTCTCATATTTGGCTTTTAAGGAAAAAAATGTTCCTTTATTGCGAGGGTTCAGTGAAATAACACAAGCTGTCCGAAAGAAGTGAAATCACTGGAAGTAGGGTAAATGCTTCAAACGAGTCCAAAACAGGAGATTCGCTCATTATATGCCGGGTTTCTGTACATTTTACCCATTTCTCTCATTCTGGGCTTTCCAGAATAGAAAATGTGCCCAAATAGCGAAGATTAAGTAAAAATACACAAATATGTCAGAAACAAGTAAAAATACTGGACATAGGGTAAATGCTTCCAACTAGGGTGAAAGAGGACATTTGTTTATAATATGCAGGGCTTCTGTAAATTTCACCCATTTCAAGCATTTTAGGATTGCAGAATAGAAAATGTGCCCAAATAGCGAAGATACAGTAAAAATACACAAAAATGTCAGAAACAAGTGAAATCTCTGGACATAGGGTAATGCTTCAAACGAGTACACAACAGGACATTCGCTTATAATATGCAGGGTTTCTGTACATTTTACCCATTTCTTTCATATTTGGCTTTTAAGGAAAAAAATGTTCCTTTTTTGCGAGGGTTCAGTAAAGTAACATAAGGTGTCCGAAAGAAGTGAAATCACTGGAAATAGGGTAAATGCTTCAAACGAGGGTAAAATACGACATTTGTTGATAATATGCAGTGCTTCTGTAAATTTCACCCATTTCTCTCATTCTGGGCTTTCCAGAATAGAAAATGTGCCCAAATAGCGAAGATTAAGTAAAAATACACAAAAATGTCAGAAACAAGTGAAATCTCTGGACAAAGGGTAAATGCTTCAAACGAGTGCCCAACAGGACATTCGCTTATACTATGCAGGGTTTCTGTACATTTCACCCATTTCTCTCATTCTGGGATTTCCAGAAAAGAAAATGTGCCCAAATAGCGAAGATTAAGTAAAAATACACAAATATGTCAGAAACAAGTAAAAATACTGGAAATAGGGTAAATGCTTCCAACTAGGGTGAAAGAGGACATATGTTGAGAATATGCAGGGTTTCTGTAAATTTCACCATTTCAAGCATTTTGGGATTTGCAGAATACAAAATGTGCCCAATAGCGAAGATACAGTAAAAATACACAAACATGTCAGAAACAAGTGAAATCTCTGGACATAGGGTAAATGCTTCAAACGAGTGCCCAACAGGACATTCGCTTATACTATGCAGGGTTTCTGTACATTTCACCCATTTCTCTCATTCTGGGCTTTCCAGAATAGAAAATGTGCCCAAATAGCGAAGATTAAGTAAAAATACACAAATATGTCAGAAACAAGTAAAAATACTGGACATAGGGAGATGCTTCCAACTAGGGTGAAAGAGGACATATGTTGATAATATGCAGGGTTTCTGTAAATTTTACCCATTTCAAGCATTTTGGGATTGCCAGAATAGAAAATGTGCCAAATAGCGAAGATACAGTAAAAATACACAAAAATGTCAGAAACAAGTAAAAATACTGGAAATAGGGTAGATGCTTCCAACTAGGGTGAAAGAGGACATATGTTGATAATATGCAGGGTTTCTGTAAATTTCACCCATTTCAAGCATTTTGGGATTTCCAGAATAGAAAATGTGCCAAATAGCGAAGATACAGTTAAAATATACAAAAATGTCAGAAACAAGTGAAATCTCTGGACATAGGGTAAATGCTTCAAAAAGGTGCAAAACAGGACATTCGCTTATAATATGCAGGGTTTCTGTACATTTTACCCATTTCTCTCATATTTGGCTTTTAAGGAAAAAAATGTTCCTTTATTGCGAGGGTTCAGTCAAATAACACAAGCTGTCCGAAAGAAGTGAAATCACTGGAAGTAGGGTAAATGCTTCAAACGAGTCCAAAACAGGAGATTCGCTCATTATATGCCGGGTTTCTGTACATTTTACCCATTTCTCTCATTCTGGGCTTTCCAGAATAGAAAATGTGCCCAAATAGCGAAGATTAAGTAAAAATACACAAATATGTCAGAAACAAGTAAAAATACTGGACATAGGGTAAATGCTTCCAACTAGGGTGAAAGAGGACATTTGTTTATAATATGCAGTGCTTCTGTAAATTTCACCCATTTCTCTCATTCTGGGCTTTCCAGAATAGAAAATGTGCCCAAATAGCGAAGATACAGTAAAAATACACAAAAATGTCAGAAACAAGTGAAATCTCTGGACATAGGGTAAATGCTTTAAACGAGTGCAAAACAGGACATTCGCTTATAATATGCAGGGTTTCTGTACATTTTACCCATTTCTCTCATATTTGGCTTTTAAGGAAAAAAATGTTCCTTTATTGCGAGGGTTCAGTCAAATAACACAAGCTGTCCGAAAGAAGTGAAATCACTGGAAGTAGGGTAAATGCTTCAAACGAGTCCAAAACAGGAGATTCGCTCATTATATGCCGGGTTTCTGTACATTTTACCTATTTCTGTCATTCTGGGCTTTCCAGAATAGAAAATGTGCCCAAATAGCGAAGATTAAGTAAAAATACACAAAAATGTCAGAAACAAGTGAAATCTCTGGACAAAGGGTAAATGCTTCAAACGAGTGCCCAACAGGACATTCGCTTATACTATGCAGGGTTTCTGTACATTTCACCCATTTCTCTCATTCTGGGATTTCCAGAAAAGAAAATGTGCCCAAATAGCGAAGATTAAGTAAAAATACACAAATATGTCAGAAACAAGTAAAAATACTGGAAATAGGGTAAATGCTTCCAACTAGGGTGAAAGAGGACATATGTTGAGAATATGCAGGGTTTCTGTAAATTTCACCATTTCAAGCATTTTGGGATTTGCAGAATACAAAATGTGCCCAATAGCGAAGATACAGTAAAAATACACAAACATGTCAGAAACAAGTGAAATCTCTGGACATAGGGTAAATGCTTCAAACGAGTGCCCAACAGGACATTCGCTTATACTATGCAGGGTTTCTGTACATTTCACCCATTTCTCTCATTCTGGGCTTTCCAGAATAGAAAATGTGCCCAAATAGCGAAGATTAAGTAAAAATACACAAATATGTCAGAAACAAGTAAAAATACTGGACATAGGGAGATGCTTCCAACTAGGGTGAAAGAGGACATATGTTGATAATATGCAGGGTTTCTGTAAATTTTACCCATTTCAAGCATTTTGTGATTGCCAGAATAGAAAATGTGCCAAATAGCGAAGATACAGTAAAAATACACAAAAATGTCAGAAACAAGTAAAAATACTGGAAATAGGGTAGATGCTTCCAACTAGGGTGAAAGAGGACATATGTTGATAATATGCAGGGTTTCTGTAAATTTCACCCATTTCTCTCATTCTGGGCTTTCCAGAATAGAAAATGTGCCCAAATAGCGAAGATACAGTAAAAATACACAAAAATGTCAGAAACAAGTGAAATCTCTGGACATAGGGTAAATGCTTTAAACGAGTGCAAAACAGGACATTCGCTTATAATATGCAGGGTTTCTGTACATTTTACCCATTTCTCTCATATTTGGCTTTTAAGGAAAAAAATGTTCCTTTATTGCGAGGGTTCAGTCAAATAACACAAGCTGTCCGAAAGAAGTGAAATCACTGGAAGTAGGGTAAATGCTTCAAACGAGTCCAAAACAGGAGATTCGCTCATTATATGCCGGGTTTCTGTACATTTTACCTATTTCTGTCATTCTGGGCTTTCCAGAATAGAAAATGTGCCCAAATAGCGAAGATGAAGTAAAAATACACAAATATGTCAGAAACAAGTAAAAATACTGGACATAGGGTAAATGCTTCCAACTAGGGTGAAAGAGGACATTTGTTTATAATATGCAGGGCTTCTGTAAATTTCACCCATTTCAAGCATTTTGGGATTGCAGAATAGAAAATGTGCCCAAATAGCGAAGATACAGTAAAAATACACAAAAATGTCAGAAACAAGTGAAATCTCTGGACATAGGGTAAATGCTTCAAACAGGTGCAAAACAGGACATTCGCTTATAATATGCAGGGTTTCTGTACATTTTACCCATTTCTCTCATATTTGGCTTTTAAGGAAAAAAATGTTCCTTTATTACGAGGGTTCAGTCAAATAACACAAGCTGTCCGAAAGAAGTGAAATCACTGGAAGTAGGGTAAATGCTTCAAACGAATGCAAAACAGGAGATTCGCTCATTATATGCAGGGTTTCTGTACATTTTACCCATTTCTCTCATTCTGGGCTTTCCAGAATAGAAAATGTGCCCAAATAGCGAAGATTAAGTAAAAATACACAAATATGTCAGAAACAAGTAAAAATACTGGACATAGGGTAAATGCTTCCAACTAGGGTGAAAGAGGACATTTGTTTATAATATGCAGGGCTTCTGTAAATTTCACCCATTTCAAGCATTTCAGGATTGCAGAATAGAAAATGTGCCCAAATAGCGAAGATACAGTAAAAATACACAAAAATGTCAGAAACAAGTGAAATCTCTGGACATAGGGTAATGCTTCAAACGAGTACACAACAGGACATTCGCTTATAATATGCAGGGTTTCTGTACATTTTACCCATTTCTTTCATATTTGGCTTTTAAGGAAAAAAATGTTCCTTTTTTGCGAGGGTTCAGTAAAGTAACATAAGGTGTCCGAAAGAAGTGAAATCACTGGAAATAGGGTAAATGCTTCAAACGAGGGTAAAATACGACATTTGTTGATAATATGCAGTGCTTCTGTAAATTTCACCCATTTCTCTCATTCTGGGCTTTCCAGAATAGAAAATGTGCCCAAATAGCGAAGATTAAGTAAAAATACACAAATATGTCAGAAACAAGTAAAAATACTGGACATAGGGTAAATGCTTCCAACTAGGGTGAAAGAGGACATTTGTTTATAATATGCAGGGCTTCTGTAAATTTCACCCATTTCAAGCATTTTAGGATTGCAGAATAGAAAATGTGCCCAAATAGCGAAGATTAAGTAAAAATACACAAAAATGTCAGAAACAAGTGAAATCTCTGGACATAGGGTAAATGCTTCAAACGAGTGCAAAACAGGACATTCGCTTATAATATGCAGGGTTTCTGTACATTTTACCCATTTCTCTCATATTTGGCTTTTAAGGAAAAAAATGTTCCTTTATTACGAGGGTTCAGTCAAATAACACAAGCTGTCCGAAAGAAGTGAAATCACTGGAAGTAGGGTAAATGCTTCAAACGAATGCAAAACAGGAGATTCGCTCATTATATGCAGGGTTTCTGTACATTTTACCCATTTCTCTCATTCTGGGCTTTCCAGAATAGAAAATGTGCCCAAATAGCGAAGATTAAGTAAAAATACACAAATATGTCAGAAACAAGTAAAAATACTGGACATAGGGTAAATGCTTCCAACTAGGGTGAAAGAGGACATTTGTTTATAATATGCAGGGCTTCTGTAAATTTCACCCATTTCAAGCATTTTAGGATTGCAGAATAGAAAATGTGCCCAAATAGCGAAGATACAGTAAAAATACACAAAAATGTCAGAAACAAGTGAAATCTCTGGACATAGGGTAATGCTTCAAACGAGTACACAACAGGACATTCGCTTATAATATGCAGGGTTTCTGTACATTTTACCCATTTCTCTCATATTTGGCTTTTAAGGAAAAAAATGTTCCTTTATTGCGACGGTTCAGTGAAATAACACAAGCTGTCCGAAAGAAGTGAAATCACTGGAAGTAGGGTAAATGCTTCAAACGAGTCCAAAACAGGAGATTCGCTCATTATATGCCGGGTTTCTGTACATTTTACCCATTTCTCTCATTCTGGGCTTTCCAGAATAGAAAATGTGCCCAAATAGCGAAGATTAAGTAAAAATACACAAATATGTCAGAAACAAGTAAAAATACTGGACATAGGGTAAATGCTTCCAACTAGGGTGAAAGAGGACATTTGTTTATAATATGCAGGGCTTCTGTAAATTTCACCCATTTCAAGCATTTTAGGATTGCAGAATAGAAAATGTGCCCAAATAGCGAAGATACAGTAAAAATACACAAAAATGTCAGAAACAAGTGAAATCTCTGGACATAGGGTAATGCTTCAAACGAGTACACAACAGGACATTCGCTTATAATATGCAGGGTTTCTGTACATTTTACCCATTTCTTTCATATTTGGCTTTTAAGGAAAAAAATGTTCCTTTTTTGCGAGGGTTCAGTAAAGTAACATAAGGTGTCCGAAAGAAGTGAAATCACTGGAAATAGGGTAAATGCTTCAAACGAGGGTAAAATACGACATTTGTTGATAATATGCAGTGCTTCTGTAAATTTCACCCATTTCTCTCATTCTCGGCTTTCCAGAATAGAAAATGTGCCCAAATAGCGAAGATTAAGTAAAAATACACAAAAATGTCAGAAACAAGTGAAATCTCTGGACAAAGGGTAAATGCTTCAAACGAGTGCCCAACAGGACATTCGCTTATACTATGCAGGGTTTCTGTACATTTCACCCATTTCTCTCATTCTGGGATTTCCAGAAAAGAAAATGTGCCCAAATAGCGAAGATTAAGTAAAAATACACAAATATGTCAGAAACAAGTAAAAATACTGGAAATAGGGTAAATGCTTCCAACTAGGGTGAAAGAGGACATATGTTGAGAATATGCAGGGTTTCTGTAAATTTCACCATTTCAAGCATTTTGGGATTTGCAGAATACAAAATGTGCCCAATAGCGAAGATACAGTAAAAATACACAAACATGTCAGAAACAAGTGAAATCTCTGGACATAGGGTAAATGCTTCAAACGAGTGCCCAACAGGACATTCGCTTATACTATGCAGGGTTTCTGTACATTTCACCCATTTCTCTCATTCTGGGCTTTCCAGAATAGAAAATGTGCCCAAATAGCGAAGATTAAGTAAAAATACACAAATATGTCAGAAACAAGTAAAAATACTGGACATAGGGAGATGCTTCCAACTAGGGTGAAAGAGGACATATGTTGATAATATGCAGGGTTTCTGTAAATTTTACCCATTTCAAGCATTTTGGGATTGCCAGAATAGAAAATGTGCCAAATAGCGAAGATACAGTAAAAATACACAAAAATGTCAGAAACAAGTAAAAATACTGGAAATAGGGTAGATGCTTCCAACTAGGGTGAAAGAGGACATATGTTGATAATATGCAGGGTTTCTGTAAATTTCACCCATTTCAAGCATTTTGGGATTTCCAGAATAGAAAATGTGCCAAATAGCGAAGATACAGTTAAAATATACAAAAATGTCAGAAACAAGTGAAATCTCTGGACATAGGGTAAATGCTTCAAAAAGGTGCAAAACAGGACATTCGCTTATAATATGCAGGGTTTCTGTACATTTTACCCATTTCTCTCATATTTGGCTTTTAAGGAAAAAAATGTTCCTTTATTGCGAGGGTTCAGTCAAATAACACAAGCTGTCCGAAAGAAGTGAAATCACTGGAAGTAGGGTAAATGCTTCAAACGAGTCCAAAACAGGAGATTCGCTCATTATATGCCGGGTTTCTGTACATTTTACCCATTTCTCTCATTCTGGGCTTTCCAGAATAGAAAATGTGCCCAAATAGCGAAGATTAAGTAAAAATACACAAATATGTCAGAAACAAGTAAAAATACTGGACATAGGGTAAATGCTTCCAACTAGGGTGAAAGAGGACATTTGTTTATAATATGCAGGGCTTCTGTAAATTTCACCCATTTCAAGCATTTTAGGATTGCAGAATAGAAAATGTGCCCAAATAGCGAAGATACAGTAAAAATACACAAAAATGTCAGAAACAAGTGAAATCTCTGGACATAGGGTAATGCTTCAAACGAGTACACAACAGGACATTCGCTTATAATATGCAGGGTTTCTGTACATTTTACCCATTTCTTTCATATTTGGCTTTTAAGGAAAAAAATGTTCCTTTTTTGCGAGGGTTCAGTAAAGTAACATAAGGTGTCCGAAAGAAGTGAAATCACTGGAAATAGGGTAAATGCTTCAAACGAGGGTAAAATACGACATTTGTTGATAATATGCAGTGCTTCTGTAAATTTCACCCATTTCTCTCATTCTGGGCTTTCCAGAATAGAAAATGTGCCCAAATAGCGAAGATACAGTAAAAATACACAAAAATGTCAGAAACAAGTGAAATCTCTGGACATAGGGTAAATGCTTTAAACGAGTGCAAAACAGGACATTCGCTTATAATATGCAGGGTTTCTGTACATTTTACCCATTTCTCTCATATTTGGCTTTTAAGGAAAAAAATGTTCCTTTATTGCGAGGGTTCAGTCAAATAACACAAGCTGTCCGAAAGAAGTGAAATCACTGGAAGTAGGGTAAATGCTTCAAACGAGTCCAAAACAGGAGATTCGCTCATTATATGCCGGGTTTCTGTACATTTTACCCATTTCTGTCATTCTGGGCTTTCCAGAATAGAAAATGTGCCCAAATAGCGAAGATTAAGTAAAAATACACAAATATGTCAGAAACAAGTAAAAATACTGGACATAGGGTAAATGCTTCCAACTAGGGTGAAAGAGGACATTTGTTTATAATATGCAGGGCTTCTGTAAATTTCACCCATTTCAAGCATTTTAGGATTGCAGAATAGAAAATGTGCCCAAATAGCGAAGATACAGTAAAAATACACAAAAATGTCAGAAACAAGTGAAATCTCTGGACATAGGGTAATGCTTCAAACGAGTGCAAAACAGGAGATTCGCTCATTATATGCAGAGTTTCTGTACATTTTACCCATTTCTCTCATATTTGGCTTTTAAGGAAAAAAATGTTCCTTTATTACGAGGGTTCAGTCAAATAACACAAGCTGTCCGAAAGAAGTGAAATCACTGGAAGTAGGGTAAAAGCTTCAAACGAATGCAAAACAGGAGATTCGCTCATTATATGCAGGGTTTCTGTACATTTTACCCATTTCTCTCATTCTGGGCTTTCCAGAATAGAAAATGTGCCCAAATAGCGAAGATTAAGTAAAAATACACAAATATGTCAGAAACAAGTAAAAATACTGGACATAGGGTAAATGCTTCCAACTAGGGTGAAAGAGGACATTTGTTTATAATATGCAGGGCTTCTGTAAATTTCACCCATTTCAAGCATTTTAGGATTGCAGAATAGAAAATGTGCCCAAATAGCGAAGATACAGTAAAAATACACAAAAATGTCAGAAACAAGTGAAATCTCTGGACATAGGGTAATGCTTCAAACGAGTACACAACAGGACATTCGCTTATAATATGCAGGGTTTCTGTACATTTTACCCATTTCTCTCATATTTGGCTTTTAAGGAAAAAAATGTTCCTTTATTGCGAGGGTTCAGTGAAATAACACAAGCTGTCCGAAAGAAGTGAAATCACTGGAAGTAGGGTAAATGCTTCAAACGAGTCCAAAACAGGAGATTCGCTCATTATATGCCGGGTTTCTGTACATTTTACCCATTTCTCTCATTCTGGGCTTTCCAGAATAGAAAATGTGCCCAAATAGCGAAGATTAAGTAAAAATACACAAATATGTCAGAAACAAGTAAAAATACTGGACATAGGGTAAATGCTTCCAACTAGGGTGAAAGAGGACATTTGTTTATAATATGCAGGGCTTCTGTAAATTTCACCCATTTCAAGCATTTTAGGATTGCAGAATAGAAAATGTGCCCAAATAGCGAAGATACAGTAAAAATACACAAAAATGTCAGAAACAAGTGAAATCTCTGGACATAGGGTAATGCTTCAAACGAGTACACAACAGGACATTCGCTTATAATATGCAGGGTTTCTGTACATTTTACCCATTTCTTTCATATTTGGCTTTTAAGGAAAAAAATGTTCCTTTTTTGCGAGGGTTCAGTAAAGTAACATAAGGTGTCCGAAAGAAGTGAAATCACTGGAAATAGGGTAAATGCTTCAAACGAGGGTAAAATACGACATTTGTTGATAATATGCAGTGCTTCTGTAAATTTCACCCATTTCTCTCATTCTGGGCTTTCCAGAATAGAAAATGTGCCCAAATAGCGAAGATTAAGTAAAAATACACAAAAATGTCAGAAACAAGTAAAAATACTGGACATAGGGTAAATGCTTCCAACTAGGGTGAAAGAGGACATTTGTTTATAATATGCAGGGCTTCTGTAAATTTCACCCATTTCAAGCATTTTAGGATTGCAGAATAGAAAATGTGCCCAAATAGCGAAGATTAAGTAAAAATATACAAAAATGTCAGAAACAAGTGAAATCTCTGGACATAGGGTAAATGCTTCAAACGAGTGCAAAACAGGACATTCGCTTATAATATGCAGGGTTTCTGTACATTTTACCCATTTCTCTCATATTTGGCTTTTAAGGAAAAAAATGTTCCTTTATTACGAGGGTTCAGTCAAATAACACAAGCTGTCCGAAAGAAGTGAAATCACTGGAAGTAGGGTAAATGCTTCAAACGAATGCAAAACAGGAGATTCGCTCATTATATGCAGGGTTTCTGTACATTTTACCCATTTCTCTCATTCTGGGCTTTCCAGAATAGAAAATGTGCCCAAATAGCGAAGATTAAGTAAAAATACACAAATATGTCAGAAACAAGTAAAAATACTGGACATAGGGTAAATGCTTCCAACTAGGGTGAAAGAGGACATTTGTTTATAATATGCAGGGCTTCTGTAAATTTCACCCATTTCAAGCATTTTAGGATTGCAGAATAGAAAATGTGCCCAAATAGCGAAGATACAGTAAAAATACACAAAAATGTCGGAAACAAGTGAAATCTCTGGACATAGGGTAATGCTTCAAACGAGTACACAACAGGACATTCGCTTATAATATGCAGGGTTTCTGTACATTTTACCCATTTCTCTCATATTTGGCTTTTAAGGAAAAAAATGTTCCTTTATTGCGAGGGTTCAGTCAAATAACACAAGCTGTCCGAAAGAAGTGAAATCACTGGAAGTAGGGTAAATGCTTCAAACGAGTCCAAAACAGGAGATTCGCTCATTATATGCCGGGTTTCTGTACATTTTACCCATTTCTCTCATTCTGGGCTTTCCAGAATAGAAAATGTGCCCAAATAGCGAAGATTAAGTAAAAATACACAAATATGTCAGAAACAAGTAAAAATACTGGACATAGGGTAAATGCTTCCAACTAGGGTGAAAGAGGACATTTGTTTATAATATGCAGGGCTTCTGTAAATTTCACCCATTTCAAGCATTTTAGGATTGCAGAATAGAAAATGTGCCCAAATAGCGAAGATACAGTAAAAATACACAAAAATGTCAGAAACAAGTGAAATCTCTGGACATAGGGTAATGCTTCAAACGAGTACACAACAGGACATTCGCTTATAATATGCAGGGTTTCTGTACATTTTACCCATTTCTTTCATATTTGGCTTTTAAGGAAAAAAATGTTCCTTTTTTGCGAGGGTTCAGTAAAGTAACATAAGGTGTCCGAAAGAAGTGAAATCACTGGAAATAGGGTAAATGCTTCAAACGAGGGTAAAATACGACATTTGTTGATAATATGCAGTGCTTCTGTAAATTTCACGCATTTCTCTCATTCTGGGCTTTCCAGAATAGAAAATGTGCCCAAATAGCGAAGATTAAGTAAAAATACACAAAAATGTCAGAAACAAGTGAAATCTCTGGACATAGGGTAAATGCTTCAAACGAGTGCAAAACAGGACATTCGCTTATACTATGCAGGGTTTCTGTACATTTCACCCATTTCTCTCATTCTGGGATTTCCAGAAAAGAAAATGTGCCCAAATAGCGAAGATGAAGTAAAAATACACAAATATGTCAGAAACAAGTAAAAATACTGGAAATAGGGTAAATGCTTCCAACTAGGGTGAAAGAGGACATATGTTGAGAATATGCAGGGTTTCTGTAAATTTCACCATTTCAAGCATTTTGGGATTTGCAGAATACAAAATGTGCCCAATAGCGAAGATACAGTAAAAATACACAAACATGTCAGAAACAAGTGAAATCTCTGGACATAGGGTAAATGCTTCAAACGAGTGCCCAACAGGACATTCGCTTATACTATGCAGGGTTTCTGTACATTTCACCCATTTCTCTCATTCTGGGCTTTCCAGAACAGAAAATGTGCCCAAATAGCGAAGATTAAGTAAAAATACACAAATATGTCAGAAACAAGTAAAAATACTGGACATAGGGAGATGCTTCCAACTAGGGTGAAAGAGGACATATGTTGATAATATGCAGGGTTTCTGTAAATTTTACCCATTTCAAGCATTTTGGGATTTCCAGAATAGAAAATGTGCCAAATAGCGAAGATACAGTAAAAATACACAAAAATGTCAGAAACAAGTAAAAATACTGGAAATAGGGTAGATGCTTCCAACTAGGGTGAAAGAGGACATATGTTGATAATATGCAGGGTTTCTGTAAATTTCACCCATTTCAAGCATTTTGGGATTTCCAGAATAGAAAATGTGCCAAATAGCGAAGATACAGTAAAAATATACAAAAATGTCAGAAACAAGTGAAATCTCTGGACATAGGGTAAATGCTTCAAACAGGTGCAAAACAGGACATTCGCTTATAATATGCAGGGTTTCTGTACATTTTACCCATTTCTCTCATATTTGGCTTTTAAGGAAAAAAATGTTCCTTTATTGCGAGGGTTCAGTCAAATAACACAAGCTGTCCGAAAGAAGTGAAATCACTGGAAGTAGGGTAAATGCGTCAAACGAGTCCAAAACAGGAGATTCGCTCATTATATGCCGGGTTTCTGTACATTTTACCCATTTCTCTCATTCTGGGCTTTCCAGAATAGAAAATGTGCCCAAATAGCGAAGATTAAGTAAAAATACACAAAAATGTCAGAAACAAGTGAAATCTCTGGACATAGGGTAATGCTTCAAACGAGTGCAAAACAGGAGATTCGCTCATTATATGCAGGGTTTCTGTACATTTTACCCATTTCTCTCATATTTGGCTTTTAAGGAAAAAAATGTTCCTTTATTACGAGGGTTCAGTCAAATAACACAAGCTGTCCGAAAGAAGTGAAATCACTGGAAGTAGGGTAAATGCTTCAAACGAATGCAAAACAGGAGATTCGCTCATTATATGCAGGGTTTCTGTACATTTTACCCATTTCTCTCATTCTGGGCTTTCCAGAATAGAAAATGTGCCCAAATAGCGAAGATTAAGTAAAAATACACAAATATGTCAGAAACAAGTAAAAATACTGGACATAGGGTAAATGCTTCCAACTAGGGTGAAAGAGGACATTTGTTTATAATATGCAGGGCTTCTGTAAATTTCACCCATTTCAAGCATTTTAGGATTGCAGAATAGAAAATGTGCCCAAATAGCGAAGATACAGTAAAAATACACAAAAATGTCAGAAACAAGTGAAATCTCTGGACATAGGGTAATGCTTCAAACGAGTACACAACAGGACATTCGCTTATAATATGCAGGGTTTCTGTACATTTTACCCATTTCTTTCATATTTGGCTTTTAAGGAAAAAAATGTTCCTTTTTTGCGAGGGTTCAGTAAAGTAACATAAGGTGTCCGAAAGAAGTGAAATCACTGGAAATAGGGTAAATGCTTCAAACGAGGGTAAAATACGACATTTGTTGATAATATGCAGTGCTTCTGTAAATTTCACGCATTTCTCTCATTCTGGGCTTTCCAGAATAGAAAATGTGCCCAAATAGCGAAGATTAAGTAAAAATACACAAAAATGTCAGAAACAAGTGAAATCTCTGGACATAGGGTAAATGCTTCAAACGAGTGCAAAACAGGACATTCGCTTATACTATGCAGGGTTTCTGTACATTTCACCCATTTCTCTCATTCTGGGATTTCCAGAAAAGAAAATGTGCCCAAATAGCGAAGATTAAGTAAAAATACACAAATATGTCAGAAACAAGTAAAAATACTGGAAATAGGGTAAATGCTTCCAACTAGGGTGAAAGAGGACATATGTTGAGAATATGCAGGGTTTCTGTAAATTTCACCATTTCAAGCATTTTGGGATTTGCAGAATACAAAATGTGCCCAATAGCGAAGATACAGTAAAAATACACAAACATGTCAGAAACAAGTGAAATCTCTGGACATAGGGTAAATGCTTCAAACGAGTGCCCAACAGGACATTCGCTTATAATATGCAGGGTTTCTGTACATTTTACCCATTTCTCTCATATTTGGCTTTTAAGGAAAAAAATGTTCCTTTATTGCGAGGGTTCAGTCAAATAACACAAGCTGTCCGAAAGAAGTGAAATCACTGGAAGTAGGGTAAATGCTTCAAACGAGTGCAAAACAGGACATTCGCTTATACTATGCAGGGTTTCTGTACATTTCACCCATTTCTCTCATTCTGGGATTTCCAGAAAAGAAAATGTGCCCAAATAGCGAAGATTAAGTAAAAATACACAAATATGTCAGAAACAAGTAAAAATACTGGAAATAGGGTAAATGCTTCCAACTAGGGTGAAAGAGGACATATGTTGAGAATATGCAGGGTTTCTGTAAATTTCACCATTTCAAGCATTTTGGGATTTGCAGAATACAAAATGTGCCCAATAGCGAAGATACAGTAAAAATACACAAACATGTCAGAAACAAGTGAAATCTCTGGACATAGGGTAATGCTTCAAACGAGTACACAACAGGACATTCGCTTATAATATGCAGGGTTTCTGTACATTTTACCCATTTCTTTCATATTTGGCTTTTAAGGAAAAAAATGTTCCTTTTTTGCGAGGGTTCAGTAAAGTAACATAAGGTGTCCGAAAGAAGTGAAATCACTGGAAATAGGGTAAATGCTTCAAACGAGGGTAAAATACGACATTTGTTGATAATATGCAGTGCTTCTGTAAATTTCACCCATTTCTCTCATTCTGGGCTTTCCAGAATAGAAAATGTGCCCAAATAGCGAAGATTAAGTAAAAATACACAAAAATGTCAGAAACAAGTAAAAATACTGGACATAGGGTAAATGCTTCCAACTAGGGTGAAAGAGGACATTTGTTTATAATATGCAGGGCTTCTGTAAATTTCACCCATTTCAAGCAGTTTAGGATTGCAGAATAGAAAATGTGCCCAAATAGCGAAGATTAAGTAAAAATACACAAAAATGTCAGAAACAAGTGAAATCTCTGGACATAGGGTAATGCTTCAAACAGGTGCAAAACAGGACATTCGCTTATAATATGCAGGGTTTCTGTACATTTTACCCATTTCTCTCATATTTGGCTTTTAAGGAAAAAAATGTTCCTTTATTGCGTGGGTTCAGTCAAATAGCACAAGCTGTCCGAAAGAAGTGAAATCACTGGAAGTAGGGTAAATGCTTCAAACGAGTGCAAAACAGGAGATTCGCTCATTATATGCAGGGTTTCTGTACATTTTACCCGTTTCTCTCATTCTGGGATTTTCAGAAAAGAAAATGTGCCCGAATAGCGGATACAGTAAAAATACACAAAAATGTCAGAAACAAGTAAAAATACTGGACATAGGGTAAATGCTTCCAACTAGGGTGAAAGAGGACATATGTTGAGAATATGCAGGGTTTCTGTAAATTTCACCCATTTCTTGCGTTTTGGGATTTGCAGAATAGAAAATGTGCCCAAATAGCGAAGATAAAGTAAAAATACACAAAAATGTCAGAAACAAGTAAAACTACTGGACATAGGGTAAATGCTTCCAACTAGGGTGAAAGAGGACATATGTTGAGAATATGCAGGGTTTCTGTAAATTTCACCCATTTCTTGCGTTTTGGGATTTGCAGAATAGAAAATGTGCCCAAATAGCGAAGATAAAGTAAAAATACACAAAAATGTCAGAAACAAGTAAAACTACTGGACATAGGGTAAATGCTTCCAACGAGGGTGAAAGAGGACATATGTTGAGAATATGCAGGGTTTCTGTAAATTTCACCCATTTCTTGCGTTTTGGGCTTTCCAGAATAGAAAATGTGCCCAAATAGCGAAGATACAGTAAAAATACACAAAAATGTCAGAAACAAATGAAATCTCTGGACATAGGGTAATGCTTCAAACGAGTACACAACAGGACATTCGCTTATAATATGCAGGGTTTCTGTACATTTTACCCATTTCTCTCATATTTGGCTTTTAAGGAAAAAAATGTTCCTTTTTTGCGAGGGTTCAGTAAATTAACATAAGGTGTCCGAAAGAATTGAAATCACTGGAAATAGGGTAAATGCTTCAAACGAGGGTAAAATACGACATTTGTTGATAATATGCAGGGCTTCTGTAAATTTCACCCATTTCTATCATTCTGGGCTTTCCAGAATAGAAAATGTGCCCAAATAGCGAAGATTAAGTAAAAATACACAAAAATGTCAGAAACAAGTAAAAATACTGGACATAGGGTAAATTTTGGGATTTGCAGAATAGAAAATGTGCCAAATAGCGAAGATACAGTAAAAATACACAAATATGTCAGAAACAAGTAAAAATACTGGACATAGGGTAAATGCTTCCAACTAGGGTGAAAGAGGACATTTGTTTATAATATGCAGGGCTTCTGTAAATTTCACCCATTTCAAGCATTTTAGGATTGCAGAATAGAAAATGTGCCCAAATAGCGAAGATTAAGTAAAAATACACAAAAATGTCAGAAACAAGTGAAATCTCTGGACATAGGGTAATGCTTCAAACAGGTGCAAAACAGAACATTCGCTTATAATATGCAGGGTTTCTGTACATTTTACCCATTTCTCTCATATTTGGCTTTTAAGGAAAAAAATGTTCCTTTATTGCGTGGGTTCAGTCAAATAGCACAAGCTGTCCGAAAGAAGTGAAATCACTGGAAGTAGGGTAAATGCTTCAAACGAGTGCAAAACAGGAGATTCGCTCATTATATGCAGGGTTTCTGTACATTTTACCCGTTTCTCTCATTCTGGGATTTTCAGAAAAGAAAATGTGCCCGAATAGCGGATACAGTAAAAATACACAAAAATGTCAGAAACAAGTAAAAATACTGGACATAGGGTAAATGCTTCCAACTAGGGTGAAAGAGGACATATGTTGAGAATATGCAGGGTTTCTGTAAATTTCACCCATTTCTTGCGTTTTGGGATTTGCAGAATAGAAAATGTGCCCAAATAGCGAAGATTAAGTAAAAATACACAAATATGTCAGAAACAAGTAAAAATACTGGAAATAGGGTAAATGCTTCCAACTAGGGTGAAAGAGGACATATGTTGAGAATATGCAGGGTTTCTGTAAATTTCACCATTTCAAGCATTTTGGGATTTGCAGAATACAAAATGTGCCCAATAGCGAAGATACAGTAAAAATACACAAACATGTCAGAAACAAGTGAAATCTCTGGACATAGGGTAAATGCTTCAAACGAGTGCCCAACAGGACATTCGCTTATACTATGCAGGGTTTCTGTACATTTCACCCATTTCTCTCATTCTGGGCTTTCCAGAATAGAAAATGTGCCCAAATAGCGAAGATTAAGTAAAAATACACAAATATGTCAGAAACAAGTAAAAATACTGGACATAGGGAGATGCTTCCAACTAGGGTGAAAGAGGACATATGTTGATAATATGCAGGGTTTCTGTAAATTTTACCCATTTCAAGCATTTTGGGATTTCCAGAATAGAAAATGTGCCAAATAGCGAAGATACAGTAAAAATACACAAAAATGTCAGAAACAAGTAAAAATACTGGAAATAGGGTAGATGCTTCCAACTAGGGTGAAAGAGGACATATGTTGATAATATGCAGGGTTTCTGTAAATTTCACCCATTTCAAGCATTTTGGGATTTCCAGAATAGAAAATGTGCCAAATAGCGAAGATACAGTAAAAATACACAAAAATGTCAGAAACAAGTAAAAATACTGGAAATAGGGTAGATGCTTCCAACTAGGGTGAAAGAGGACATATGTTGATAATATGCAGGGTTTCTGTAAATTTCACCCATTTCAAGCATTTTGGGATTTCCAGAATAGAAAATGTGCCAAATAGCGAAGATACAGTAAAAATATACAAAAATGTCAGAAACAAGTGAAATCTCTGGACATAGGGTAAATGCTTCAAACAGGTGCAAAACAGGACATTCGCTTATAATATGCAGGGTTTCTGTACATTTTACCCATTTCTCTCATATTTGGCTTTTAAGGAAAAAAATGTTCCTTTATTACGAGGGTTCAGTCAAATAACACAAGCTGTCCGAAAGAAGTGAAATCACTGGAAGTAGGGTAAATGCTTCAAACGAATGCAAAACAGGAGATTCGCTCATTATATGCCGGGTTTCTGTACATTTTACCCATTTCTCTCATTCTGGGCTTTCCAGAATAGAAAATGTGCCCAAATAGCGAAGATTAAGTAAAAATACACAAATATGTCAGAAACAAGTAAAAATACTGGACATAGGGTAAATGCTTCCAACTAGGGTGAAAGAGGACATTTGTTTATAATATGCAGGGCTTCTGTAAATTTCACCCATTTCAAGCATTTTAGGATTGCAGAATAGAAAATGTGCCCAAATAGCGAAGATACAGTAAAAATACACAAAAATGTCAGAAACAAGTGAAATCTCTGGACATAGGGTAATGCTTCAAACGAGTACACAACAGGACATTCGCTTATAATATGCAGGGTTTCTGTACATTTTACCCATTTCTCTCATATTTGGCTTTTAAGGAAAAAAATGTTCCTTTATTGCGAGGGTTCAGTGAAATAACACAAGCTGTCCGAAAGAAGTGAAATCACTGGAAGTAGGGTAAATGCTTCAAACGAGTCCAAAACAGGAGATTCGCTCATTATATGCCGGGTTTCTGTACATTTTACCCATTTCTCTCATTCTGGGCTTTCCAGAATAGAAAATGTGCCCAAATAGCGAAGATTAAGTAAAAATACACAAATATGTCAGAAACAAGTAAAAATACTGGACATAGGGTAAATGCTTCCAACTAGGGTGAAAGAGGACATTTGTTTATAATATGCAGGGCTTCTGTAAATTTCACCCATTTCAAGCATTTTAGGATTGCAGAATAGAAAATGTGCCCAAATAGCGAAGATTAAGTAAAAATACACAAAAATGTCAGAAACAAGTGAAATCTCTGGACATAGGGTAAATGCTTCAAACGAGTGCAAAACAGGACATTCGCTTATAATATGCAGGGTTTCTGTACATTTTACCCATTTCTCTCATATTTGGCTTTTAAGGAAAAAATGTTCCTTTATTACGAGGGTTCAGTCAAATAACACAAGCTGTCCGAAAGAAGTGAAATCACTGGAAGTAGGGTAAATGCTTCAAACGAATGCAAAACAGGAGATTCGCTTATTATATGCAGGGTTTCTGTACATTTTACCCATTTCTCTCATTCTGGGCTTTCCAGAATAGAAAATGTGCCCAAATAGCGAAGATTAAGTAAAAATACACAAAAATGTCAGAAACAAGTGAAATCTCTGGACATAGGGTAATGCTTCAAACGAGTGCAAAACAGGAGATTCGCTCATTATATGCAGGGTTTCTGTACATTTTACCCATTTCTCTCATATTTGGCTTTTAAGGAAAAAAATGTTCCTTTATTACGAGGGTTCAGTCAAATAACACAAGCTGTCCGAAAGAAGTGAAATCACTGGAAGTAGGGTAAATGCTTCAAACGAATGCAAAACAGGAGATTCGCTCATTATATGCAGGGTTTCTGTACATTTTACCCATTTCTCTCATTCTGGGCTTTCCAGAATAGAAAATGTGCCCAAATAGCGAAGATTAAGTAAAAATACACAAATATGTCAGAAACAAGTAAAAATACTGGACATAGGGTAAATGCTTCCAACTAGGGTGAAAGAGGACATTTGTTTATAATATGCAGGGCTTCTGTAAATTTCACCCATTTCAAGCATTTTAGGATTGCAGAATAGAAAATGTGCCCAAATAGCGAAGATACAGTAAAAATACACAAAAATGTCAGAAACAAGTGAAATCTCTGGACATAGGGTAATGCTTCAAACGAGTACACAACAGGACATTCGCTTATAATATGCAGGGTTTCTGTACATTTTACCCATTTCTTTCATATTTGGCTTTTAAGGAAAAAAATGTTCCTTTTTTGCGAGGGTTCAGTAAAGTAACATAAGGTGTCCGAAAGAAGTGAAATCACTGGAAATAGGGTAAATGCTTCAAACGAGGGTAAAATACGACATTTGTTGATAATATGCAGTGCTTCTGTAAATTTCACGCATTTCTCTCATTCTGGGCTTTCCAGAATAGAAAATGTGCCCAAATAGCGAAGATTAAGTAAAAATACACAAAAATGTCAGAAACAAGTGAAATCTCTGGACATAGGGTAAATGCTTCAAACGAGTGCAAAACAGGACATTCGCTTATACTATGCAGGGTTTCTGTACATTTCACCCATTTCTCTCATTCTGGGATTTCCAGAAAAGAAAATGTGCCCAAATAGGGTTAGGGTTAGGGTTAGGGTTAGGGTTAGGGTTAGGGTTAGGGTTAGGGTTAGGGTTAGGGTTAGGGTTAGGGTTAGGGTTAGGGTTAGGGTTAGGGTTAGGGTTAGGGTTAGGGTTAGGGTTAGGGTTAGGGTTAGGGTTAGGGTTAGGGTGAAAGAGGACATATGTTGAGAATATGCAGGGTTTCTGTAAATTTCACCATTTCAAGCATTTTGGGATTTGCAGAATACAAAATGTGCCCAATAGCGAAGATACAGTAAAAATACACAAACATGTCAGAAACAAGTGAAATCTCTGGACATAGGGTAAATGCTTCAAACGAGTGCCCAACAGGACATTCGCTTATACTATGCAGGGTTTCTGTACATTTCACCCATTTCTCTCATTCTGGGCTTTCCAGAATAGAAAATGTGCCCAAATAGCGAAGATTAAGTAAAAATACACAAATATGTCAGAAACAAGTAAAAATACTGGACATAGGGAGATGCTTCCAACTAGGGTGAAAGAGGACATATGTTGATAATATGCAGGGTTTCTGTAAATTTTACCCATTTCAAGCATTTTGGGATTTCCAGAATAGAAAATGTGCCAAATAGCGAAGATACAGTAAAAATACACAAAAATGTCAGAAACAAGTAAAAATACTGGAAATAGGGTAGATGCTTCCAACTAGGGTGAAAGAGGACATATGTTGATAATATGCAGGGTTTCTGTAAATTTCACCCATTTCAAGCATTTTGGGATTTCCAGAATAGAAAATGTGCCAAATAGCGAAGATACAGTAAAAATATACAAAAATGTCAGAAACAAGTGAAATCTCTGGACATAGGGTAAATGCTTCAAACAGGTGCAAAACAGGACATTCGCTTATAATATGCAGGGTTTCTGTACATTTTACCCATTTCTCTCATATTTGGCTTTTAAGGAAAAAAATGTTCCTTTATTACGAGGGTTCAGTCAAATAACACAAGCTGTCCGAAAGAAGTGAAATCACTGGAAGTAGGGTAAATGCTTCAAACGAATGCAAAACAGGAGATTCGCTCATTATATGCCGGGTTTCTGTACATTTTACCCATTTCTCTCATTCTGGGCTTTCCAGAATAGAAAATGTGCCCAAATAGCGAAGATTAAGTAAAAATACACAAATATGTCAGAAACAAGTAAAAATACTGGACATAGGGTAAATGCTTCCAACTAGGGTGAAAGAGGACATTTGTTTATAATATGCAGGGCTTCTGTAAATTTCACCCATTTCAAGCATTTTAGGATTGCAGAATAGAAAATGTGCCCAAATAGCGAAGATACAGTAAAAATACACAAAAATGTCAGAAACAAGTGAAATCTCTGGACATAGGGTAATGCTTCAAACGGGTACACAACAGGACATTCGCTTATAATATGCAGGGTTTCTGTACATTTTACCCATTTCTCTCATATTTGGCTTTTAAGGAAAAAAATGTTCCTTTATTGCGAGGGTTCAGTGAAATAACACAAGCTGTCCGAAAGAAGTGAAATCACTGGAAGTAGGGTAAATGCTTCAAACGAGTCCAAAACAGGAGATTCGCTCATTATATGCCGGGTTTCTGTACATTTTACCCATTTCTCTCATTCTGGGCTTTCCAGAATAGAAAATGTGCCCAAATAGCGAAGATTAAGTAAAAATACACAAATATGTCAGAAACAAGTAAAAATACTGGACATAGGGTAAATGCTTCCAACTAGGGTGAAAGAGGACATTTGTTTATAATATGCAGGGCTTCTGTAAATTTCACCCATTTCAAGCATTTTAGGATTGCAGAATAGAAAATGTGCCCAAATAGCGAAGATTAAGTAAAAATACACAAAAATGTCAGAAACAAGTGAAATCTCTGGACATAGGGTAAATGCTTCAAACGAGTGCAAAACAGGACATTCGCTTATAATATGCAGGGTTTCTGTACATTTTACCCATTTCTCTCATATTTGGCTTTTAAGGAAAAAATGTTCCTTTATTACGAGGGTTCAGTCAAATAACACAAGCTGTCCGAAAGAAGTGAAATCACTGGAAGTAGGGTAAATGCTTCAAACGAATGCAAAACAGGAGATTCGCTTATTATATGCAGGGTTTCTGTACATTTTACCCATTTCTCTCATTCTGGGCTTTCCAGAATAGAAAATGTGCCCAAATAGCGAAGATTAAGTAAAAATACACAAAAATGTCAGAAACAAGTGAAATCTCTGGACATAGGGTAATGCTTCAAACGAGTGCAAAACAGGAGATTCGCTCATTATATGCAGGGTTTCTGTACATTTTACCCATTTCTCTCATATTTGGCTTTTAAGGAAAAAAATGTTCCTTTATTACGAGGGTTCAGTCAAATAACACAAGCTGTCCGAAAGAAGTGAAATCACTGGAAGTAGGGTAAATGCTTCAAACGAATGCAAAACAGGAGATTCGCTCATTATATGCCGGGTTTCTGTACATTTTACCCATTTCTCTCATTCTGGGCTTTCCAGAATAGAAAATGTGCCCAAATAGCGAAGATTAAGTAAAAATACACAAATATGTCAGAAACAAGTAAAAATACTGGACATAGGGTAAATGCTTCCAACTAGGGTGAAAGAGGACATTTGTTTATAATATGCAGGGCTTCTGTAAATTTCACCCATTTCAAGCATTTTAGGATTGCAGAATAGAAAATGTGCCCAAATAGCGAAGATACAGTAAAAATACACAAAAATGTCAGAAACAAGTGAAATCTCTGGACATAGGGTAATGCTTCAAACGAGTACACAACAGGACATTCGCTTATAATATGCAGGGTTTCTGTACATTTTACCCATTTCTTTCATATTTGGCTTTTAAGGAAAAAAATGTTCCTTTTTTGCGAGGGTTCAGTAAAGTAACATAAGGTGTCCGAAAGAAGTGAAATCACTGGAAATAGGGTAAATGCTTCAAACGAGGGTAAAATACGACATTTGTTGATAATATGCAGTGCTTCTGTAAATTTCACGCATTTCTCTCATTCTGGGCTTTCCAGAATAGAAAATGTGCCCAAATAGCGAAGATTAAGTAAAAATACACAAAAATGTCAGAAACAAGTGAAATCTCTGGACATAGGGTAAATGCTTCAAACGAGTGCAAAACAGGACATTCGCTTATACTATGCAGGGTTTCTGTACATTTCACCCATTTCTCTCATTCTGGGATTTCCAGAAAAGAAAATGTGCCCAAATAGCGAAGATTAAGTAAAAATACACAAATATGTCAGAAACAAGTAAAAATACTGGAAATAGGGTAAATGCTTCCAACTAGGGTGAAAGAGGACATATGTTGAGAATATGCAGGGTTTCTGTAAATTTCACCATTTCAAGCATTTTGGGATTTGCAGAATACAAAATGTGCCCAATAGCGAAGATACAGTAAAAATACACAAACATGTCAGAAACAAGTGAAATCTCTGGACATAGGGTAAATGCTTCAAACGAGTGCCCAACAGGACATTCGCTTATACTATGCAGGGTTTCTGTACATTTCACCCATTTCTCTCATTCTGGGCTTTCCAGAATAGAAAATGTGCCCAAATAGCGAAGATTAAGTAAAAATACACAAATATGTCAGAAACAAGTAAAAATACTGGACATAGGGAGATGCTTCCAACTAGGGTGAAAGAGGACATATGTTGATAATATGCAGGGTTTCTGTAAATTTTACCCATTTCAAGCATTTTGGGATTTCCAGAATAGAAAATGTGCCAAATAGCGAAGATACAGTAAAAATACACAAAAATGTCAGAAACAAGTAAAAATACTGGAAATAGGGTAGATGCTTCCAACTAGGGTGAAAGAGGACATATGTTGATAATATGCAGGGTTTCTGTAAATTTCACCCATTTCAAGCATTTTGGGATTTCCAGAATAGAAAATGTGCCAAATAGCGAAGATACAGTAAAAATATACAAAAATGTCAGAAACAAGTGAAATCTCTGGACATAGGGTAAATGCTTCAAACAGGTGCAAAACAGGACATTCGCTTATAATATGCAGGGTTTCTGTACATTTTACCCATTTCTCTCATATTTGGCTTTTAAGGAAAAAAATGTTCCTTTATTACGAGGGTTCAGTCAAATAACACAAGCTGTCCGAAAGAAGTGAAATCACTGGAAGTAGGGTAAATGCTTCAAACGAATGCAAAACAGGAGATTCGCTCATTATATGCCGGGTTTCTGTACATTTTACCCATTTCTCTCATTCTGGGCTTTCCAGAATAGAAAATGTGCCCAAATAGCGAAGATTAAGTAAAAATACACAAATATGTCAGAAACAAGTAAAAATACTGGACATAGGGTAAATGCTTCCAACTAGGGTGAAAGAGGACATTTGTTTATAATATGCAGGGCTTCTGTAAATTTCACCCATTTCAAGCATTTTAGGATTGCAGAATAGAAAATGTGCCCAAATAGCGAAGATACAGTAAAAATACACAAAAATGTCAGAAACAAGTGAAATCTCTGGACATAGGGTAATGCTTCAAACGAGTACACAACAGGACATTCGCTTATAATATGCAGGGTTTCTGTACATTTTACCCATTTCTCTCATATTTGGCTTTTAAGGAAAAAAATGTTCCTTTATTGCGAGGGTTCAGTGAAATAACACAAGCTGTCCGAAAGAAGTGAAATCACTGGAAGTAGGGTAAATGCTTCAAACGAGTCCAAAACAGGAGATTCGCTCATTATATGCCGGGTTTCTGTACATTTTACCCATTTCTCTCATTCTGGGCTTTCCAGAATAGAAAATGTGCCCAAATAGCGAAGATTAAGTAAAAATACACAAATATGTCAGAAACAAGTAAAAATACTGGACATAGGGTAAATGCTTCCAACTAGGGTGAAAGAGGACATTTGTTTATAATATGCAGGGCTTCTGTAAATTTCACCCATTTCAAGCATTTTAGGATTGCAGAATAGAAAATGTGCCCAAATAGCGAAGATTAAGTAAAAATACACAAAAATGTCAGAAACAAGTGAAATCTCTGGACATAGGGTAAATGCTTCAAACGAGTGCAAAACAGGACATTCGCTTATAATATGCAGGGTTTCTGTACATTTTACCCATTTCTCTCATATTTGGCTTTTAAGGAAAAAATGTTCCTTTATTACGAGGGTTCAGTCAAATAACACAAGCTGTCCGAAAGAAGTGAAATCACTGGAAGTAGGGTAAATGCTTCAAACGAATGCAAAACAGGAGATTCGCTTATTATATGCAGGGTTTCTGTACATTTTACCCATTTCTCTCATTCTGGGCTTTCCAGAATAGAAAATGTGCCCAAATAGCGAAGATTAAGTAAAAATACACAAAAATGTCAGAAACAAGTGAAATCTCTGGACATAGGGTAATGCTTCAAACGAGTGCAAAACAGGAGATTCGCTCATTATATGCAGGGTTTCTGTACATTTTACCCATTTCTCTCATATTTGGCTTTTAAGGAAAAAAATGTTCCTTTATTACGAGGGTTCAGTCAAATAACACAAGCTGTCCGAAAGAAGTGAAATCACTGGAAGTAGGGTAAATGCTTCAAACGAATGCAAAACAGGAGATTCGCTCATTATATGCAGGGTTTCTGTACATTTTACCCATTTCTCTCATTCTGGGCTTTCCAGAATAGAAAATGTGCCCAAATAGCGAAGATTAAGTAAAAATACACAAATATGTCAGAAACAAGTAAAAATACTGGACATAGGGTAAATGCTTCCAACTAGGGTGAAAGAGGACATTTGTTTATAATATGCAGGGCTTCTGTAAATTTCACCCATTTCAAGCATTTTAGGATTGCAGAATAGAAAATGTGCCCAAATAGCGAAGATACAGTAAAAATACACAAAAATGTCAGAAACAAGTGAAATCTCTGGACATAGGGTAATGCTTCAAACGAGTACACAACAGGACATTCGCTTATAATATGCAGGGTTTCTGTACATTTTACCCATTTCTTTCATATTTGGCTTTTAAGGAAAAAAATGTTCCTTTTTTGCGAGGGTTCAGTAAAGTAACATAAGGTGTCCGAAAGAAGTGAAATCACTGGAAATAGGGTAAATGCTTCAAACGAGGGTAAAATACGACATTTGTTGATAATATGCAGTGCTTCTGTAAATTTCACGCATTTCTCTCATTCTGGGCTTTCCAGAATAGAAAATGTGCCCAAATAGCGAAGATTAAGTAAAAATACACAAATATGTCAGAAACAAGTAAAAATACTGGAAATAGGGTAAATGCTTCCAACTAGGGTGAAAGAGGACATATGTTGAGAATATGCAGGGTTTCTGTAAATTTCACCATTTCAAGCATTTTGGGATTTGCAGAATACAAAATGTGCCCAATAGCGAAGATACAGTAAAAATACACAAACATGTCAGAAACAAGTGAAATCTCTGGACATAGGGTAAATGCTTCAAACGAGTGCCCAACAGGACATTCGCTTATACTATGCAGGGTTTCTGTACATTTCACCCATTTCTCTCATTCTGGGCTTTCCAGAATAGAAAATGTGCCCAAATAGCGAAGATTAAGTAAAAATACACAAATATGTCAGAAACAAGTAAAAATACTGGACATAGGGAGATGCTTCCAACTAGGGTGAAAGAGGACATATGTTGATAATATGCAGGGTTTCTGTAAATTTTACCCATTTCAAGCATTTTGGGATTTCCAGAATAGAAAATGTGCCAAATAGCGAAGATACAGTAAAAATACACAAAAATGTCAGAAACAAGTAAAAATACTGGAAATAGGGTAGATGCTTCCAACTAGGGTGAAAGAGGACATATGTTGATAATATGCAGGGTTTCTGTAAATTTCACCCATTTCAAGCATTTTGGGATTTCCAGAATAGAAAATGTGCCAAATAGCGAAGATACAGTAAAAATATACAAAAATGTCAGAAACAAGTGAAATCTCTGGACATAGGGTAAATGCTTCAAACAGGTGCAAAACAGGACATTCGCTTATAATATGCAGGGTTTCTGTACATTTTACCCATTTCTCTCATATTTGGCTTTTAAGGAAAAAAATGTTCCTTTTTTGCGAGGGTTCAGTAAAGTAACATAAGGTGTCCGAAAGAAGTGAAATCACTGGAAATAGGGTAAATGCTTCAAACGAGGGTAAAATACGACATTTGTTGATAATATGCAGTGCTTCTGTAAATTTCACCCATTTCTCTCATTCTGGGCTTTCCAGAATAGAAAATGTGCCCAAATAGCGAAGATTAAGTAAAAATACACAAAAATGTCAGAAACAAGTAAAAATACTGGACATAGGGTAAATGCTTCCAACTAGGGTGAAAGAGGACATTTGTTTATAATATGCAGGGCTTCTGTAAATTTCACCCATTTCAAGCAGTTTAGGATTGCAGAATAGAAAATGTGCCCAAATAGCGAAGATTAAGTAAAAATACACAAAAATGTCAGAAACAAGTGAAATCTCTGGACATAGGGTAATGCTTCAAACAGGTGCAAAACAGGACATTCGCTTATAATATGCAGGGTTTCTGTACATTTTACCCATTTCTCTCATATTTGGCTTTTAAGGAAAAAAATGTTCCTTTATTGCGTGGGTTCAGTCAAATAGCACAAGCTGTCCGAAAGAAGTGAAATCACTGGAAGTAGGGTAAATGCTTCAAACGAGTGCAAAACAGGAGATTCGCTCATTATATGCAGGGTTTCTGTACATTTTACCCATTTCTCTCATATTTGGCTTTTAAGGAAAAAAATGTTCCTTTATTACGAGGGTTCAGTCAAATAACACAAGCTGTCCGAAAGAAGTGAAATCACTGGAAGTAGGGTAAATGCTTCAAACGAATGCAAAACAGGAGATTCGCTCATTATATGCCGGGTTTCTGTACATTTTACCCATTTCTCTCATTCTGGGCTTTCCAGAATAGAAAATGTGCCCAAATAGCGAAGATTAAGTAAAAATACACAAAAATGTCAGAAACAAGTAAAAATACTGGACATAGGGTAAATGCTTCCAACTAGGGTGAAAGAGGACATATGTTGAGAATATGCAGGGTTTCTGTAAATTTCACCCATTTCTTGCGTTTTGGGATTTGCAGAATAGAAAATGTGCCCAAATAGCGAAGATAAAGTAAAAATACACAAAAATGTCAGAAACAAGTAAAACTACTGGACATAGGGTAAATGCTTCCAACTAGGGTGAAAGAGGACATATGTTGAGAATATGCAGGGTTTCTGTAAATTTCACCCATTTCTTGCGTTTTGGGATTTGCAGAATAGAAAATGTGCCCAAATAGCGAAGATAAAGTAAAAATACACAAAAATGTCAGAAACAAGTAAAACTACTGGACATAGGGTAAATGCTTCCAACGAGGGTGAAAGAGGACATATGTTGAGAATATGCAGGGTTTCTGTAAATTTCACCCATTTCTTGCGTTTTGGGCTTTCCAGAATAGAAAATGTGCCCAAATAGCGAAGATACAGTAAAAATACACAAAAATGTCAGAAACAAATGAAATCTCTGGACATAGGGTAATGCTTCAAACGAGTACACAACAGGACATTCGCTTATAATATGCAGGGTTTCTGTACATTTTACCCATTTCTCTCATATTTGGCTTTTAAGGAAAAAAATGTTCCTTTTTTGCGAGGGTTCAGTAAAGTAACATAAGGTGTCCGAAAGAATTGAAATCACTGGAAATAGGGTAAATGCTTCAAACGAGGGTAAAATACGACATTTGTTGATAATATGCAGGGCTTCTGTAAATTTCACCCATTTCTATCATTCTGGGCTTTCCAGAATAGAAAATGTGCCCAAATAGCGAAGATTAAGTAAAAATACACAAAAATGTCAGAAACAAGTAAAAATACTGGACATAGGGTAAATTTTGGGATTTGCAGAATAGAAAATGTGCCAAATAGCGAAGATACAGTAAAAATACACAAATATGTCAGAAACAAGTAAAAATACTGGACATAGGGTAAATGCTTCCAACTAGGGTGAAAGAGGACATTTGTTTATAATATGCAGGGCTTCTGTAAATTTCACCCATTTCAAGCATTTTAGGATTGCAGAATAGAAAATGTGCCCAAATAGCGAAGATTAAGTAAAAATACACAAAAATGTCAGAAACAAGTGAAATCTCTGGACATAGGGTAATGCTTCAAACAGGTGCAAAACAGAACATTCGCTTATAATATGCAGGGTTTCTGTACAGTTTACCCATTTCTCTCATATTTGGCTTTTAAGGAAAAAAATGTTCCTTTATTGCGTGGGTTCAGTCAAATAGCACAAGCTGTCCGAAAGAAGTGAAATCACTGGAAGTAGGGTAAATGCTTCAAACGAGTGCAAAACAGGAGATTCGCTCATTATATGCAGGGTTTCTGTACATTTTACCCGTTTCTCTCATTCTGGGATTTTCAGAAAAGAAAATGTGCCCGAATAGCGGATACAGTAAAAATACACAAAAATGTCAGAAACAAGTAAAAATACTGGACATAGGGTAAATGCTTCCAACTAGGGTGAAAGAGGACATATGTTGAGAATATGCAGGGTTTCTGTAAATTTCACCCATTTCTTGCGTTTTGGGATTTGCAGAATAGAAAATGTGCCCAAATAGCGAAGATAAAGTAAAAATACACAAAAATGTCAGAAACAAGTAAAACTACTGGACATAGGGTAAATGCTTCCAACTAGGGTGAAAGAGGACATATGTTGAGAATATGCAGGGTTTCTGTAAATTTCACCCATTTCTTGCGTTTTGGGATTTGCAGAATAGAAAATGTGCCCAAATAGCGAAGATAAAGTAAAAATACACAAAAATGTCAGAAACAAGTAAAACTACTGGACATAGGGTAAATGCTACCAACTAGGGTGAAAGAGGACATATGTTGAGAATATGCAGGGTTTCTGTAAATTTCACCCATTTCTTGCGTTTTGGGCTTTCCAGAATAGAAAATGTGCCCAAATAGCGAAGATACAGTAAAAATACACAAAAATGTCAGAAACAAATGAAATCTCTGGACATAGGGTAATGCTTCAAACGAGTACACAACAGGACATTCGCTTATAATATGCAGGGTTTCTGTACATTTTACCCATTTCTCTCATATTTGGCTTTTAAGGAAAAAAATGTTCCTTTTTTGCGAGGGCTCAGTAAAGTAACATAAGGTGTCCGAAAGAATTGAAATCACTGGAAATAGGGTAAATGCTTCAAACGAGGGTAAAATACGACATTTGTTGATAATATGCAGGGCTTCTGTAAATTTCACCCATTTCTATCATTCTGGGCTTTCCAGAATAGAAAATGTGCCCAAATAGCGAAGATTAAGTAAAAATACACAAAAATGTCAGAAACAAGTAAAAATACTGGACATAGGGTAAATTTTGGGATTTGCAGAATAGAAAATGTGCCAAATAGCGAAGATACAGTAAAAATACACAAAAATGTCAGAAACAAGTGAAATCTCTGGACATAGGGTAAATGCTTCAAACAGGTGCAAAACAGGACATTCGCTTATAATATGCAGGGTTTCTGTACATTTTACCCATTTCTCTCATATTTGGCTTTTAAGGAAAAAAATGTTCCTTTATTGCGAGGGTTCAGTCAAATAACACAAGCTGTCCGAAAGAAGTGAAATCACTGGAAGTAGGGTAAATGCTTCAAACGAATGCAAAACAGGAGATTCGCTCATTATATGCCGGGTTTCTGTACATTTTACCCATTTCTCTCATTCTGGGCTTTCCAGAATAGAAAATGTGCCCAAATAGCGAAGATTAAGTAAAAATACACAAAAATGTCAGAAAGAAGTGAAATCTCTGGACATAGGGTAAATGCTTCAAACGAGTGCAAGACATTCACTTATACTATGCAGGGTTTCAGTACATTTCACCCATTTCTTTCATTCTGGGATTTCCAGAATAGAAAATGTGCCCAAATAGCGAAGATTAAGTAAAAATACACAAAAATGTCAGAAACAAGTGAAATCAATGGAAATAGGGTAAATGCTTCAAATGAGGGTAAAAGAGGACATTTGTTGATAATATGCAGGGTTTCTGTAAATTTCACCCATTTCAAGCATTTTGGGATTTGCAGAATAGAAAACGTGCCAAATAGCGAAGATACAGTAAAAATACACAAAAATGTCAGAAACAAGTGAAATCTCTGGACATAGGGTAATGCTTCAAACGAGTACACAACAGGACATTCGCTTATACTATGCAGGGTTTCTGTACATTTCACCCATTTCTCTCATATTTGGCTTTTAAGGAAAAAAAATGTTCCTTTTTTGCGAAGGTTCAGAAAAATAACACAAGGTGTCCGAAAGAAGTAAAATCACTGTAAATAGGGTAGATGCTTCAAACGAGGGTAAAACACGACATTTGCTAATAATCTGCAGGGTTTCTGTCCATTTCACCCATTTCTCTGATTTGGCTTTTAAGGAAAAAAAATGTTCCTTTTTTGCGAGGGTTCAGTAAACTAACACAAGGTGTCCGAAAGAAGTGAAATCACTGGAAATTTGATATATGCTTCAAACGAGGGTAAAACACGACATTTGCTAATAATCTGCAGGGTTTCTGTACATCTCACCCATTTCTCTCATTTGGCTTTTGAGGGTGAAATTTACAGAAACCCTGCATATTATCAACAAATGTCGTATTTTACCCTCGTTTGAAGTATTTACCCTATTTCCAGTGATTTCACTTCTTTCGGACACCTTGTGTTTTCTATTCCTGAAAGCCCAGTATGAGAGAAATGGGTGAAATGTACAGAAACCCTGCAGATTATTAGCAAATGTCGTGTTTTACCCTCGTTTGAAGCATCTACCCTATTTCCAATGATTTCACTTGTTTCTGACATTGTTGTGTATTTTTACTGTATCTTCACTATTTGGGCACATTTTCTATTCTGGAAAGCCCAGAATGAGAGAAATGGGTAAAATGTGCAGAAACCCTGCATATAATGAGCGAATCTCCTGTTTTGCACTCGTTTGAAGCATTTACCCTACTTCCAGTGATTTCACATCTTTCGGACACCTTGTGTTATTTTACTGAACCCTCGCAATAAAGGAACATTTTTTTCCTTAAAAGCCAAATATGAGAGAAATGGGTAAAATGTACAGAAACCCTGCATATTATAAGCGAATGTCTTGTTGTGCACTCGTTTGAAGCATTACCCTATGTCCAGAGATTTCACTTGTATCTGACATTTTTGTGTATTTTTACTGTATCTTCGCAATTTGGGCACATTTTCTATTCTTGAAATCCCAAAACGCTAGAAATGGGTGAAATTTACAGAAACCCTGCATATTATCAACATATGTCCTCTTTCACCCTAGTTGGCAGCATTTACCCTATTTCCAGTATTTTTACTTGTGTCTGACATTTTTGTGTATTTTTACTTAATCTTCGCTATTTGGGCACATTTTCTATTCCGGAAAGCCCAGAATGAGAGAAATGGGTGAAATGTACAGAATGTACAGAAACCCTGCAGATTATTAGCAAATGTCGTGTTTTACCCTCGTTTGAAGCATCTACCCTATTTCCAGTGATTTCACTTCTTTCAGACACCTTTTGTTATTTTACTGAACCCTCGCCATAAAGGAACATTTTTTTTCCTTAAAAGCCACATATGAGAGAAATGGGTAAAATGTACAGAAACCCTGCAGATTATAAGCGAATGTCCCGTTTTCCACTCGTTTGAAGCATTTACCCCATGTCCAGTGATTTCACTGGCTTGAGGCATTTTTGTGTATTTTTCCTGTATCCCCGATTCGGGCACATTGTCTACTCTGGAAATCCCAAAACGCGAGACATTGGGTGAAATTCGCCGAAGCCCTGCATATGACCAACAAATGTCCCCTTTCCCCCTCGTTGGAAGCATTTACCCTATGTCCAGTGATTTCACTGGCTTCCGGCATTTTTGTGTATTTTTCCTGTATCCCCGATTCGGGCACATTGTCTACTCTGGAAATCCCAAAAGGCGAGACATTGGGTGAAATTCGCCGAAGCCCTGCATATGACCAACAAATGTCCCCTTTCCCCCTCGTTGGAAGCATTTACCCTATGTCCAGTGATTTCACTGGCTTCTGGCATTTTTGTGTATTTTTCCTGTATCCCCAATTCGGGCACATTGTCTACTCTGGAAATCCCAAAACGCGAGACATTGGGTGAAATTTACCTAAGCCCTGCATATGAACAACAAATGTTTCCTTTCCCCCTCGTTGGAAGCATTTACCCTATGTCCTGTGATTTCACTGGCTTCCGGCATTTTTGTGTATGTTTCCTGTATCCACGATTCGGGCACATTGTCTACTCTGGAAATCCCAAAACGCGAGACATTGGGTGAAATTCACCGAAGCCCTGCATATGACCAACAAATTTCCCCTTTCCCCCTCGTTGGAAGCATTTACCCTATGTCCAGTGATTTCACTGGCTTCCGGCATTTTTGTGTATTTTTCCTGTATCCCCGATTCGGGCACATTGTCTACTCTGGAAATCCCAAAACGCGAGACATGGGTGAAATTCACCGAAGCCCTGCACACTACCGGCAAACGTCCCGCTCTGCCCTCTCTTGAGGCATGCACCCCATTTCCAGTGATTTCACTGGCTTCCGACACGCTCGTGTGTGTTTCCTGGGTCCCCTGGTTCGGGCACATTTTCCGATTCCGGAAATCCCAAAACGCGAGACATGGGTGAAATTCACCGGAGCCCTGCACACTACCGGCAAACGTCCCGTTCTGCCCTCGCTTCAGGCATGCACCCCATTTCCAGTGATTTTAATGGCTTCCGACACGCTCGTGTGTGTTTCCTGGGTCCCCTGGTTCGGGCACATTTTCCGATTCCGGAAATCCCAAAACGCGAGACATGGGTGAAATTCACCGAAGCCCTGCACACTACCGGCAAACGTCCCGCTCTGCCCTCGCTTGAGGCATGCACCCCATTTCCAGTGATTTCACTGGCTTCCGAAACGGTCGTGTGTGTTTCCTGGGTCCCCTGGTTCGGGCACATTTTCCGATTCCGGAAATCCCAAAACGCGAGACATGGGTGAAATTCACCGAAGCCCTGCACACTACTGGCAAACATCCCGCTCTGCCCTCGCTTGAGGCATGCACCCCATTTTCAGTGATTTCACTGGCTTCCGAAACGCTCGTGTGTGTTTCCTGGGTCCCCTGGTTCGGGCACATTTTCCGATTCCGGAAATCCCAAAACGCGAGACATTGGTTAAATTCAGCGAAGCCCTGCACACTACCGGCAAACGTCCCGCTCTGCCCTCGCTTGAGGCATGCACCCCATTTCCATTGATTTCACTGGCATCCGACACGCTCGTGTGTGTTTCCTGGGTCCCCTGGTTCGGGCACATTTTCCGATTCCGGAAATCCCAAAACGCGAGACATGGGTGAAATTCACCGAAGCCCTGCACACTACCGGCAAACGTCCCGCTCTGCCCTCGCTTGAGGCATGCACCCCATTTCCAGTGATTTCACTGGCATCCGACACGCTCGTGTGTGTTTCCTGGGTCCCCTGGTTCGGGCACATTTTCCGATTCCGGAAATCCCAAAACGCGAGACATGGGTGAAATTCACCGAAGCCCTGCACACTACCGGCAAACGTCCCGCTCTGCCCTCTCTTGAGGCATGCACCCCATTTCCAGTGATTTCACTGGCTTCCGACACGCTCGTGTGTGTTTCCTGGGTCCCCTGGTTCGGGCACATTTTCCGATTCCGGAAATCCCAAAACGCGAGACATGGGTGAAATTCACCGAAGCCCTGCACACTACCGGCAAACGTCCCGCTCTGCCCTCGCTTGAGGCATGCACCCCATTTCCAGTGATTTCACTGGCATCCGACACGCTCGTGTGTGTTTCCTGGGTCCCCTGGTTCGGGCACATTTTCCGATTCCGGAAATCCCAAAACGCGAGACATGGGTGAAATTCACCGAAGCCCTGCACACTACCGGCAAACGTCCCGCTCTGCCCTCTCTTGAGGCATGCACCCCATTTCCAGTGATTTCACTGGCTTCCGACACGCTCGTGTGTGTTTCCTGGGTCCCCTGGTTCGGGCACATTTTCCGATTCCGGAAATCCCAAAACGCGAGACATGGGTGAAATTCACCGAAGCCCTGCACACTACCGGCAAACGTCCCGCTCTGCCCTCGCTTCAGGCATGCACCCCATTTCCAGTGATTTTAATGGCTTCCGACACGCTCGTGTGTGTTTCCTGGGTCCCCTGGTTCGGGCACATTTTCCGATTCCGGAAATCCCAAAACGCGAGACATGGGTGAAATTCACCGAAGCCCTGCACACTACCGGCAAACGTCCCGCTCTGCCCTCGCTTGAGGCATGCACCCCATTTCCAGTGATTTCACTGGCTTCCGAAACGGTCGTGTGTGTTTCCTGGGTCCCCTGGTTCGGGGACATTTTCCGATTCCGGAAATCCCAAAACGCGAGACATGGGTGAAATTCACCGAAGCCCTGCACACTACCGGCAAACGTCCCGCTCTGCCCTCGCTTGAGGCATGCACCCCATTTCCAGTGATTTCACTGGCATCCGACACGCTCGTGTGTGTTTCCTGGGTCCCCTGGTTCGGGCACATTTTCCGATTCCGGAAATCCCAAAACGCGAGACATGGGTGAAATTCACCGAAGCCCTGCACACTACCGGCAAACGTCCCGCTCTGCCCTCTCTTGAGGCATGCACCCCATTTCCAGTGATTTCACTGGCTTCCGACACGCTCGTGTGTGTTTCCTGGGTCCCCTGGTTCGGGCACATTTTCCGATTCCGGAAATCCCAAAACGCGAGACATGGGTGAAATTCACCGAAGCCCTGCACACTACCGGCAAACGTCCCGCTCTGCCCTCGCTTCAGGCATGCACCCCATTTCCAGTGATTTTAATGGCTTCCGACACGCTCGTGTGTGTTTCCTGGGTCCCCTGGTTCGGGCACATTTTCCGATTCCGGAAATCCCAAAACGCGAGACATGGGTGAAATTCACCGAAGCCCTGCACACTACCGGCAAACGTCCCGCTCTGCCCTCGCTTGAGGCA